>JAVJGJ010000030.1:21306292-21321042 GCA_035590215.1 Microhierax caerulescens
TCTTTTCTTTTCTTTTCTTTTCTTTTCTGTTCTTTTCTTTTCTTTTCTTTTCTTTTCTTTTCTTTTCTTTTCTTTTCCTTTTCTTTTCCTTTTCTTTTCTGTTCTTTTCTTAAGTCAGTGTTAGATGCTTTCAGACTGGGAATACTACTTTCCTCACTGCATTCACTTTTGTCCTTGTATACCCTTCAAGTTCCAGACAGCTAGATTATTTCTTCCATCAGAAAAAGGATTTGATTAATCACCACATCGTATGTTTTATTCAAAACCAGTGCCCTCCATACTTCATCCAGAGTAAATTAATGAAAAATACAAATAATTTGTGTAGAATAGTTTATTAACTGCTTTTTATAGTTTCGTTTGCAGCTTCAGAATAAAAACTAAAAATCAGGAAAGAAGGGAGTTACATTTAGGGTCTTGATTTTTGAAGAGTGGGTTGAAAAGAGGTTACAGGCTTGGGGCAGAGCAGCTGGAAAGCTGCCCAGCAAAAAAAAAGGACCTTTAATTAAGGATTAATTGTTCCTATATAAAACATTGACATTCATGAGTTAAAGCACTTAGGTGAAAACTAGGAATTCCTTAGAAATCAATGTTTAGCTTTTGTTGACTTCCCAAATACTGCCTACCTAACTTGGAATTTATCCATCCTTTTTTGCTCTAGCAGCTATACCTATTGCAAACACAGAGTAATTACCCTTAATATTGTGTTTAAGATAGTGAAGGAGACATGCTAAGTCTGCAGAACAGGAACTATGACCCTGAGAAGTGGCTTGCTCAAGCTTGCACAGGCATGCTTGTGAGTCAGTTGCACTAAGTGTCACCAGTCTTTGCCTTAGAATGAGTTACCAGCTTTGCCTCTGTGTCTGCTTTTCAAACAACTGGATTTGGAAAGTGGAAGGATATAAGCAAATCGTTTGAACGTGACCAGTTAATACAGGTCACTAGTGACACTGAACATATAATAACAATGTTTCGTGGATGTTTTATGAAAGTCTGCCATTTTCCTACATCTGTTGGATTGAAACTAGTTCCTTGGTTGGAACATTGATCGATCAATAAGAATTTGTAGCAAACTTTTTCCTCATATTACACAATTGTCTTAATGCTGAGAAAAAAAAAAAAAACCACAAAAAAAACCCACGTCACTGAACCTAGGTATGGATCTCCCCACCAGGAGATACAGAAAGAAGGAATTGTTTGATATTATAAGCGAGGACAGCTGGAAAGACACCTTGGTTGGGAAGTATGTTACGGCAGGCATATCACAAGAACTGGTTTCTAGTTTGGGCTTGAAAGATGGGGCCTAGGGGAAGGAGAAGGAGACAGAAAAGAGAAGGGAGAAGACACCTCTGGGTGTGCTGACAAAAGAGGGTCAGGATGTGGATTGATTTCAGGATACAGGTGGTTTTCTTTACATTTTAATATAATTACATATTATCTGCTATTACTTATAAAGTTTGAATTTATATTTTTTACCCAAGTGATTTTTAGTGTTTCTGCATTTTCTGTACCGTTTTAAAGACTACTTGAATATGTGTATTTTCACAAAGTAAACACTGAAAGAAAGAACTTCCCATGTCCTGAGAAAAGGTGAAAACAAAAGATCTATTTTAATAATATAGCACAATTTATCAAGGTGAGGGGAATAAAAGGAGACTTATTTGAAAACACCATTTTTAGAAGCATAATAGAAAACAAAAATCTATGGAACTAAAATTCAGTTCAGGTGGCTAATATTCCTTGGTTAAGGTGTTCTCAAAATATGTTTTTAAAATAGCACAAGATATGTACCAATCTGTAATTATCGCTATATCTGTGCTTAAAATGAAAGTTCTGTTTGTAAAGAATTTAAAAAGGTGCCTGTGTCCAAATTAAAAAAAATTAAAAATTAAATATGCTTTGAAAATACAAATACTTGAGGTCTGTAAATTTTGGCGATTGCATTATCATATCAAAAGGTATGCAGAGTTTAAAAAAACCCACACAATTTAAAAAGTAATTTTAAACTTAACCCCCCCCCTGAAATATTATGTTTTTTAAGTGTCCAAAAGTGATGTTTCAGCACTGTCATGATTTGGAGTCCTATTTGGAAACAAAATATCGGAGAAAATGCCGTAATTTCACCAAAGAGTTTTATTGTAATACAATCTAATAATGCCAGATACCATGGAAAATTTTAGTTATTGCCATTTATTCACTGTTGTTTTGTTGCTTTAATTGCTCTTAAGTATTTCCAGAAACAGATTAACAGGAATCTCTGTGACAATTTCATTTTGTGTAACACCAAACAGAATGGAAGACTTCAGAGAACCAACACCAAGATGAAGATTTATACCTAAATTGGCTGTCATTCTTGGGGAAGACACAAGGCATGCAGAAGCCAGTCTTACAGTATTTCTAGAGAGAACTTGTGCGCGCCATCCGGCAGTCATGCTCCCTACACTGAAATGGCCCTTCTACCCTTTGTGGAAGTCATTCTCCTCTTATGTCAGTACATATTAGTATGACAGAAACAAAAAACAGTAATAGAAATGAACATAGCACTGACCAATTAATAACTCAAGGGAAAAATTGTAACCTGACATACATTCATTCCATCAGTTCTGCCAAATCATTTCTATCCCAATTGCTACAATAATATGACTGTAAGACTCATTATTATTAAGAGGCAGAATTATGAGCAGCCAGAGGCATCATCTGTTTGTACTAGGTACTGGGATACCAGAGAAATAGCAATTCTCTCTGAAGATTGTTATAATTAGTCCCCCAATGACCCAAACCAGTTAGAAGGTATTTCCTTCAGAATGTACAAGATATGCTTTTATGCAAGGATGTCAACACTGTTCTCTAAAAACAAAACAAAAAATATTATAACTCCTTTAAAATTAAATATTTACTGATTGCTCTCCATAAAGGAAATAGTAAATTGTTCTATTTCTTCTATTCCTAGGATGTTGATTTTCCCTGAAGTTTTCCACCCCAAAACAGCAGTAAAGTCTGTCCATCCCTGGATTTAACTGTCTTTTCTCAAGTGCTTTGAAACTGTGTCTTGTGTTTGACACTATAGTAAATGAAGGTTTGTTGAGTTTTTTGTTGAATTGTGGGTTTGGTGTGGTGGTGGTGTGTGTGTATGTGTTCAGTTACTTGTTTTTTCTATAAAGAAAAGTTCTAATTCATCTGAAAGGGAAGAATGGATTTCCAAATACGCGTGTTTTTTACTCTTGCTTAGGTGAGTTTGCATCTTAAACCTTTATAAAATCACTTAACTAAAAAAACAGTTGAAGGCAAGGAGAGATAATGTTACGCTCACTGAATTAACAATAAGGTTGTATTTGGCTTCAATAATGCAAAATTAGATCTGTATTTATCCAGCTGATACGCTGAAAACCTACCAACTATCTATCTTACAGATAATAAATGAGATGGAGAGTAAACTTTCTTCTATCTGTTGGCAAACTACAGAAAAGTTCTACTACAACAGATCTTCTCTCTGTGTCCTATGTACTTTCGTGTTCACACAGCTGAGCAAAAGCACCTGTTCTGCCTCACTGAGCCCTTCATACCAAATGGCAAGTCACTGTGATTAATAGTGAGAAATGCAGAAACATTATTGTTAGTTAGATTTAAAAAAAAAAAAACAAACAAAACACATCTCAGACCAGTAGAAATTAATAAAGTTTACTTCTTTGATCATGAGTGCTTTTACAGTTCTTTGAATTTAAACAAGATGTTAAAAAAATATAACAACAAACTAATAATAATAGTAATAACAACAGCAACCACCACCAAACTCATCATTTAAAAAATGCTAAAATTACTATTTAAACCAAAAAGTTGAATCAACATATGCATGGCAATCATTTTGATGCTGCCTAATCTCGAACACTGTGTTGAAAACTTTCCCCTGCTGTATTCTGCGACCCCTAACACAAATAACACTCCTGTAACTATCATTATACCTTTACCCAAATGCTTACACTCTTTCACTTTGAATACATTTTGTAGATTCATGTTCAAATTCCCACCAGTTTCATAGTTTCTAGTTTGGTATTCACATTCTTGCCCATTAACGAACAGGTGGAAAAAGGTGTCTTAGAGAAGCTAAAAGAAGACAGAAATTTAGCATTTTCTGAAATAATAAAATCAAGGGCTTAGTCTTTGTCTTCTCTTGGCCTTTGTCTGCAAAGTGTAGAAAGGGCTTTGTGGGACCCACTTCTCCCTGTTGTAAGTCTGCTCTCCCAGGGGAGGCTGCACATAATTTATCCATGTTACACAGGCAGGACAAAGAAAAAATAGAGACTTATCAGTTGTGGATCATTTTGGCCTCAAGTACTTTTGAAGAATTTTGCCTGTGTACAATCAGAATGAATTCTAAATAAGCCAGCTTGTTATTGTGTTTCTGCCGAGCATTCTGTGTCAGATAGGAAGCATCATTTGGAAACCAACAATTTTTTGTGTCATATATTTATTTATACAATATCACACAGTTTTCTTTATGGGAAGATTATAAAATGCAGCCCTAAAACCTCTTCTTTATGGAAGTTAAGGTGGACTGTCTTCATAAATTTTTATTTTTTGTTCTCAAGTGGTGCTTCATAAAACTTCCCAAAATTAAATGATGTTTCTAAACAAGTAATTCTAATCAGTTAATTGTGAGGGGTCCCTCTGGTATTGGATTTGTCCTTTGGGAAATATACTTTCTTTTAATAAACCCCACATTTTTATAATCAAAGATAATGCCACAAATTCATAAAACTACACGTAATGAGACAGAAAAATGTTCTTCTGAATGCAAATTATTAACAGGGTTTTTTTTTTTACTTCTGTTGGGTTTTATCCTTTCATTTTTCCAGACGTTTCCACATGTCTGTATGTCATTAAGATAATATGAAAAATATGAGTCTGGTGGCAGTGAAGAACCATCTTCACAACAGAGGCAAGATTTGTCCAAGCGGATTATTACGTGTGGTGGTTTCCATCTGTGCAAGGTAGAATCTAATTCCACTTGAATCCGGAGCTGAAAGTACTCTGTCTACACAGCAAGGCAGATGTGCAAGATACTTCCCATGCAAACCCGTGCAGCTTGTCCCCCTGTTGATTTGCTGGCTGGATGTCAGCATCAATACCTGTTAACATATACAATCCACATGCCCTCATTTCCAGGAAGGGAAATTTGTGTACATTTTGACACTGTTCCCAGGCCTGAAAAAAAACATTTTAAGCAACTTACACAAAACTTAGATGACAGAAACCATCTTCATGTAAATATATTTTGATTGTTCTTTCTGTAGCTTTGACTTGGCCATCCTGCTACACTTCCAGCCCTACCTTCCTCAAGCTGCAGTTCTGGTATAGTGATTTTTTTTAATTATTATTATTTTCTTTCAAAATAAGTAAAGAAACTCACACCTTCTATTTTTTTACTCCCAAACTTTAACTTCTGACTCCTTCATTTCCCTCATTTTGATGCTGTGTCTGGGTTTCCACTGCATATACTTCCAGCCTGCTATCTCCTTGTTTGGAACCATGCTGATTTTTCTCATGGCAATGATGCTTTCATGTGTACAGTGGAAGTTAATGAGCTCTCCCAGTACATACTGGTCTTCTGTGAAATCTTTGTAGAGTAGGAGGAAACTGGTTTTACTTAAAACACCAGCCACATGTAGAGTGGGGATCTTCTGAAGACATAATACAGACATTATGTACGTGTCTTTTTTTTCTTTGTTTGTTTTCCCATTTGTAACCTTGGAAACTGTTATAAAGCATTATCTTTTAAAAGTGTCATTTCTATGCAAGCAGTTCTGTACAGTATTTTCTTCTCTGTCACTATCTGCGGATGACAGAGTACATACCTCTGTTCCTTGCCAAAGGAACTGAAGTTTTTTTCCTTCTAGAAAAGGTTTTTTTCTTTGATTTCACCATGATCTTCCTTATCTTCTCCTAGCTGTTGTTTTTTCTGGCTTACTTAGGTATAACTGCTACTTATCCTTGTCTGAAATCTTTTACTGGTTAGCTTCCCTCAGTTCCTGTTTCCTTGCTTTATTCCTGGTTTACTCTTGTTTTGCTGCTGTTTCCTGACTCTCAGCTTTTCTAGCAATTGCTTTTCTGGCTTATTTTTGTCTCACTGCTATCAGTGATTTCTGTTAAAAGTCTCCTACTGTTCAACTTTCTCAAGTGGTTGTTTCAAGGGTTTGGGTTTTTTTTCTGCTTCTTGAATTTGCTGTTAAAAGTCTCCTGCTGTTCATCTTTGTCTAAGTGTTGCTTCTATAGACCATTCTCTTTTCCCAATCACTCAATACATTCTCTGGACCAAACTCTGGGGTGAATTCAGAGGGCTTCCCTATAACCAGGCTGATCTAGCATGAAGAAGAGAGAGATCTGGTTCAGTCCTTAAGTGTTTTCTAGCACCTGTATTTTAAAATAGAATAGAAATGTCTTCAAATTAGTTCCCTGCAATGGAAAGTGGTCTCAGACTTTTAGGTTGAATATAGAAGAGGATCTTTCATTGATAGACTTTTCATAATAAAGTAGCATGCTTATTCTTTGTAAAATATCTTAGAAATATGTGAATTTTCAAGATAAGAATCCAAAGATTTCAGAATTTCAAATAACAACTGATGTTTTATTTCTGAGATTTAAAATAATTTTGGATTTCCAGTGATACTTAACAGTAATGCAGGGTCAAATGTGCACTCATCACTTTACCAGAGCATTGGAAAGAGGCAGCGTGAGTGGGATTTTCTTAACTACTGGTGCTATTCCATCTTTGGTAACTTACTCACTCGGCCAAAGACAGCAGCAGTATTCAACAGCCAATATTCAAGGCACTCACTTGGAAAGAGGAAGGCAGTAGTTCAAGTCTTTGCTCCAATAAACATTTAATTATTGATATGAAGTGAAACAGTTCCAGCTGGAAATGCTGAGAAATATTCATCTCAGAATACCTTGCAACCTACTACATTATGAAGTACAGCTGGAAATCCATGAAATTCATCTGAGTTTCCACATCTGAAGAGATTACCAATTTTGTTATCCTGAATTAGTCCTTATTGCTGCCATTTATTTTGCAAAATATTTCAAGAGGTTCTGATTTAATCCCAGTGGGTAGTGGGACACAAAAAATACCCTAATTTTTATAGAATATTTCATAGCCATTCCAGTGGCTGCATCACAGATTCTAGTCTCTTTTTGACCTAGCTGGTTTACAGTTAGCTTGTGATAATGGCTTGTAGGATACTAATTTTTCAATAAATAGTTGACTAGTTTGATACTCTACTAAATTAAAGACCAGTTGAAATCTCTTATATTCCAAGGACTTTTATGAATCTTTAATGAAAGGAAGTGCTTTATGTCCCAGGTAACATTTATATTTCTTGCATCTTTCCAGTATGAATGACACTCTTGCTTAGTATATTATGAAATACTTATTCCCAGAAAGATGCCAAAAGTTATCTGGATTACAGTTACAAACATTATATAGTAGTTGCAGAAGCTACTAAACATTTCTGAAAATCTTTAACATAACTATGATTATAATAATAGAAAAATGGCAAAGTTATTGAGTGCTTTTAAAGGAAGTAATACAATAAAAGCAGAGCATTCTCCTTATATATAGTTTTCATTATTAATATAGTCTCTCTGCAGCCCTAAAATAATTTGATATTATCACTAGAACTTCACTAACATCATAATTTGCAGTTTTGCTGGGAATTTACAGACTTCAGCAAAATGTTGAAAGGTGATCATATTCATTCATACAGACTTTTTTAGGTCATTCCAGTCTTGTTTACTATGACTGTAAGTAGAACAGGCTGAACTAAGTGGAACAGTGCCTACTGTTCACTTCCTGTGCAGTACCAGGCACTTCCCAAATTTTAACTTGAGCTGGCAGAGTAGAACTCATCACCCCCATCCCATTTCAGTTTACAAGACCAATCTTCTACAGAATCGCTCTATGTAAAAATACTACATCGACCTTTGTCGCAGCATTCTCCAAACTACCAGCTGCAACAAGGGCTTTTACCATCACGTACCAACATACTCTTGTACCAGTCCCTCTGCTGACTTCTCCTAATCTCTCCTCGTCCAGGGCATGCTTGTTCCTCCCCTCTTCTCTTTGATTTTTCCTCCCCTCTCTTCCTAGGGTACTCTCTCTTCCTTGGCTGCCCAACCCCTTAACTTAACCAGCCACACCTGCACCTTATCTACATCGACCAACCCGCTGCCCCTGAAGCCACCCACAGCTGTATATTATCAATGCTAATTAACCCAGCTTCATTCTTTTATGGACCTTTGCCTTTTTCGTCATGGTATAATATAAAATTTAATGGAGACCTTAAACATCCTAATGTTTCAAGAGGTATGTGGCTGTAAACTCACAGTTTAGACAATGGCACATTAAGAGGGGTTTTAAATATAGAAAAATAATTAGCAGATGTTAGTCGTTGCCCTGCATTTCTTTGAAGTAACACACAAGGGGAAGTTGGGAGGGGAAGTGATATAAAGAAAGAAAATTGTGTGCTTCTTCTATAGTTGTATTACCTTGATAATAGCATACTAGTAACCAGATCTTCAATGAACTGAGTAAGGAGTGCGAAGCTGAAAGCAGATGCTGAATGTGTTTATACCTACATTTTGATATTCCATGATGCAGAGAGATCCAAAATGTTATTTCAATTAAGAAGATAAACAGGGAGGATGAAGAAAGAAAGAAGAGAAAGATAATCTGGTTGCAGGAGGCATTATAGTAGAAAACAACAAAAGGAAATACAAAACCAAAGATATTTTTATATTAATCTGCCTTTATGTTAATGTCCAAATGGCTTCTTTCATTATTTTTCTTCAAAAACCCACGCTGTAGTTTAAATAAACATAATAAAAACTCTTTCCTGTTGGGAAAGGCAGTATAGGACAGACCAATATACACTTGGGTCCTTCCAATTCCCTAATATAAAATGATCAAATGTTACAAGCATTTTCCTATATCTGGTATATTTCTGAAAGACAGGGTGAACAAGGTTTAACATGCATGTATTCTGGAACCATGTTATTTCTTCACAGATCTGTGTCAGGATCTGGCACTGGACTGGTCACAATAGTTAAGCAGATTATGGATCCCTGGATCTGTTTAAGGACATTCAGTCTCCTGATTTTTCGTAAGTAAAAAATAGATCTAAAATCTTTTTCCTTAGGTTTTCCTAGATTGAGTCATATACAAGTAAATCAACATTTTTATCAAGATAAACACCAAAAGTAATGATCTCTGGCACAACAAGTTCTTATCTGTTTTTCAGGATCTTTTCTTGCAAAGTTTTTTTGGTTTTTTTTTTTAAAAAAGTGTTACTCTTTAACATACAGAAGAGAGAAGCGGAGAAAAACATTCTCCTAGCAACCCCCTCCTATCTCCAGCACACTCTATGTTAAATCTGATCCTGATAAAGTGGATTTTCAGTGTCTGAAAGAAAGTCCATTGTGTCAGGGTTCTCTGGATTCTTTTGATGAATCATTAAGCTGATCAATTATTCCCATTTATTTCTCAGTTCTACTCAGTGACTCCCTACCTTTAAGTTTGTAAAGGTACAACCTGCTTTCCCTATGGGGAAATTCATATTTAATTAATCTTTTGTCCCTAAGCTGTTTCTCAGGTTTGTTGGCATAGCCTTCATTTGATTTCCAAAAGAAATCACCTTCTGGGCCTGACATTCCTGAAAGACCAGTACTAAAGCAAGAGTTCCACATGGAAAGCAATAGTTTGGATAACATTGTCATCACAGCTGACCAGAAGCAGTGTTTTTTTTTTCTTTAATTTTTATTTTTTAATTAAACCCAAATTCCCTAATATTCCTTTCTTTTTCAAAATGTAAATTGGGGTATTATTTTGGGTAGTGAGGAGAAGGAGGAGAGGTACAGGACAACTATTTTATTATTTTTAATCAGAATTTTTCAACAAATTAATCTTTTTTTTCTTTCTTTATTTAAAGAACAATATTATTTTTTTCCTTAGGAAAAAAAGAGTTTTCAAATAAAAAAAATGTTAGCTCACAGTATGAACACTGCTAACACGCCTGTCCTGTGAAGCAAAATTTAAGACATCTTGAGCCAGTTGCACATTGCAGGAGAAAAGGAACCGATTTCTTCAGTAGCTTATAATTTACTAATGCAGGAATATAAGAACAACCCATTGGCTTCAAAATTCAGGCCTGCCTTCTGAGATACTTACCTCCCAATTTCAGCAGTGTATGCCTGAGGCATTCACAAAGGCTATTTGCATAATCAATGTGGCACTGGATCCAACCTATAAAAGAGAGGCTTTTACTCACTTGCAACTAACAGCAGAAATGGATCTACACTTCCAAAGATGAATTCTTTAGCTGTCAAGATTTTAGACAGCATCACAAACAAAATATGTATATATTTTCTTGATAAAGGCACAACCACACAAACCGATACAGTTATGGCTTGAAAGCATATTCTTAACTATTGAAAAGGTCTTTGAATGAGAAAATTGTGAAGCTTTCAATTTTAATAATGCCCTGGTAAAGAATGAAGCAAGAAACTAAAAATCACTCAAAAACCTCATTTCTTATAGCTGCAAGTATCAAGGTCATTCATTGTGTTCTTGATAACCACAAACGTTGACATCACTGGTGTTCCAGATCAACAGCAGTATATTTACTTGCTATGCTATTTCCTCCAGTATGAGTGAAAGCGGTGTGAAAAGGTCATATAAAGTAAGCTACTGCAGATGTTGACTATTTTTTTTGGTTTCAGAAAAATAGAAAAAGTCCTTTTTTATTCCCATTGCTTCAAATGTTCTATTTCTGTACTAAGAAAAAATATTGGTCAAAGGAAATGAAGCTAAAAGTTATGGGCAGAGGAGTGAAATGCCATAAAAAAAAAAAAAAAAGTCAAGGACCCAACTTCTATGGACTTTGAATAGTAATTAAGTTCTCAGTTGCCCTTACTTCCTCTGAAAATCTCTCACTCCCATATTTCCTCGATGTTAATGAGTAAGGAAGAATGGGAATGACACCATCTTGAATAGAAGGACAAATTAGACAAGGAAACTGCAGACCAGTAACACTGGACTTAAAAGTTGTCTTGAGGGGGGAAATATGCCAACTGTCTGAATTTATGCGCGATGTCCAAAAGTGTTATCCAGCTTACCTTTGGTAACTTCAGAATGCCTTATTCCTGGTTATCTAGATTTATTTAGCATTTCTAGTCTGGTCCTGAATGTTCCTTATACCTTTTTACAACTTCAAGTAATTAGCAGCCAAAAGGACCAGGTTCAAATTTAAAGAAAGATCTTACAAACACCATCGTGTGCCCTGACCTTGAAACCTGAGACTTTCTGGTGCTCAGCAGGGTAATTTTCCTCACTCAAAACCTCAATTCATTGCCCGAATAAAAAAAAAATATTTTTTATTTTCTTTTAATAAAAAAAAAGAAAATCCAAGATCATCAACAGGACTAACTTAAAGAAACAACTGCATTTTACAGCCCATGTTGGTGAAGTTAGCTGAGCAGCTACTGGGCCACCTGGTTGCTTTTCCAAACCCTTCTGCAGCAACATGTTACTCACAGCATGGGATTGTCAAGTCTTGAGGTCTTGTCACCTTTCCTGCTGGGTGTCAAGGAACAATTCAAGCTGCCACTGATCTTGTAAAATCAGCTGCTTCCTCATTTCAATAGACAGTCATTGCTCTGTTTCATTAGAGCACTTTTGCTACAGTTTGTAAGATCCTTAATCTATTTCTTCATCCCTCTATGTCACAGAATACTCTTAAAATAATCTTTCCGTTCAGTTTTCTAGGTTGTAACTTTTGCCCTGTGAGGTTGAGATTCTTGGACACAATAACTATTCAGCCTAGGTGTAGACTTACAATTTTTTTCCCTGTTTTTGACATGCCTCTTGCCTTCAGCTGGAATGCTTCCCAAAGCAGTTAACAATGTAAAACCAAGTAGGAAAAATACACAAGTTCCATGTTTTTGAAAGGACTTGATCCAAACTTGACTTACAAACAGCAAGCAACCATAAAGAGCTGTTCCTCATATCATCTGCTGGTGATTTTCATCACAAATAAGAACGACTGGGGCCATTTCCTAGATGGCATGAGTGGTTACAGGTCTTAAAACCCCTAAGTTCTAGATTCTGTGAAGTCTGAGTAATTCAAACGCATCTCATTTTTGGAAGAGAGGCCTAACTACTAGCCAGCAATAGGTCAGCTGTGAGTGGAGACACCTCCAAGCCCCCTTCTTAAAACTAAGGCCTTCTACAATGGAGCACGGAATGTTGCACCACCTGGGGACACGGGACACAGTATAAACCAAATTCTATAATCTAACAGCTAAACTATTCAGCTGGAAAAAGGCCAAGGCTTTGCTTCCCGTTCACTGAACTACATTCTCATCTTTCATTTGATGCCTATTTAATATGAAATCCAAAGCAGCCAGACGGCAGAAGCCAGCTGTCATCTATTCCATAAGGTCAAGTAGCAAAGCAGTCACCTGAGGTGAGAGACCCTGTTCCAATTTCCAATCAATATTCATTTGTACTAACTGGAATAGCTTTAGCAGTAGAATTGCAGTTTTAGCTGCACATCTAATCTGAAATAATTTACTGGGGGGTGGGAGACCTGGATTTTTTCTACATCATGCAGATTGAGAATCTGAAAGATAGTCATCAATATTTCAAGTCAGATTTCCAAGGTTTGAACTGGCAGAGGGGTTTTTCCCTTGGAAATGAGGAGGAGGAGGATTTAAACATACAGCTTCAGAAGAGCTAAATGATCCCGAGCAGAGTCAGGTGTCTTACTGGTTTTGAGATTAGTTTGGCTTTCTGGCTTCTAAAGTCTGTTTATAGATATTTTCTCTCTTTGTATATTTTTTGAGCCTGCCTGTGGGTCTGATTATCAGGAAAGTGACATAAAGTGTAGGTATTGCTACGTGAAGTTCCTCAAGGTATTCAGTACCTGTATATCTTTAAAAATCTGGCCCTAATATGAGTCTGCAAGATCTGCAGGGATCTTTCTGAATTAATATAACAGTTTAGATAAGCTGTGGGCTATCTTGTTTTCTTCTTGTGATTATAAAAGCTTCCCTCAAGTACAGAGTTAGTGGTAGCTGAAGTTTTATTTTAGAGAGGTAGCTGCTAGGAGCACTTTTGTCAAGAACTTTTTCTTGAGGCATATTGCTTCAGCATGGGCTTTCTCTAAACAAACTTTTTCCTGGCTGTATTGTGACTTCTATAGAGTCTGTCTATGGAGACGCTTTTCAGTGGCTTAATAAATTATTGTTATTATATCAAGTGGGTGGGTTGTGAGTGGTAGGTTTACTTTGGAAGGGAAGCAGCTGGTGTGCCTGTAAACGCCATAGTTGTGGGCAATTATAATTTTATGTTGACCATCTGCTGTAGTGTAGCATTTCTAGATAAATAAAGGGTGCTTTTAAAAATATAAGTATCTCTATTTTTTTGAATCTTTCTACGTATTACACATATCCAAACTTAAAAGCATTTTTTTTTCTGAAGGATATCTCTATATGGAGATCGAGAGCGCTTCCATCTACATAGGTTACAACGAATCTTATGACCATGAAAATTAAGATATTGTAGATAATTCCTAGCAGAGCAAAATTTCTATTTACCAGAGTGACTCTATAGCAATACCATCTGTGTTTTCACACCTGTACGGTATATTGCAGAAATAGGGATACATATTCTAGCAGGAACTTTCAGTTTTGAGGAGGGCTTGAACTTGCCTAACCTGTCCGACACACAGCACATCCTTTGGAACTTTCTTGTGTTGTGTTTTACTTGGGTTTTGGGGTTCTATTCATTTATTTATTTAATTAATGTAAGAATTAAGAGTAATTATTAAAGCAATATTTATCTGTATTCAGAATTCTAAGTGTCTCTACCGAAAGTAATACACACTGCTATTTTTTCCCTAGTTCAACAAATCCATAAAACATGGTCTAGTCTTGTCTTTATCATAAACAAAGTTGTTTACTAAAGTCCAATTAGTTACACTGTGATAAACCAAGGAATTTGACATCACTGTAAACTGCTCAATAGAAGTCTTTTCAGTGTAATTTTTACCAATATTTTTTCTTAAAAAACCCAACTTTAAACAGCAGAATTTTCAAACCTAGTAGGCAATTAACCAATTAATTGAAAAATGTTAAATAGGAATGGAATATCACTTTTTACCAGTCAGGGAGTTCTTTAAATAACATTATTCTATAACTGGAATAAAAAATTCTGAGAACTGTTATTGTGTACCAACTCTTTTATTAATGTTTAGGCCACCATTTCTGCAACTAAAAGTCAAGTGTTTAACTGTTTTCACATGGCTTAAACAAAGCCCTGCCTCAGACATTGTCAGTAAGAGTGGAGATATGACCATAAGTTAAGGTTCATCAGGTATTTAAAGTTTGTTCGAGTGCACAGAGAAGGGAAAAGGTTGCCAGGTTGGGGGGGGGGGGGGGGTTTGATACAGGAAAGAAAATGTATTTTTAAAGTGCCTGAGAAGAGCTTCTGCCTGCGATATGTTTCCTTTTAGTTTCTACTATTGCAACGTTACTATGAAGTTTAGTTGATGTATTTAAGCCATCCTTCTAAGAAAGGATCTATGAAAAAATAATCACCTCTCAGGAGAAAAACCATCTGCACTTTGATTGGCATTTCTACTTTGTCTTAAAAGAGCTTGCAACTCTGCCCTTGAGGGTTATCCTTCACCTTGTCTTCTGAA
>JAVJGJ010000030.1:21321142-21348882 GCA_035590215.1 Microhierax caerulescens
AAAAAGTGTTCAGATGCTACTCCAAAATGAGTTCTCACTGCAGAGTATGCATAAGCTTCAAAATGCTTTCTACTTATAAGTACCCAGAAATAACTAGCTTAATCTTGATGGTTTGGTTGTTTCGTTTTGGGTCGGGTTTGCGGTTTTTTTTAATGAACTTTATTATTTACTTTCTTTTGCTAATCTTTTATTGGAGGATTTGATTCCTAGTTGGAAAATTATTTGCATAAGCCTGGACTTTATTCTAGTTTGATTAGTCCTTGCTTAGACAAATCTCACATTGGTCATCCAACTCACTGAGGCTGTTTTAACAGATATGTTATGTTACAAGCAAACTTTTAATAGCAACTTTATAGTTATAGTCCAAATATGAGGTAATACTTGCTACTGGCCACTTTAAGCCAGAAGATTTTCCTGCCAAAGACAGAAAGTTTATTTTTAAATCTGATCTTGAGATGTATGAATAGAAGTGTATTAAAAGCCCTCTTAGTTCTCCTCTGTTGTGTGGTCAGCTGGGAAGTAGAACTTGCTTCATCATGTGAATGAATGTGCAGGGGCACCACAAGGTATTAAGGCTACCCTAGTCTTCTGGGGAATGTAGTGGCTGTGAGGAAAGATACGTTAATGCAGAGCTGCAAGGGTGCATTACAGGGGGCTGGACAGTCAGGTTGTTCTGAGTCCATAGCACAGCATTACCTAAGTAATTCTGAGCCTTTCCTAAATTATGAGGGTGATAGATCCTTAGGACAAAGATTATAAACTTGTTTTATAAGGCAGATCATTTTGTTGCATGGCCACAATAAGACAGTTTTAGTTCTTTGAAAACTTTATGAATCACTGAACATGCCAATAAAAAAAAATCCCTGATGCTTGTTGCTGGGTGAAATAAGAGCTTTCTAAGCTTTAATGTGAATTCAAAAAGGAAATGCACACTTTTAGGCTTTACAAAAATAGACCTTCAGAACAAACTTTCTTTCTAGTTTGTTTGTTTCTTTGTGGGATTTTTTTGTTCTTTCAGTCCTAACTTACCATTAGATCAAAAGCAAGAGTAAGTTGTAACACATGTATTAAGAGAGTTGCATAAAAATATCTAACAGATGTTGAGTGAAATAATAAAAAAAAAGTTTGAATTTTTAAATCTCAGTGTAGCAGGAACCTTTTTACTCCTTCAACTTCTACTGAAAAGTTAGGCACAATCAGCACAGTCAGTTTCATGTGCTCCCCCTAACTTTCCTATTTAAAAGACAATTCATTTGTGCATGTGCATATGCTTAACGTGGTTTACAAACACCCTAGCCAAATTAACGTAGATTGATTATCCTTGAAAAGTGGGTTAATTGAATAATAGCCATTGATTCAAATAGCTGGTAGATATTTTACTATAGGTACATCTGAAGTTGGCATATTTTGTTGCAAAATAAAACAGTGAAAACCAGTATATTGATTCACATTAAAGTTGATTAATCTATTCATTACTGTAATTTAATTGTCTGTAAAATTAGTTGCTAAACAGTAGGAAAAAATAGTCATTTGTTATAATTGTGTTAGAGTAAAGGAATGATTTTATTGAGTGTTATACAAATAAATCCCAGTTTCCCGAATATATGTTAGAAAAAAGGATGGTGTCATTTACAATCACAGGAAATACTATGAAATTATAACAAAAAACTATTCACATTATCATCATAGTTAATCATCAGACTTACTGTATTCAGCAGTCCATGTTATGGAGCAGTTTAAAGTGCAAGCCACATAAAAGAATTCATTATCAATCGGAAAAAAGAGGACCTAATTGAGAAATTCCAGCCAGTGTCTGCATCCTCAAAAGAAGAAAAATGGACCCTATCACAAAATGCCAACTGTGGTCATGTTCTCTAATTTTCTTTTTGAGGACACTAAGCAGTAGATTGGATTAAAAAGGAACTGCCAAAGCCATTATCTTTCACTTTCAATAAAAATGCACTGTGTCCAAGTGAAAAATGCCAGACTTCATCCCTCCTTTCTTCAGGAAAATAGTAGCACCAATTAAAAAAAGCCTGGTCTGTACATCTTTGACATTTTATGCTCTCTAGGAAAGAACAATGAAACATTAAAAAACTGCAACAGCAAAAGAAAGTTCTCATGAACTGCAAATGGAAAATGGGATACTGGAACTGGACAACAAACCAAAATTAAATATTGGAAATATGGCCACCCAATAGGTCTGCTGCACGTTTGACTAGGTTTGGCGTTCCTCACACATGTAAAATGCTATTTTTCTGCTGAAAGAGAGGAGAACAGAGGACTTTAAAGAAACAGCACCAAAACCTAAAATAATTATTTTGTTTAATTGAATTTCAAAGCAGGAGTAGTCATATCCTACAGGGTTTTAGGCCAACAAAAAAAGATTTTCAGTACTATCTGTAAAATATTTGCACTCTCTAAACTGAAGGCAAAATGACACACAAGATTGTTTATTTATACGGAAGAATCCAGAAAACTCTGCTGGCTACAAGCTGTCAGTGTGGCAGTATCCAAGCAGAGGTACTTTGTCAGCAGTTCTCATCACACACATTTTCCTTCCAAAGAGCTTCCTAAAACCAAGCCCCAATCCATGGTCTGATGTCACAGTTTAGAAATTGTGACTATTTTGCTTCTGATTGTAATTCATGCTGGATAGAGGAAATCCCCATGTTCTGGGCATCATTTGGGAGGAGAGTGCCCTAACAGCAGCTTTTGTTACCAACCAACTCAAGCGATTTTCACTATGCATTGAGATTTCATGCAGGAAGAGTGATGACGGCGTTGTTCCTGGCCCTCTGTAATCACACAGTGCCAGACGAGCTTCACGGTGCACCCGGGATCATTTGCTATCAGCTGTTGACTTCACTTAACAGAGTGAACTTCATTTACCAGCTCAGTTTAGGTAGATCTAAATGGCGAGTGCCCTTTATCACTTTGCAATCACACTGCTAGGGTGTAAGTCATAGAAACAGAATTCATCTTTGAAAGAAACACTGCAAATTCGTTGGCTAGATGTCACGAAATAAAAGCCACTGCTCTGTGCTCATCCAAGATCAGCTGGGAAGCAAGGGCATTTGCAGACTGTAAAGGTGAGGGGACTGTATCTGAGAAGTTATTCAGTAGATGCTGTGTTTTAAAAAAAAAAAAATCCCTTTTGTGATCTCAGCAGTCTGCCACTCCCTCTTTGAGTGAAAACAAAATCTAGCTAAATACGCCTGCAGCTATACTCTGCCATTCTGCAGAAGAGCAGTGACAAGGAAAGAATTACAGATTATTCTTGACCGCTTTACTTCTCATAATGACCTTGATTCCTTGCCTCTGTCCTTTTCTTAAGTTATCGTACGAGCACAAATCCACAAAGGATATGAGAAATACTGTCACTGAAAGGGAAGGTTTTTAACTGAGTAAATAGGTACAAATTTCTGTAAAACAAGGCTGTACCTCTGCCGAGCAGATACTTTCTCCTTTTTCTGAGCACTCAAGATATCAATTTGTTAATGAACGTTTTGAAGTACCAACAATCAGATGTCCATTCATGCCACTGTAAAATTACATCCTCTCTCACTTGGGGTCAACAAGTCACAGCAACAGCACCATGTCTTGCTAATGGCATATAGCCAGTAGACATACACTGCACACACTGTAGCACCCTTCGCTCTCAGAACAGCTGTTCTTCACTTTAAAAAGAATACATAAATAAAAAGCCCCTTTTTCTTGGTCATAATTAAGCAGTAACATCCATTGTCTTTGCAGTTGTGATAATACGTTTGTGATAGTGAATTGTTTTATGCTAATTGTTTAGTTGGTGGTGTTCATGCATACATCATGTAATGCAAATCCTCTTCCATCTGTTGCTAAGCAGTTATTGTTACTGTGCTTATTGTGAAATGGTAGCTATACGAAATAAATAAAGTAGAAAAAAGATACTTTCCTGAATTGCACAAACATTTCTCACACATGATATTTCCTCTTCTTAGCATATTTATCTCAATACCTATTTTTAAAAATTAGATACTCTATAGAAAAACTGCAGGATATAAAAGTCTAATATCTATCTATTAATCTTTTCATAGGTGTCTAATGTTGGGTGGGTGGCTTGTGTGTAAGAGACAATTCATGCTGACTTATTCAAAGACTACTTGTTCCCAGACAGTCTTTTTTTTTGATCCACATATACAATAAACACAGAAGAAAGGAATTTTTGAAGTTCCAATTTCACTTGGAACTGACAGTTTAATAAGAATCCATGGTTCTCAGTTGCCTCTCTATTATAATCTATACAATACAAGTCTTTGAAATGAGGACTGAAAAGCACAGGCAGGCTTCATACCAAGAGGCTATCGTCTTCATTTAATCAATACTACAAAGACAAAAGATCACAAAAATTGTATTCTGTAAATGCCTCTGTGTAGGGTTTGAATAAAGTTAATTTCATGAATGGAGGTCGTTTCATGTACATATTTGTTTGGATAACTGATAAAAAGATGGGGTAGTATGTACTAGGGGCAAGGAATTTCTTATTGCTGGGGGAAGGTAGCAGTGTTTTGCTTTTCATACTCTCAGCTTGCATGGTTATCTACTAATTGATTAATTGACCATCTATTAGACTTCCCTATTGTACTCTACTTTCCAGCAAATTAAATAATCTTGTTCTCAAATTGTTGCTAGTGGCAGCGGAGGTTCAGTCTACCTCAGAAACATTGCAGTCTGAGGAGAGCTATAAATAGTGGCAGGTTATTTTTTTATGAAGCTTTACAATGAGTATCATAAACGTCTGATGATTTTAATTTAGTCTTATTAAGATATTTAATCTCTACTGATTACATGGCAAATAATAAAATTGTATCTATTTAACACCTGTGACAGGCAAAGTCTGTATTTATTACACAGATTCTAACATTAGGTAAATACATGCAGTAACATCTTGGGGTTTATGTATTTAACGCACAATTGTTGCATTTTATATGCTTTTTCCCAGCTCAAAAACATTAGAACAGGTATTTCAAACAACCACATAGTACGGTGTAGGTTAAAGACCAATGGAATACCCAAAATATACTAAGGGGGATTTTGAAGCCATCACACTGATACGTATCTGTTACATAGCCACTTATCATCAGTAAGTAGTTTATTTAAATATTGTTATTCATGAGCATTTAGCATTCAACATACGGGTGCTGTCTCAATGAAAAATTAAATGCCTTTTCAAGACTCTGTATTCAGAGTAATTCATAAAGAATTACTACAGTTTTCTTAAAGGGTTAGAAACATCTATGTTAGTATAGAGGACAAACCAATATTGCAAATAATCAGTTATCTTCATCTTGAGCTTTCTCAAATTTACACCAGAAAAACACTGGTGATTTTAGGTGGTTTTAAATTACAAATAAATAAATAAATAAATTATGTAAATATACAGTTTGCATAAACCTCAGTCAAGCATAAACGCTGAATGTGATTTACTGGCTATACCTCTGGCTGAACAGACCGGCACTCCTTGCAAATGTGGAGAGTAAATAGATAAATATATATCTCATGTAATTGTCTGAACACCTTGATTTGTCATTTACAACTTTATGGTTAAAACATAATGCTCGTGCATCGCTTTGTGTTAGTATCCCAGCATGCTGTAAATCTAGATAATGTAATATCATGTTTAAGCAACTGAAAACCAATGACCAGAGAATTTGAACAGGAGGACACTTAGTTTATGGGCTCAGAAATGGATTAGCATGATATGTAATCTGTTCAGTCCTAGTAAAAAAGGACACTACTAGACACTTACAGAAGCACAGCTATATGGAACATAGAAATCATGTAAGTCAGAGGGGCTGCTTAAAATTATCAATATCTACTGTTGCATGGAAGTTCAGCAATGGCTTTCCAGATTGTGATTTAGCAAAATACTTGCAAGGTTAGGAACTCTAGATGCAAATGATGTAAAATGATGAGAAGATCTTTAAATCTGCAAATTTCCGATACTGAGATATTATGCAAGAATTGATGTATTATTTAGCAGAATGGAGCAAACACTACCCTAGGACTGAAAGGAAGGAACATTGGGTAGATTTGGAGGAGGTTAGAAAGAAAAGGCAGAAAGTAAAATAATTGTGCATATGACTTTAAATCTAATTTGAGTTCCTATGAGTAGTTTTCTTAATAAAGGGCTGGCTGTCCTTACCGTATTCCCAATGTTGAATTTGTTCTGTGAGGGCAGCCACAGTTCGGAGCAGGTATCAAACTTTTTCACTACTGGACTAGTGCAACTGGACATTGTTCTTGTCCTTACTGAATGAACTGTGGGTGTTTTCTCACTTTGTCAGGTTTTGGTTGAAGCCAGAGTTCACTTGGAGGAAAGTTTGTTCAAGATGAAAGTCGATAAGGTACCACAGTTAAACCCAGAAATTCCCCTTATGTGTCTTTCTGAAGAACCACTTTCACATTTCTTATTGCATGCGCAGAGAGTAATAAAACAAAAATGCTGAATGTTACAATTGTTCCTTACTCTATTTAACCCTCTCTTTCACCAAACATGAACCTTATCAAGAGGATAAGATTACAAATGTAGTATTTCTAAAATTTCTGTAAAACAAGAATTCTCTGTGTATCAATCCAGATTACCTGTATTACATACCAAAATGTGACACACTTCATAGATAATTTAGCTTTCTCAAAATAAAAAAATCAGTATATAAATATTTTTAATGCATATACAGCTTTCCATTTGTTGCCTCATTCTGCAGCATTTTCATTACATTTGTAGTTTCAGATATGAAATAATGTGATGACAGTATTTTTCCTCCCTCTGCCTGCTTTGCCTTGTGGCATGAGAAGACACATATTTTGATCGTATTGCAAAAGAAAGCTTGGTGATAAACCAACTAATGAATTAAAAATAATAGTGAAAGAGGGAACACAGTAGACTGGCTTGGTTTTATGCAGCTATATAGACATATTGAAGGTGTAGTATGACAGAAATTAACACATTTTTGTCCTTAAATTACTTTTCTACTAGCTAGTAGAGTACCAGAACAGAAATGGAGGGGAGAAAAGTGGAAATTCTACAAAGACTGAAATGTATTTGCTCACCACAAACACTTGTGGACAAATACTCCCCTATAAAACACACCATCAGAGCAGACCAGCTCCTCCTGAAACCCTGTCTTTTACTTGTATTTCACCAGCTAACTTTCATTTCATTTAATTTTATCATTTAACTTCATTTTATGCAGTGTCATTTGTGATGAGGGATTTCTTTTCTTTGGCTCATATTTTAGGTTATTATTTCTAATTTTCTTTTAAAAAAAATTTATCTGTTTTATATTGGCCCTGCAAGTCCCAGAACTGTACTCAGTATTTGGTAAAGACTATCAAATAACAGTGAATTAGTGAATCTTTCACAACTTATCTCATCACCCATAGAATCTCTCTTGTAATTTGTTGCTAGTGTTCTGAGAGTAGCAGACTGACAGATTCTTTCGAGGTCAGTTTTCTGAGATCCTATCCTCTCTCATGCCATCTCTTCTCTAAGCATCAGGTATCAATTCTTATTTTCTGGAAAACAGAGTCCACTTCCCTTTTTTAGAACACTGAGCTTTCAATTACAGATACTAATAAAGAAAACCTCAGGACTTCCTTGCTGAAGAGGAGTACTAACCTTTGGATGAGGGAACGCATTCCCTCAGCCCTCAGCCATTGCGTTTCAGGACTGGGAACAGACTTGGTTGCAGTACTGGTAGCCCCAGTACTAATTACAAGTACTTTCACACTTCAGGCCAAAAGCAGCGGAGCGCCCATGTGCAACTCTTGTAGGATTAGATGCTTACAGGACTAGGGGCTATGAATCCAGCATGCCTTGATCGAGGCTTGTCAGGGATTAAAAGTAACATTTTAATGGAGTGCTTCGTGATACAGGGGTTTAGGGAAGTGCTTTCAGTTAACTGCCACTTATTTCTTGTTCTCTCCTCTCAGGTATGCTCCTGGCTCAAGGGGGACATCTCCCTTTGATCAGCTGTGATAGGTGGCTTACACATCAAGCACAGCATAGGTTAATAAATATGATTTTTGAAATGATTACAAAGTTTCCTGGTGTCTGAAGCCAGAAGGGACCCTCAGATCATCTGTATCAGGTCATTAAGTTTTACCAAGGCTTTATTCTAAACTTAAAGGTGTTCATTAGACCAAAGAATTTTAGACCTCATGAGGTTTAACTGTGCTATAGGCAAAGACTGGAACTAATCCCTAATGCCCTTGCAATGGTAGGAAATTAATTAGATGAAATATGCCTGGATGATCCTAGAAAATAATCCCACTTACGGTGCTGAGGAAGGCAAAACAAAAAATAAAGTTCTAGCTTCAACTTCTGTTTTGCTGATTGACTGGATACCAAGTAACGATGAACTCCAAATCAACTATAAGAATAAATGTAGTTTATTATATCACAATAAAGTAACAGAAAATAGCATGCAATGTGATAAAAGGAAACTGCTAGTTATTATGCACAGTATGATAAAAGAGCAGTAGGAGAAAAGTATCAAATCATTACTGTAAAGCATTACAGAGGCTAAGAAAAGAATACATCACCAATTACCACCTCAACATCATCCAGGTCTACACTTTGGCTGGGAAGCTCCACTGCAGCCAGTGCCAGGAGTCTCTCGGTAACTGGCAAATTCCTGCTCAGTGTAGTGTCCACCCATAAGTGAGGCTTCTGGCCCCATCCTGGAGCTTGCCCACCTTCACACCCAGTGGAAAACAAACACAGTTTACATACCTAGTGTATGTAAACTTTTACATTTATTACCTAGTGTATGTAAACTTTTACATTTATTCTAAGTACAGGCGTGCACTATCCCATGGTTCGTAAGGTTCACACACACCAGGGATGTCGGCCAGACATCCGAGCATAGCGGAGTTACTGCCATGGCTGCACACAATATTTACAGTCTGGATGGTCCTGCTCATACCTTGCTTCTTCAAGGGGCTCAGGACAAACACAACTTGCTCATTAAACTTGTCCTTGAACTCCCTGAGCTCACTGCCAAGTTAAATAATTCCTAATCAAAGGCAAAGACTTTCTCACAAGCAGTGATCAATTTAATACATTTTTAAAACTTCTAATCCCTATATTTTTTAATATCTTTAACATCAAAGATAGAAAGCTCTCCACTACTAGAAATCTTTTTGTCCTGTAACTTCCTCTAAACAGTGATCACATTGCCTTAATTCTTTTTTTTTTTTTTAACTAGATGAATACATCCAACTTCTTAGTCTTACATAGCAAAGTTTATTTTCCACTGTCAGGGTCATTTTGGTAACTCCTTTTTAATTTTTTTTCTGGGATTTCTACCTGCCTTCTGAACTAGATTTTGCTGTGATCTTACTACCACCACTTTAAGTACCTTATTTACAAAGTTGCATACAAAGGAAATAAAACTTCTCACTCTGCACCCTGTAGTCCTCTCCTCTGTATGCCTTCTTGGATCACATTTGCTCTTTATGTGACAGCATAGTGCAGATGGGTTCATTATCCATGATGATCCCTAAATACATCTTGTAGACACAAACTGGGGTAAGCATTTATCTAGGGAAACTTCTCCAGTAATAACTTCAAATTCTATAATAAAGGAAACAAACGTAATCCTCTCCCTTGCCAAGACAACTGTATTAGTGACAAATGCAGCACCACTAAGCAGCTGACATTTGTAGACACTTCAGAAATCTGCCTGGTTCAATGCATTTTAGTTCTACATTTCTCACTAGATTTCTTGTTTGATCTGTTCTCGTAATTGTTAATGTTCCTTGGGTTTGCATTGCAATTTTCAGTTCAGCTAGCTTCTCCAACTGCCTGAATCTTTGATGTCAGCTACGTGTCAATTGATTTCAATATTTGGTAATAATATATCTTATTTATTGGATTTTCACAATATTATTCAGAATTATAAACAGCATTTTATAGGCTTCATTATTTTTGTGAATGTGTGGCTGTTTAAATTTTACTGTGGGCTTTCTGTAGATGTCATAAGGGTTTTGTCCTTTAATGTAAGCTGTTTTGTTGCCTCTTTCCTTTAATGTTAATTGCATGTTTCATTGTCAATGTTTAAATGGATGCAGTCCTTTCTGTTTCCCACTAATGGTTAGGATCAGAATACATTTCTAAAGATTCAGTCTGTCTTTTGAGATCTTTGTGAAAGGGAGATGTAGGGAGGAGCTGCTGATACTGATACCGAATTGAAACTTTGGAAGAAATTCTGAATAAACCTGAAATGAAGCCAAGGCTGAAACACATTCTAAACACATTCATATGCATGTACCAGGCTCTGAGTATTCCACAGCAGTCTGAATCTGAGGTCTGGTGCTTTTGGTTTTTTCCTTTGTGTGCCACATGTTTACTTGGAGAGACGCCACCAGGGGCAGAATCTCATTTGATCTCCTAAGATAAGCAATATCCAGTTAGGTTGGTGTTTGGAAAGGTGGTATCCCTGGGAAATCGCAGATGTTTGTTGACTGGCATATTTCAGTATGTGCCATTCTTGCTGAAGATTGAACCTGGCTTTGGTAATATATTTTAAAAACCTGGTCTGAATTTGAGTTGCTAGAGATTTTTATGTCCAGGTGAGTCTCATGGGAGCAGGGATTTTTGTGATGCATGGTTCTGTGCTCAGTAGGGCAACATCCTGGAGTTGGTTCAGGGAGTGTCAGTGTCAGTCACACTCTGATTGATGCTGGCATTGGATAACTGCATGTGTACCCAATTTTGATTAGCTTTGAAGCAGAATAGAAGGCATACTGCCTTTGATAATCCTTCTAATCCACTCAGACTTCATGTGAGTGACAGGGCAGCTGTTAAGAGTGTGAGAAGCAAACTTGAAATGGTGATAGAAATTTTCTACTGCACCTCAGCCTTTGTTCGCTCAGTCTGGATCCTCACCACTGTGTTCTAACTGTGTTCTTAGTGTTTCCAAGTTACAGCCTTTTGCAAATGCCACTTGAAGGGGATACTTGGTCAATGAGCCTGTTTGTACAAGCTGGAATTCTCCCCTTTTTGTACTGCAGCCTCTTCCCTTTGACAAGCACTGAAATACTTCTTAAAATACAGAAGATTCAGCTCCATCCATTTGATTTGCAGAAAAGTTAGCAGCTGTCTATAAAGCAATATATATATTTCACCACAGGATGGTTCAGCAAGGATCAGGAAGCTTTAAGTTATCAACACAGATATAAAAAATTTATACCACGTAGCATGGGTGTTTCAGTGAATAACTTACTGGGTTTGGGGGTATGGGTTTTTTATGCTTAGTTAATATCTACAAGTTTCATTACAACTTTTAAACTGAGAACTGGAAATAGCACTGTTTTAAAGAAGATATAAGACTTGGGCACAGTGAAGGGAAATGAGAAGCCCTGCATCTGTCCTAGTTAGTAGACAAGGGTGAAAAATAATCTAAGTTTGAGCTCCGAGTGTGAATTTTTCATCCATGCTAAAACAGTCCCATTTTGCCTTTGAATACCAATTCTAGGTCTGTTCTGGCAAAAGATTGTGGACATGCCCTGAGTGCAGAAATGCATACTGCATTGCTAAGGTCAACAAACGAAGAAGAGAATCTGATCGCAGTTCTTCCAATCAGAAAACTGTACATTTTATCATGAAGTTCAATTAAATAGGGTTGATTAAAATGGAGACCTACAGGGAGCTGCCACAAAATATGATTGTCATTCTGGGTTTTGATTCATGCTTCATTCTTTAGAATTCTTAAATGATGATGTGGTAGTCAAAGACATTAGTGAAACATAATTATATAGGTATCAAACGTAGAACAATTGTCATCAGTGCCTATAAGTGAAAAGGAAGAGGTTTACATCAGGTGTGATTTTGGTTGTTGAAAGTGGGAATGATAAAATAATAGGTGAGGCAATTATGACATATCTCAAGTGTGTTTGCAAACCCAAGCAAACCTAATGTGACAATAAATTACTGACTAACAATCTAGTTCCACTTTTACTCATTTTCACAATCTTCATAAGCCAGATTTCTGAATCTTTAGTTTCACATTTATGACTTTAAGAGAAAATTTCAATAGAAAAGTGTCTTTACCTCAGGTGGGTGAGCTTTCTATACCAAGTGAAATAATAGTATGGAATTTCAAGCCTTTGGCAGAGGAAGGATTCAACCAGCTGACTTAATTGCCAATGAAGAAACAATATTTGTAAATAGCTAATGAAGCTGAGATAATGCTTTGAGCATATTGCTGCTCTTTGGAGTTTATATAATAAAAACTGTGTCTATTTGGAAGTTTGAAAACCAGTTAAATATTCTTACTCCATACTTCAGTTCTTAAGTATAGGTATGCTTCCAGATTATTGTCCTGTTTGAAAGAGCACCCTGAGAGTAATAAAATGTGTAAGATCATCCTCTTTGTACAGTTAGTCCGTATTTCATTCAAGTAATGGTGGAGATCTTTCTCCAAAATTAATTAATAAACTTGTTGTTCCCTCTTCAGAACCACTGCTCCCTTCATTACCTAACCATAATGGGAATATAGAAAAATTACTTGCATTGTACAGAGCCTTACAACCAGTTCCCGTCTTAAGGATTACAACATGGAAATGAGCTACCCATAAATATTAAAAATTATCTGCCTCTCACAGATGTTCCCTCTGCTTATTATCTGCAAAATTTCTGGATCAAATGTTCAATATGAATATGTTAGTATCCACTAAAGATTGCTTTTGGCAGCATATGTGTTGATATCAGCAGGAAATAAATAGGAAAACATTAAAAGGTATAAAACTTTAAAACAATAGCTTAAAGGTGTTTTATAAACTACAGATGGCTTATATCGTTCAAGTGGATGTCTGGTGTAGAGTGAGAAACAGAGAAGACTGGAAAAAAAAGAGAAAATGACTGGAAATAATGGGTCCCATGCAATATGTTGTATTTAAAGTAGAGATAAGCAAAATGAAAACTACTGCTCTTTTCCTGTACAGATAGTGAGGCTATGCTAGCATCTCTGATTAAGATGGGTCCACCATTTTTTAATATAACACTCTATAGAATGAAACATGTCACTCTGGATCCTCTCCAAAAAGGCAACACTATCAATGATAGATTGGTTATTCTTCTGTGTTCACTCACAAGTCTTAGTCATTGACTTTATGTAAAGAAAGCGTTCATGTCCTGCAGAAGAACTTACAATCTCTGTAAATAACATGAGAGTTAGATAAAGCAAACTTTATTTTGTCAGATTATTAGTATCCTGGATAGCACAAAAGCTACTCTCTGTCTCTAAGCCAAACTGAATAGGTGAAATACTTTTGCAGAATAACCATCAGAAGTGTTTATCCAGAAGCTAAATATGGTTGAACGTGGTCAGAGCTTACACGCTGCTACATGCCTAAAACACCCCAGCCCCGTGAACTCAGCACTGCAGGCAGTGAGCATGGCAGAGGAATTAGCACAGCCAAGGAAAGGGAGTGTCACTGAAAGAGCCAAGAGGAAGGGAGATCGCTGGTGTTTGAACAGGCATGCTGGCGTGAGCAGCATGGGAGGGCAGAGCAGGTACAGTGTTGATAACTGACACATACCCAGGGCTGCAGCAGTAACAGAAACAACAGCTAGAACTTGTAAAACAGGACATACAGAGTGGTGACGGTCAATAGGGCTGTATGTTTAAGAAAATATTTTACAGTAGTAAGACATTTCACTCTGACAAAACTTAACTGATGTTCAAAGAAAAAAAAAAAAAAAGAGACAAGTGTGGGGTTTGTTTGGTTTGGGTTTTTGTTGATTATAGAATATATTCACTTGTTGGGTTGTTAAACCTCTGCCATCTATCTAGAGAATGAAGAGCATCTGCCTCTTTCTCCTGGTAAAATTTCAACAAATTAGTCTCTTTTTACTTTTCATTTTCTTGCTTTTGTTTCCTTTTTTGTAAACCACTGTGGAGCTTATAACAGCTGCTTTGTTTCACTGTATTACTAAGTGACTAGCAGTGTGTAGCCCACAATCGTTATACAATTAGGTTGATTAAAAGGCTTCGCAGAGCAGTGAAGTAACCAATAGCTAAGAGGACCTTGATGAACATCACTTGACTTGAGCAGTTTGTGTTAAGATTTAATGTGACCTCTGCACCTTAGACATTCTTTTTCTTCTGTATTTAGAAAGTCAAATACCATTTCCATGGATGGCATAAATGAAATCTGTCACAGAGTGCCGTAGCAACCATTTTCCCTGTTCTTCTCCTCAAGGGCCAGACATTTAATGAACAATCTGTGAAGACCACACTCTTATCTGCTGAGTGCTCCTCCAGTGCAAACAAAAGACAAGAATCTAAGCTGTGAATTTTGATTTTATAACCACTTGCCTGGGACTTCTGAACAAGGTTTTGCCATTTTTTCAGCATTCTTTGAATCCAAGCTTACAAGCAGAGGTGTCTCAGTGACGGTGACGTTAGCAGTACTGATTGGATTTACATCCGTAGAAAATCCTCTAGCAGCTGCACTGAGGCAGAATTTCCTTTAATAGCTGACAATATGTCTTGTCTCCTGATCTCCAGTTGCTACAGAGACAAGTTTATTTTCTGCACGTTAGCAAAGTATTCTGCTCTATTAACGAAATACGACATCTAATCAACCTTTTACACGTTCCAGAGAAGACACTTTTAACGCAGTGCATAGGGCCAGTGAAAGAACCTGGAGTCAGCCATTGAAGTGCCACTGAGATCTCACTGTGCCATCAGAATAGCACTTGCCTGGTGTCTGATAGTCACTGTCTGTTGGGAATCAGTCTCACCATAAGACCTCTGTTCAGTGTGCAGGATCACTGAAAAAAAAACCCCCGATGCAGTCTAAACTAGTTGCATATATGATGAAGATGTGGAGTCCTCACACCCTGGTAAGTGGCTGTTGGGACAGTTTTTTCAAACTGGTGCCTCTTAGTACAAGGCTTTATCACAGAAATGCCAGAAAGTAGCCATAGCTGCACACTCAACACTGGGGTAATTGTTACTTAGGCATTTAACAGCCACAAAGGTTCATTTCCCATCTAAATACTCAGACAAAGCTCCCTATAGTAGGAATTGTGTGACGGGTATTTGAGAGACACACTGAGATATCCACAGTATACCTAACCTGCTTCTAGAAGACAACCAGAATTGCAGCCTCAAAGAAATAAAAGTACCTAAAGGCTTCACTTTGGACAGGTGATACAATTTCAAAGGTGAAGTTTTTTATTTGCCAGAGCCTGTGTCCAAGTGGTAGATTTACTAAATTCCACAGGCAGAAACAGTACAAGCAACAGTAATGTTTGCCCATATAAAGCTTTTGCAAATGTTCCTGAGAAAGTCCTTTGGGTCAGTTTCAGCAGTATTTGATGGAAAGGTGCTAAATTCCACATTTTACCGCTGTGGAAAAACCCCCACAACATTTGAGTGTAAGACAAAGGTGCAAATGGGAGATATAGAAAAGAAGTTTCATTTTTAAAGTATGGTAGAAAAATTTTTTAATACTGCTTTGGAAATTACTTTAGGTAGGGAAAGTGCCCTGTGCTTGCTTTTGGGAGACCTAGACTGTTGGCTGTGATCATACTGCAAGTCAGGTGCTGGCTAGTAAATTCCAATTCCAATATCCCGACAGCACAAACAAGTAGGCTTGCTGGAGAGCACCATGGCGACTTGCTGGTCTGTATGTCTGCATGCAGTGCTGAAGGCGAACCGTGGTGTGCCAGGTGGGGAATGGCCTGCAGCTACGTATCATGGCCCTTTGTAGTTAAAAGAGCTGGGACTGTGCACCGGGACCCAGGACCCTATGAGCTCGCTCTGCACAGCTGTTTAGACCAAGGGAACCAACCAACCACACTTAAAATAGCTTCTGTATATGCATAGCTTTTATATAATCCGTGAGCGACAAAAGTCACCGAATACTGCACTCAGTGTTGCACAATATGTTTTGTTTTCTCATGCTACTCAAAAAAGAGAATTCTCTACAGGTAATTGAGCTATAAATATATGGCAAATATACAATATCATAAGTGTTCCAATCCTTGTCAAAGGCAAAGTATACAGTAGGCTGGTTAAAAATGCCAACCTGTGATCTTTGGAATAAGAACAATTTTGTACAGTTAATAACATTTTCAAAATGCTGAACAGACGAGTTAACAAAAAATCACGTACAAGTTGCCTCACATTATTTCATTCTCTTAGTAATTTCATGTTTACAGCCAATTCAATGCACCATGTTATATCCTCTGAAATGATTTCCCTGGAATTCGGTATAAAGTCTTACAGACGTATTGTTTTAATGACAATTAATGTTATATTATGTGTGGCTTTTTGCTTTTGTCATCTGGGTTCCAGTTTTCTGACTGCAGTTTATACAAGCACAGAATTGTGGCTCTTTAAACTTTACACAACAAAAAAATAATAAAAAAAAATGTAGAAGGCTTTTATTTATGTGGAATGAAGGTCAGAGGGATCTATTGCTGTAATAAGAACAAATGGAGAGTACAGACAATGTAGGCTGACCTTGCTTATTCAGTATGTAGTTAAAGCAGAGACCTGTAGACAAAGAGCGAGAGTGTTGTATGGTAAATGCTTCTGTTCTGGGGTTGTTTTTTACTGTCAGTCATTACTTTTCTTTTCTCACATTCAAGGCACCTTCTGCCTCCAGGCACTTAAGGGAGAATCCTGATGTCCCAGAATCTGTGACCATCATTGACTTCACTATCTCACGAAACACAGCTTAAAACATGACATACATACTTTCTTGTACGGCTTTTGATTCATACTTTAACACAAAGCTTCCTCTTATTTATTGATTGTTAGGACTTTTGGGGACAGATTCTCAACACTTCTGCTGCCTGCAGCACTACTTTAGCAGAATAAAGAACGAGAAAAGCTCTCCCTTTTAAACTGTAGGGCATAGACCCATCAGAGATCTGTTTAGCCTCTGAACTGAGCCTGTTCGCAATGTCATTACCCTCCTTGCAGTTGTGAGGAGATACAGATGCCTCCAAAGATCCAGTCAGATCCGAAGAATGAGGCATCAGCACTTGGTAACATCTACCGATTTTAGAGGGGCACCGTGGCAAATTGACAACTTAGGAGCCTGAAGTTCAAGATCTACCTACCTATGTCTAGTATGATGAGATACGAGAGAGAAAACACCACCGCATGTTAACTGCAACAGCCTTTGTAGGGCAGTTGTAGTCAGTACCATTTGCAGTAACCCTGGATGCTTCATACTCTAAAACATCTCATCACCCAGCCAGATTCAGGAGAGCACTTTAAAATTTCAATATCCTGGAACACAAATAGAACATTTATCACATGATTGTAACTTGATCCTATCTCAGCTATGTGAAGAGGTTAGCATTTCTTTTTGAAATATCACAAAACTTTCATGCAATGTCTTCTGAAAGTTTTCAGTTGAGTTTCTTCACTTTTAGTCATATTAAAACCTTGCCAAAAATAGCTCTGTGCATATTGTAGGTACCATGAAATCTGATAAATCTCATTGTCATGATATTATAACACTGCTATGAAGACAGAGTGGGAACATCTGTGATTATTAAATTGTGTTATTTTTGAAGGTGTTCTGGATAACATTTACGAGTGTTACAGAACTGTGCCAAATCGAAACACCCTTGAGCTGAAAAATTGATTTCCTTGGAGCTACTGCACAGAAACATGAGACTATAGTACATTAAATGTTGACTTTCATGTATTAGACTGTTTTGTAGGGGTTCAGAGGCTTCTGATAATAGCTGATGGTTGCTTATAAATACACTGAGATTTTTAAAAGGAAACAGTTTAAAGGTGATTCTTCATCTGTATTGTAATCAAAGATTGCTTGCGTCCTCCAAAACAAGGTACTCAAAGAAGAGCATTTCATTGCCAAAACATAAATGAAAAAAAATGTGTACAAAACCCCATCAGTTTCACCTTTTTTGTATTAATGCACAATTCAGACAACACAGATAGCAATAGGCATTTCAATAGCTTAAAAATCCATTTGAAATTCATATAAATTGGACAAATACTTTACACTGCTTTTATATAAGTGATTTTTTTTTTTTTTCCTGAATAGAGATGGAATAAAGTATGTGTCTTAATATACTCTGTGTAGATGTAAACGCAAGAGTTCAGCTCAATTCTATCCCCTGATCCAGCAGATACCATGCCAAGACAAAATTAAACTAAGCAGCCTATGGTAGTTTTTCAGGCACTGTGCTGCTTTTTCTGATGAAAGTGAAGGTAGAGATTGTTGTGCTGTGAGGTTGCTAAGGAGCCTGATATATTTGACTGCTAGTCCAGTGGGAAGTTTCCCCCCTAAATTTCAGGATTCCAGGTGAAAATAATAGGGTTTGCCATTAAAAATATAACTTTTTCTTTGTTTCTTACTTTCTTAATTAAAAATTATATCTGGATAGAAAGGTATTTTCCAGACTCATAAGGATTTTTGAGGTCTTGGGTTTTCCTGTCTTGTTAGAACAAAAGGTGGGCCTGAATTTTCTATAAATCATTTAAAAAGCAATTAAAATTACCTCAGTCTAAATACTTCAGATAGTTTAATAATTTCAGTTCACCTTCAACATTTTTAATTTTCTCTTTTTGTCTTTATGCAACACACCTACATTTTTTAAAAAAGTTAATTCCATTGAGCTATTTCTTAAACTTATAACAGCAATAAAGCTTTTAAATAATTATAATGCTTCTTTTTTTCCCCTAAGTAAATTTAAGTACACTTGTGTAAGGACAGCAAAAAATTTGATCTTTAAAAGTGCAGACTGGGGAGAACCTTCATAAGGGTATACTGACAGGCTTGAGCAATTTTTTTCTAATCCTATAATAAATTGTCAAGTGTTCTTTTGCACTGCTATAGAAATGATGATATCAGAGATGACGACATTTCAACAACATAAGGGAGATGGTGCTGAACATTCAGTCTGAAGAATACTCAGTAGATTAAGACATATGCTTTGTGATTAATGTGTTTGTAAAAATGATATTACATTATCTGTGCCTTTCCCATGTTGTTTTGAGTGCAACCTGATATTTTTAAATAATATGCTTCTGCAAGGCAATTCTACTCACTGAAGACACAATTTCTGATAGCACAAGCCAGAGTTACATTAACAGCCTGCAAGGAAAGAAAGGCATTGTTGTTACTCCATCTACAGTGAGGAAAAATTCCCATCTAGTACACTGGTGACTTTAATGATACTATCCTTAAATTACGCCCTTAAAAATATTCTCAACTCATATATCTCCAAAATTATTCTTTAATGAAATCAGGGAAAGAAGAGGCGTTAGTTACCATTTTCTGCTCCTGCACCGTCTGGATTCATCCCAAGACAGTAATATATAGAGCTGCTGTACCAATCACATTCTCTAAATGGGTCTTTTTATAACAACTTAAACCTAAACATCTGTTCATCAGTTAGTCTGAAGCACTGCCTTTGACATGTTTTTGTGCTTTTTGTTAAACAAATGCATTGGGGTCACCTGCATGCATTGCAGAGACAAGCAGAAACGTTTGCTTTAGTTCTTTCCCATAAGCATTGGCACAAATGGGCAGAGATTTATGCATCTTTCAATGTGTAGAGCAGGAATATTTTAAGCTTATGACAAAGAACGTAACTTCCTCTCAGTTTACAACATTTCCTCCAGTGATGCAAGATGCCTATCATGCCTAGATTCCTTTTGCCTCACTGAATTTTGATCTACTTTAGCAAGGTGATAAGGAATATTCTTGGCTAGAAACACAAACACACTTTGTAGATTGTGTATCTGTCGAACTGATATGATTCCTTACATCCTGATATGGAAGAGTTTGGCTGTTTCTTTCTGAAGTTCTACAACAGAGAACCATAGAAGCATGGAAGTTTCTGATGGATCAAAACTGTCTTGATTGCATCTAATTAAGAAGTACTGCTGACTTTCATCCTCATATTGGAACATTTTTTCTTTCAATATGTAAAAACAGGACATATGATGTTGTGTGTAGATGAGTGTAAAGGGCAATGACAGTCACAACACACAGCAGTGAAAATGATCAGGTAAGAAATTATAGAGCATGACATAAAATGTTGCAAATCGTTTTCAATTCATCCTAACCTCCTGACGTGCCTCCTGTGTGTTAACTCCATTCCCCTGGAACTTAATTGCAACCTCTTAGGAATTTCAAGTTACCTTTTAAAGCAATGCAGTGCATGTGTTTCTCCCCCTTTTCTCCAAATTTGAAATCTCTTCACAAAATGTGTGCATGTTCAAGGCCAGAAACAGATTATGCTGTGGGATAGTCTAAAGTCTCTTACCTTAAAACTCTGCAGGTTTAAAATAGCATCTTTGCACCTCTGGAAAAGGATCATTACTAGGCTTTCACTGGGGATATTGCACTCAGAAAATTGGCATGTTTTCATGCACAGAAGTTATTTTATATCAGATTTAGAGGGGTATTTCAGTGTCTTTTTTCATTATTGCTTCTTTACCCTGCATAAAAGTAGAACAATTCTCATATTAGGGGCCAGGAACCTTAAAAATATGTTTCAGTTCAGATGAAAGCAGCATGTCTCTTCTCCCTAAAAGGCTAGTGAGAAACCATATTCAAACCATTATCATTATGTTTCATTGTTTTTTATTGCACTTATTAAGTACGGTGTTAATTTCTGTTCTTCAGAACAGGTACATGCCAATTAAAATTTGTGTCACTAAAAACCTCCATATTACTATCTACCAGAAAAATTATAGCTTGTGTATTGGTGATACACTTAAGATATATTTTGAAGTCAGTCATTTGATCAATACTGTTCTATTGTCTATTTTTAATACTTGCACTCTGCTCAATGTTATTTTCTGAACCAGAGCTCAGAAATGAATGGTGGTTTTGTGGTACTTCATCACTGTCCTTCATGTGTATTTTTGCATATTTGGTTTTGAAGAGAAAGAATTACATAGTCCTTTAAAGAAGGCAACTGTCCAAACAGAGAATGTTGCTAGAAAAATAAGTGAGGCTACCTAAGTGCAGGTTCCTAGAAAGGTGTTAATAGTTAATATAAGCTTTATTAATGAAGGATTCTATGGCATCACAACCTGATGATGGCAAATATCTGTACATTAGCTTTGAAAATATCTGGCCCTTATTTAATATAAGAATTGCTTAAAATTCTTATGTGATAAAATTCTTAATGTGATGTCTAATAATGTGGGTGGAGCTATAACATTCTTAGGATCAAAGTTTCCATACTAAATATGACATTTAAAAAAAATTCAATTCTGTGTTACAATGAAATCAAGAAAAGGCAGGAGAAAGAAGGGAGGAGGACAGGGGGAAAATTATTGTGAACCATAAAATGACAGTTACTCAAAATAATTAGAAAATGCCTGTGGGACATAATGATTCAACGTCTTTTTCTGTTTAAATGAGGAATTGTACTTCAGCTTCTCAGTCCCACATGAGCTACCTCGCTGCTGTATATCATATACTCTGGTCAAAGTGTAGGGACAGAAAATGAAGAAATCCTTTCTTCCATTTATGGCTGATAGATTTAAATTCATCTAACTTCATAAGTGTATGAACACTTTGTGTCAAGATAGGGGTGTTTTCTACTGAAGAAATCCAAGCAAGGTCTATGCAGGCTTATCCTCAATAAAATATAATTTGGCAGTTTATCTTAAGGATGGGTGACTTGACTTTTACATTAGTGGTCATATGTCTAAAAACTACACAACAACTTCTTAATGACTCTGATTCAAAGTCAATATTTAGTGGTGTAAAAAGCACAGAAACAAAAGAGACTGGTGGAATACTATGATAAGACATTACCAGTCTGCAGAGAAAAGCTGAAAGTGAAAGAACAGTAAAAGTAAGGCAAAAGCTTTTCCAGAAGCTTAATTAGGAAAAAGGAAAAAAAAAAAAAAAAAAAAAAGGTATTTACTTCCTATCTAGTAGCTTACATGGATATTATCCTCCAGCCAACCAGGCTTGTGAATTTATGGATTAAGAATACTTTAACAAAATCTAGATCCTCCAATATTTTGGCTTACTCGTGTTTGTAGGAGTGGCTGTAGCTCCACAGCTTGCTGCAGCTCTCAGTTCACGATTAAGGCCTGGAAGCTATGTTGCTCTGAACGTGTTGAAGCTGTTTCATTGAAGAACTGTGATACAGTAAATAAATTGCCTGGAAAGCATGCTGCTGCTAAAAGGATGGAAAATGGACACTAGTTAACAATTACCAGCAGCTTTTTTTTTTTTTTTTTTTTTTGTTAGAGAACACTGTCCTTGTATAAGGACTGTCAGGCTGAAAAGATGGAGAAAAGTAAGAAGGAACTTGGATATTAAATAATATTCTGGATTTCAGCTTCCAAAGTTAGTTACTTGTTTCACTAAAATAATTTTCTTTTCTCTGTAAATTTCTTACTTATAAACTCCTCCTTCCATGGTTCTATTAAAACAAGACATTAAAAATGATGTGATTTTATGTTCTGCATTGGTACATTGCTTTATAAGTGTAATCCTGAACTGCACTGTGCTATGTATGGAGTGCATCTGTGGTGCACTGAATGGTAACTGTGACTGAAAATGGTAAAGTGAAAAACTGGGAATCAGCTGAAGCCTCTGGTACGCAGTACAAACATCACGATAGGTAGTGTAGGAGGAGACTGAAAAGAATTGAAATTAGGAGAGACTTCTGGAGATCAAGGTCAAGCTCATTGCTCAAAACAAGGTCAATTAGAGCACTTTGCTGAAAGCCTTGTCCAGTTGGCTTCTGAATAGCTCCAAGAACTGAGATTTCATAACCTCTTTCAGCAAGCTGTTCCAGCGTTTGACCACCTGCATAGTAAAAATGTTTTTTCTCATGTTTGAACATAAGTAACACAGTTTGAGCTCATTGTTGCTTGTCCTTTCACTGAGCACCTCTCAGTAGAGTTTGGCTCCTTCTTACTCCCCCCATCAAGTATTCATACACCTCAATGACATTCCCCCTGAGCTTTCTCTTCTCCAGGCTCAACAGTCCCAGCTCTCTCAGACTTTACTCATAGGAGAGATGCTCCAGCCCCTTAATCATCTTAGTGGCCCTTCACTGGACTCTCTCCATTATGCTCATGTCTCTCTTGCATTGGGAAGCTCTGAACTGGACTCAGTGCTCCAGGTGTGTCTCACCAGTGTGGAGCAGAGGGTAAGGATTACCTCCTTCAACCTCCTGATGATGCTTTTCCTCATGCAGCCCAGGATGCTCTTGGGCTTCTTTGCTGCAGGGGCACATTGCTGGCTCATGTGCAACTTATTGTCCACCAGGAGCTCCAGGTCCTTCTCTGCAAACCTGCTTTCCATCCGGTCAGCCCCCAGTTTGGTGAATGCGAATATCCTTCCCCAGGTAGAGGACTCAGGACTTCCCTTTGTTGACCATTATATTCCTGTTTGCCCATTTCTCCAGCCTGTTGGGATACACATGGTGTCATCCACCACTTGTCCCAGTTCTGTATAATCTGAAAACTCTGTCCCAAAACTCCAAGTCAATAACGAGGATATGAAACAATATTGACTCCGGTATTGTCCTCTGGGGCTCACCACTGGTGACTGGCCCCCAGTTCAGCATTGCACCACAGACCACAACCTTAAACAATATTGGGAACACACACTGTAAAGACCAAGTTTGAAAGGAAGTACAACGGGCACAGAGAAAAAAAAAAAAAGACTAAAGACGACTTTAAAATGCCAGCCATCCTATCTGCAATGACAGTCTGATGCTGAAATATTTTGACAGCATCCTGAAAGTGTGTTCACGATCTATAGGCAATCACAGAAATCTTTGGAGTTAATGGGTGTGCTTACCACATTAGGTGGGAATAAATCATGGAACAATTAAATATGCATTAGACCGTAAGGGAAGTTGTGATTGGGAAAAAACTAAGAGAGGACAAAAGAGCTGACCTTGATTGCTTCACTGGCCTGGACATGCATTGGTGGAGTTGTGCATGACCACATGTGACAGAGGATGTGACCAGAGCCATGTGCCGCAGGAGAAGATGACAGTGAACCTAAGACTATGAGGATTCCAGGAATTAAATAGTTTTTTTCTTGGGGAAAAGCAGGCAGAAGGGAGCATGGGAGCATGACTATCAAGAAAGCAATCATGGTTTTTTGAATGATTAAATTTTATAATGCTAATTGTTCCTGTTGTATTCAAGGATTCAGGAATGGTCTATTTTTCTACAAATAAGTTTGCAACCAAGATTATGATCTCATCTTAAATAAAAATGGCAACAGTATGCTGACTTGCAGTAGAGATTTTTCACTGTCACTGTGTTGTACAGACTGACTGATAGAATGAAGTCCTCACTAAATGACGTGTAAACATGCACATTCCCTTATCACGGAATCACAGAATCACAGAATCACAGAATCACAAAACGGTCAGGGTTGGAAGGGACCTCTGGAGATCATCTAGTCCAACCTGCTGCTAAAGCTTCATTTTACCAAGAAGTTCCCTGGTCTCATCAGTTCGTTGCAGTTATATCTCTAGGATTGGTTCATCTGGAAAGAAATAAAGGAAAATCAGTGCAACAATGAATGTCTGGTGTCTTCCAAAACCAATGTGCACTCATCTCTTTATATTACTTTATACAAAATCCCGGTAGAGGTGGAGTCAATATTGCACAGAAAAGGGCTCATGAACTGGAATTTGACTCAGTGTCTTTGGTAATTTTGCCAATTGCTTGCAATGTCAAGGGCCACCCCTATCCAGAACAGAGGGAGGGCATCATCTTTCCAGTCAAGCAGTTATACTTTACATAATGTTGCTGGATTTTGCCTCCTCCAGTCCTGACATTCTCTATGTTTCGGCACAAGTAAGGGTCATTCACTGCTGGCAGAAAGTCACCGAGGTCTCAGAGGAAAAAGAGGTTCAGCCTGTATGCTCAGAACTGAAACAGCACAAAGGCAGGGAGGACCTACCTTTCATAGTGTGTTTCTCAACTAAGGAAAAACTACTGAGAGCTACTGAACATCCACCAGTCCTTAGGGCCCTCGGGGATGAGAATCCACATGAAAAACTATCATTGCAGCGTCGGCAATGTTGGGATTACTTCAATAATTCATATCCTTACACTCTGTATCCTGTTATAAATACTAACAAAAATCCATTTAATCCAGTGTTTACCTTTTGCTTTAATTTTTTTCCTTTTGTCATCACTTTGAGGATTAATGCTCACACAGTTGTCTTGTGTGCACAAGCTCCCCAGATTTTCTATTATACACAAGGATAGCTTGTTTACACAGAGTTTTCCAATTCACTTTTACACCATGTCAGCAGACTGAATTGTGATCTCTTGGCTTATGCCAGCAGAATGGGAATTTAATTACCAGACAAAAGGTAAAGGTGCAGTAATTTTGATCCTCTTTACTTTTGGGGCCACCAAGGAGGATGAAAAAGATTCCACACACCTTTTCGGTGAGCCAGACTCCTAAAATGTGATTTTGCAGATAATGACAGCAGTAGCTCACACAGCACATTTGTAGCTATGTTTAAGAGCTGTGTAAAGCAGTTTGAGCTGTTACACAACACCAAATGCTCTCCTTAACCAACAGTTTCTCCTGCCATAATCTAAGCCTTTCAGGTTCTTGCAGTAAGGGTAGAAAGGACTGTGACTAGGGAGGGTTCGATGCAGCAGGGATTGCTCTCTTATGTGCTGAAGATAAATTGGCCAGAGAAATTATATCCTCTTGGGTTTTGTTGTTGTCTAAATCTCAGACCCTGCAACTGTTGTCAGCCAAGTTACCATGGGATTTGTGTATCTCAATTCACCAGAGAGCGATGTTCAGTATTAGGCATTCAGCCCATCTCCTGCCTTTCCCCACAGGTCTCCCTTCCACAGAGCACTTTGTGCTCTATGTGATATAAGTCTAATTTCTGCCTTGGTACTTTAGGCCCACACTGGGTGCCAAAAAAGACTGGCGGGTTGACCTTGGCTGGATGCCAGGTGCCTACCAAGCTACTCTATCACTCCCCACCTCAGCAGAACAGGGTGGGGGAGAAAATAAGATAGAAAAGACCCCTTTTGGGTCAAGATAAAGGCAGTTTAATGAAGCAATAGCAAAAGTTGTGTGCATGGAAATGAAGGAAAACTAAAGAAGTTGTTCTCTACTTCCATCAGCAGGTGATGTTTGGCCACATCCTGGGAAGCAGGGCTTCAGCACGCACAGCAGTTGCTCCAGAAGACAAACATTGTAAGGAATGAATGCTACCACCCCCCTGCAACCCTCCACACTCCCCCAGATTTTATATCTGAGCAGACATCGTATGGTATGGAGTATCCCACTGGTCACCTTGGGTCAGCTGTCCTGGCTATGTCCCCTCCCAAGATCTTGCCCACCTACCTACTGGTGAGGTGGAGGGAAATGTTGGTGAGACAGCCTTGATGCTTTGTGAGTGCTGCTCAGCAACAGCCAAACACCGGTGTGTTACCCCCACCTTTCTAGCTGCCAGAGCAAGCACAGCACTATGAGGGTGGCTACGGGGCTCAGCCAGACCCAGTACACTTACAATATCAGATAGCAGCAGAGATTCACGATGATAAAACAGTTTTTGAGATCTTGAACACTGTGACTCCAGACAGCACACTGAAGAGCTTAGTGCAAAGCATGCTTGAGAAATTTTGAAATTCTGTTCAAAAATGGATTTTTGCGGAAAGCTAGTTTGCAAAATCTAGTCCTGCCTTACGTAATGGGTACATAATGGATCTTGTAGCTGAGTCCTATTTTTTCTTTGTAATCTTACAAGGCTCAAACTCTGGTTTATATGAAAGTGCAGTCCTATAAAGCAGATGGTGGGAGACAGAAGTAGTGCATGGGAATTTTGAAAGGGATTGTACTTCAGGGGGTCATACCGCTCTCAGCTCACTGAGGGTTTTGAAATCATCCTGTAGGTATAATATTAATAGTAAGCATTGTTCATATAGATTTTGATGTTCCACTTTATGCTTCCTAGCTATTGTGCTACTTAAAGCATTATGGGTGAGCAGTAGTTTGAAATACTTCAAATAACAGCTATTTCACACCATTTTCAACTGACAGTCAAAGAAAAATGTCTTGCAAAAGTATCCTGGCAACAGGGCTTATAGCTTCAGCGTAATTCTTGTACATGTATTAGCATGCTGTGGAATATCACTGTGTTCAGAGAGAAGAGCTGCAAATATATTTTTTATCCTGAAGTGGCAGTTTTCCTGAACTATAGCAGTAATGATTAACCAACCATTCAAACCAGGGTATTTTTGTGAAAAGACAATAAAAGGCAAATAAAGTGAGGTTGCATAAGCATTTTGTAAGACTTTACCATTATTTGCATTAAAAAGCTCTCCCTATTTTAGAATCAACAATCCTCAGCCATGGGGCTTCACCCTCCCTGTTCAGGTATTCATATGATGCCACGGGTCTTTAAAATGCCTATGAGTGGTTTAGAAGTACTTATAGGAAACATTCAGCAGTGAAACCTGCAACTTTGTGAGGGAGGTGGTAATTTTCACAGAGCCTTTCCATTTGCAAAGAATAATAGTTTGAGCCCAACCGACAGAGCTTATTTAGTCACAGGCAAAGTAAACAGTAGCCTACAGTGACAGACTGCCTGAGATGGCAGATGAGGACATGCAGCGTATTGCTTGAATAGCCAGTCTGCCTCCTACCTGCACAGCCTTCTGCTCTTTCCGTGCCCTCACCAAGCAAGGGATCATGTTTTTGCAGCA
>JAVJGJ010000030.1:21349770-21363692 GCA_035590215.1 Microhierax caerulescens
ATATTTTAAAGCATTTTCAGTTCGTTCATCCTTTAAAAGTACTAGTAATGGTTTATATAATGTTAACCTTAATAATCTCTCTTGTCCCAATAAAAATTTCTAAATTACAATGGGATTGACAGACTGAGTTGTTTATAAGTAACTGGAAATTAATATAGACGGATTGGGTGAATGGTGTGCCTAACTTTTCAAAGTTCTCTGATGCATTTCCATCTCTATTATACTAAGTATCATTGCAGTCATATAGAAATGTCCTTTTATATATATATTATTGAGCACGTTCCCAAAAGTGTAATTTTCTAGAGTTGCTAGTTTATGAATTAGAGCTGAAGGATGGACACGCAGCTTCCATTTCACATCGGACCCATCAGCTCCCAGGTTTTATATTATTTTTTAAAGAGATAGTTGCAAGAATAAATTTCCCTCTCCAAGTGATTTCTTTCTAATGCCAAAGTAAAGCTTACAAGCCCCTTGCTGAGTACCTGCAAAGAGTTTTAATAATGTCATTTGTCATGAAATCAAACACCTATCAGGAGTTTGCTTGTGCTTCAGATCATTCAATTTACCGTACCTCTAGTCACAAGATCAATGATTTATAGAAGAGGTGCCAAAGTTTTTTTTCTGAATCTCAGGTTGGTGTGGGACTAGCTGCTGGAAGGGTCAAGTCTTCTTCATTGCTGCTCACTCCCAAGCTCAGCAGGAGTGGAAGCTCCTGACTTTTGAAGAGGAAAGGTACTGCAGATGTGTTATGATACCTCTGAGAGTCACCACTTCATGTCTTCAGATGATGGAGGTTAAATTATGAGTCATTTATAGTAGACATAAACCTGTGATACTCTACTGTAGCAAGTATTTTTTCCACATCAGCAAAAAGCACGGGCTTTTTTTCTGTTTTTCGTAAATAAAAAATTGGGGGTTTATTCTAATTTGTTTCAGTGAAATGAAAAAAAAACCCGTGAATATCAAAGAGATACTCAACCACAGTAAGTCTCCCTGACTGTCAGGAAGGAAAAGGGTATATTTCTCATAATTTACTTCTTTTATCTAGCTGTTTGAGTAGTCCTGGCAGTTTTAGTTTCCTCTTTAGTTTCAGTCATGCCAGGAAGGCTAACAGTATTGAGATCATTCTTTTACCACATGCTCCTCACATTGCCACTGTTCTCAGTGCCCTGAATTGCCCGTGCTTGCATGCTGTGCCTTAAATTGTTACATGTCATTTTGGCAATTGAAGTATTAACCACGTACCTATCACTCTTGCTTTAGAGATTTATTCCTCTGAGCTATTTACATTTTGGATTTATTAAAGGGTTGGGAACAGCCTGATTCCAGCTGCTATTTCTCACTTTCACAACTTATTTATTTTTTTCTGTGCTTTCCTGTTTGGGATTCTTGGCCATCTATTGCAGGGAAGGACAGGTCTATATGTCTTGGCCACCCATGAAGATATTTCTTGGTTTGCCCCTTGAATAGAATTGGTCTGACCTATGTACTGCCGTATAAATTGTAATGGCATTTCTTTCTACCTTTTTCCACCTATTTTTTGCAGTGGTTTGGGGTTTTTTTTGTATTTGATGCTGGCCAGTCCTAATATATATCTTTTAACTTCTCAACTTCCAGCTGGCACCTACTCTGCCTTTTTTTATGTTGGCTTTTGCATATGTTTGGGGGTTTTTGGGTTTTGTTTTGTTGTTGGTTTTTTTTTTTTTTTGGGGGGGTGGTTTTGTTTTGTTTTTTTTTTTTTTTTTTTTTGTGAAATTTCACCAGTTCTCTGCATGTTCTGTGGCATTTCAGAAGGAGCTAATGTACTGAAAGAGTAGAAATGTCACCTTTCTCCAAAAGTAAATGACTGTTCCTGTCATTGCTGCTTTACTTGACATTTCTGGCATTCAGCAAGTTGATATTACTGATAAGGGGGAATTCGGACAGTCATGACCACGTTAAACCTTATTGTGTCTTCTTAATACAGAAGTGATGAAGTCCACAGTGCCTAAACCTAGGAAATGGACTTCTGAGGAATGTAACATTACACATAATAATGTGATCCCAGCTGAGAAAATGTAACTGCTATTTGTTGAAAAGTGGGCAACCTACAGCACAGCTGAGACAGCCAGTGCCCTAACAGTAAATTCTATCGTCCTTAGTGTATGACCACATGTATAGATTCTCCTAATTTATCATATATTGTAAACCAATATTTGCCTTGTCTCTAAGGCAAGACTTCAAAGAAAGAAAAAAATCCAAGGAAACTGGATGGAATATTTTAAAAGATTTAACACCTTTTTTTCTTCTTTCATTTCCCCCCTTGGTATTTTTAGCCTTATTTCCCTTTGGTCTATCTCTACTTGTGGCAAGCATGACTGATCTGTTTTATTAAAGTCAGTAGGATTGTACTCAGTATAGGCAGATGATTTAAACTTGTGTCCTTCCTATCTTTTCTGAGACCATTTGGGAGTTCTTAGTCCTGAAATGACTGTGGATCATCACAGCTTACTCTAATGTAGGGAAGGAAAGAAACTCCTAATCAGCATTGCCATTAATGCTCATGATAGTGAACTGTGAGTTCTTTGAGCATCTTTTTATATAGACTTGAAACTGGCTGATGCCCATTTCTTGAAAAGACTTTGAAATTGCAAACAAGGGGGTTGATTTTCCCCTTTATTGTGAAATGTATATTTCAGTTATTTGGAGTACAAATTAACTTTTAACTTAAAACCACTGTGACAAGATGTTTATAAATGTTAATTAATCACCATATTTACTATGCAAGTATTTTTTAAATAATACTAGAAGATTCTTTTTGGAGCCGCAAACAAAGACTTCAGAAATACTGCATTAATTCTGATAACAGTGAGATTTTTAGTTCTGCTCGCTGAAAAATTAGTCTTGTGCACTTTTATTGTTTTTGCCGGCTCTCCTTCAGATTCCCCAAGGATTACAGAACTTGCTGGCTTATTTCAATAATGTTTATCAAAGAGCCAAAGTTCATCTTTGAAAGTTCCTACAAGTAAAATATAATGGTAAGCAAGACCTACATTATTCCTCTGTGGGAAAAGTTGCTCTGTTTGGCATTCTGGCTAAATCAGTGCTACCCTGATATGTGCATGTTCAGCTTGAAATGAAGCACAATGTATGGACCTCTAGTCCAACCAGTAATGAGGAAATACAGAGTACTGCCTGACAGAGAAGACAGTTGAGGCAGAAGATGCTAAGAACAGGGAGAATAGAGTCATTGCAAAATAATTTCTGGGATGCAAGATGTCTGTAAAAAGCCAGACATACATCATTGGTCCTACTGCTCATTGAATAACTCTGTCCTTCCTTTTTTTTTTTTTTTTTTTTTTTTTCCCATTAGTGAAAACCAGATTTGCTAAGTCCAGTTATTTATTTTGGATATAACTAACTACTCAACGGACTTAGTGAGTACACTTCAATCATTCTAGATAAAACACTTTTAAAGCCCCTTTAGATGCTCTGTAAAATCCATCTATGAAGTATGAAAACTGAAGAATCAACACGGATAGAAAACCACTATGACTAAGTCAGTTACTTTAGCAAGCCCTGGAAAGATGTCTTAATAACTACATCCATAACTGAGTCATGTGTATCTAGGGGCAGATGCAAAGTAAGTGCAATAGAAACTTAGATGCTATGTGTGAGGCTTGGAACTGTATTAGAAGTCAATCTTTAGGGATTATAGCTAAATATACACACTGAAGCTTTTTAAAACATTATTTTCTTTTCCTTGGTTATCTGGAAGTATAAAACATTCAGCTGTGTGACAAGAAATTGAGTAGTTGTCCAGCTCCCATGAAAACAAATGTGAATCGGTCATCTAAATTCCCTGAGCAAGTTTGAGAACATCAAAGCCATTCCTAATTATACAAAAAGTACAGTGGTAGCTACAAAATATAACTCTTTGAGTTCTAATAGCACCTGGGGCTAAGTTGAGCTGAATTTGTTTAAGTACAGTAAAAGTATGATTTGTTAAAAAAAAACAAAACCAAACAACCAAAAACAAAACCAAAGAAAAAAAAACAAAAAAAAAACCAAAAAAAAACCCAGAAGGAATTTTTATTTTATTTAAACATCCCAGGAGAAATAACGTTGAAGTATATAGATGCTGTCATAAAGTAGGGCCAGGAACCAGGTAGGTAATACATTATATATTAACATTTTCATCCTAATTCAAATCACAAGAATAATCTGTAAAGTGAAGAAAAAAGTAATCTAGCCAAACTGTTTTCATTAAAACCCTGAGTCATGTTATCTGGCTTAATGTAGATTTCCTGTTGCTGTTTCTCAATGGTTTCACATACAGTTTTCCTTGAGTCATCTGCCAAACTGCTGAAAGCTCTGGAGTCAGTTTTACAGTAAATTCTAATCAGAGCCATGTCAAGGACTGAATCTCTTGCACTTCCCTTGCATTGAATTAATGGGGGAAAAGAAGTGGTTCATGTTTAGTCTGTGAAAGGTACAAGATTCTACAGATTAATTTCATTAAAATCTGTATTAGTCTGGTGGCATTTTTCTTTGAGTGTTTTCCTCTAGCTACTAAATGTAAATACAGTAAAAGTTTTCTTTTTCCCTTTCCCTTTTTCTTAATTATTTCAGCCTTCACTCTCTCTCACAGGGGAGAGGCTGATGAAATGAAGGAAAAATGTCTTTTTTCTTATACTGAAGGACTGGCATCCAGAGATTTAATTAATGTGGGACAATGAAAGGAAACTAAAATTAGAGATTAAAAAAAATCTCAGGAGATATTTTAAGGTAAACAGAAAAGGGAAGTGAAATAGGGAAATACGGCAGTAAAAAATTGAAAATAGAAAATTTGGGGTTGACGGAGTACAAGAAAAGTCAGGAGACAGAATTTGAATAGGAGAGAATAAAGGGATATGAAGGAAAGGAAAAATTTGGAGGTGGAAGAGACAAAGAGGTTTAATGGATCATGGTATTTAATCAAACCATTGTTCCAAACATTCTTGTTATCTTGTGGAGACCTCAGCAGTTGTTTCATAATGCTGCTTGGGTCTGAGCTTCAATGGAAATATCAGTTGTTCAAGTGTCAGAGAGGGTTTAGACTTGTGACTAGGTAATAAATAAGAGAAGGCATTGTAATAGTTTTGAACTGGTTTTGGCAACCAATGTTCTGAGAGGAACAAGTAAAGGACTTAAAGAATTTATTTCCCACTTTATTAGAAAACTCTTCTACATAGTCCTCTTACCTCTGAAAATCTCAATTCAGATTTACAGCAAATAGGGAAAATATGTTGTGTCTTATAAAAAAAAAAAAAAAAAATTAACAAGTGGGTTGAAGTCACAGTCAGGCGTAATGAGGAAAATGGATCATGCCAAATAATGAAAGGAAAATTTTGAGAATAAATTGAATACATTTGTAAAAAAAAAAATGAAAAATGAGAAAAACTCGGTGTTTTATTTTACCACACATTACGTACTGAAAGTAGATGAAAGCATCAAAGCATAATACCTTGAAAAGCTAATTCAAAGAAGACCTTGGAGAAATTTAAATTTTATAAACAGCTACTCAGCATTACTGGAAACTCAGAAAAGTCTTTAAAAACATAAATAGTTGAAGGAAGGAGACATGCACAGGCTAGAGAACAGCACAGATATACCAGCAGAAATGAGGAAACAGCTTAAGTTCATTTTTGGTTTATTGCATGTAAGATCTGGTGCCAAATAGTTTACAATAAAATGTAGGATGTTTTAATGCAGTATATAAACTTGAGAAGCTGAGTATATGAGACATTTGCTATGTTCTTTTTTGTATGTAGTAAATTACAATTCTGCTGTCCTAGCAGAGCACATTGCAGTCACTTCTAAAAATATTTTTAGTACTTTTATATGCTCAGTTTTGTACATAATTGCATCAGTGAAAACAATTGCACATCCATTTGCTAATAGAACAAAGAACGCTTCTACTCCAAGACATATTAAAGAAATGTTGCCAACTAATACCTATAACATTGTCCCGTTTAGCGGTCTGTATCTCTACCCAAAGCAATGTGGATTTTCTAAGTGAGCAGAAGTGTCTCAGCAGTGAATTTCATTAAATTGATGTGTTTTGTTCAGAGTTGTATTTGGACTTTGCATTTGGTGAGTGCAAGAAGCAGATTAGGACAGAGCAATGGGATCCTGTGGTCTTCCTTGAACTTTTCTCTGCTTTGAGTCTGCCTTGTACCTGGCTCAGTGCTCAGCTCTCAGTGTGGTGCAGGGAAGGAGAAAGTTAGGATTTTTATGCTGGCTGTTCCATGGAAGGTCTTTCCTCCCAGTTCCTGTCCTGACAGTCCTCTATAGGAATGTTGTATTTGCCATAAAGTACTGTAGAAAAGGGAGAGAGAATCACATGAAATTATCGTGAGCCGCATTGCAATTATTTTGAAAAAATATGTCAATAATCATGCCTCTGAACATTTTATGATAATTAAGTAAAAATATAAGATCAAGTAATGTGAACTTACTCTGGTGTCTTTAAAATTAGGGTTTTAGGTTTCTACATATGTAGTGTTCTGCTAAGTTCTAAAAAGTCACAGATGCTGAAAAAAAAAAAGTATAACTCAGAAAAAAAAAAAAAAAAACAAAACAGAAAAGCTTTTTTTTTCATTTAGGAGCCAGCAAAAGAGCAAACAAAACCATCTTGGATCTAACCAACTTTTGTTTCTTATTTTTTTCTCTTTCTTTTCCCTCTTAGTATATGAAAAAAATGCAACTGCACGTACAACAGATGTTATCCATCCAGAAAAGTACACAAAATTAAAGAAATCAAAGATATTTCTAGTGACATTCAGGTTTTAGTAAACTGATAACAATAACTGTTCTAGCTTTGTTTTGCTTCATGAGGAGGAACACGATACTAAGAACATGATTCCCTAAGCAGCAGCACCATGCCCCAGAGGGTGCAGGAGCAAACGGGCAAAAAGCTTTTAATGGCATTCTACAAGGTATAAAGTACCAGAAATACAGTGCTTGCACTGAAGGGAGGAGTTAGTGCCATAATAATTAGTTTCTCCATAAACAGAAAAGTGTATTTTGAGACAGAACAACCAAAGGTTAAAAATGAGTCTCAATTTCTTGAATTTCTCATGGATATTTCTGTTTTGACCAGACGGATTTTGCTTTTCACCATTACAGTGTTAAAAATCTCCTTTATACATGCATATTCTATGTTTTCCCAGCCTTTTAAGGAAGAGTCGTGTTGAAATACCTGAAAATATTAGCTGAGATGGAAGGGAACAATTTGGTTGGAGGGAAATAAATTCAAAGAGGGTGTCTGGAGCACCAGAAAGTTAGTCTTTTACCCTCGAGTTTTCAAAGCTTTCAACTTTATCTACTGTGGCAACAACATTTGTAATGGCTTTTACAGTTTTGACCTCACTTTGCTTTTTCTGTAGCTTTTCTAGGTTGGGGGTAATAGCTGGGGTATTTTGGCTCCCTTGTGATATGTTCCTAGGTACCTCATGGAAACAATTTTCCATGTATCCAATGTGTAAAACTTCATCCGACAAAAATAATTCCGTGTAATTATTGCAGAAGACATTGCAGATATAACTTGCTGATTGTGCCTTCTGCTCCCACCTGCCTAACCACATTACACCAGTGCCTATCACCACTCTAGCCAAAGCCAGAAGAGCATAAGGAAACGTTACTGAGTCCTAATTAACAAAGATGTGATATCTGAGATTTAATCGGTGGAGTCTCAAACTCTGTGGTAATCAGACCATAGAACATGCACTGGATTGTCTAAAATGTCATTTTAGAAAAGTCCAATAGGTAGCTAGACAAAAAACAAAAAACAAAAAAAAAAAAAACAAAAAACAAAAAAAAAAGGCTTCTTCAAAGGAATTATGTAATCCTAAATAAATTCACAAGTAAAAAAAAAAACAAACAAAAACAACTAACCTCTGTATTACCATAGCAGCATGAAACAATTTATATAGACTAGGAAACTCTCAGGCAAGGGTTGAATTGAATGTGCGAATGTGCTATGTAAATAAGTAACAGAAAGTACCATTTTCATAATATTGGCTTGATCCCCATTGCAACTACGATTAAAATTTCATTACTTTTGAGGGTTTGTCTCAGATTATTAACATCATTTTATTGCAGTACTACTATATAAATTACAGAAAACGTGGAATATGCCAGATACTATATAATTATTCCTCCATATTCACAATAAAGCACAATTGAGCATATGGCAGACATGGTTAACTGTACTTTATGCTAATATCTGCATACTATTTAGCTCACCTAATTAACTATACATGGTATACTAGACACTGCCTTGCAGCAGAAAACCAGGGAAGAATCCTCTGGATGAAGGATTGAATGCCTAAGAGGAAAATCAATATCATACTCTGTTATGACTTTGCTTCCTCCCAACTGTCTGTCTCTATTTTTAAACATCTATTCTTAATTCAGTTGCCAAGACATAGAAACTTTGGACCAGGTCTGGCCTTTTTTTATCAGTAGAATACTGTCAGCTTCTCTAATAATCATATTATAGAATGCTCAGGACATACAGATGTTGAAGTATTTAAACATCCTTATCAGAAGCCCATCCAATAAGGGAATCACAATCAATTCCAATTGACCTATACATGTAATCAGACCAAATAACTGAATTTTTTAAAAGGTAAAAATCTGGGGTTTAATTAGAATAAAATCTTAATTTTAAAATTGTAGGTTTGTTATAGAAAATCCTCAAATTAAAAGTACATGGTCATTGAGAAGTAAAATTCCTCTTTTCTTAATTTTCTTAGATTACTAAGGAGTGAAAATTTGCCAAAAGGATATACTTTCTTTGTTTGAACTTAGATAAAGATCAAATAAAAACCATTTATTCATAGTCTAAATATTCTTTGTATGGTTATCAATACACAAATAGCAAATGGTACCCAACTGTCCTTAACATGCAAAGCACGACCTGTTACAAGGAACATAGCAGACTCCATGAATAACCGTATACCTGCTGGCCACTCAAACGTGTTACAGAAAAAACTATCTATCAATGATGGACCAAGCTGCTGAAGAGGTGTCCTGGCTAACAGAGACAGGTGGTAAAGTAGCTTCAAAACCAGGGAACTTGAGGCAGTGTGGCCCATTCCAAAGTACACGAGCTACTCTTAGCCTGGGCTGCCCCCTGACTCAGGTTCTGCAGTATGATTGGGAAAAGAAGATGTCTTTCTGGTAGCCTCCTTCAAGTGATGTTGTTTTAAATTGCCAACAGCCAGTTCAGAGCCCATCATGAATGAGTTCATGGTCTCATCAAGCATTTGTAACTGTTTGCATTAATTTTACTTTCTTAAGTCTCCAAGCTTAACCTTTATCTATCTAACCTTTACTGCTACAGTAACACTATTTTTGATGTAGCAAGGATAGCCTCAGCCAGAAAGAGCAATCATAAACCTCAGTCTACATTATAGATTATATATACTGAGTTGCTTGTTGCAGTTATCTCATCTTCCCGTATAATCACCATGCCCATAAGGGCAATCTTCATGAGTCAATGACCAATATACCCACGCAATTAAAGGAGCAAGTATGGCTTTTACCATTTCCTCCTCATTTAGGGGATGACTCACCATCTTGTATTAAAACACGCGTCAGTGTCGGACTCTGGCCAATTCACCAACACTATTTCCTTTAGGAACCTTAGAGAAAATATCAAGCATTCCAGAAACCAGCTATGCAAAACATTTTAGCAAAAAAGAAAAAAAAAAATGTAAAAAAAAAATTTGTTCCTGCTTTTTTGTTTGGGGTTTTTTGTTACTTTGTTTGTGGTTTTTTTTCTATTGGTAGTGCTTATAATTCAGATAAATTTGATTTCTGCCATGGAGTTCTAGGACAGTCTTTCTTCACAACATGGTTGGATACAGGAACCCTTTGACAAACATAGCTTTTGTATGCTTGTTGCATAATAGCAATAACCTCATGGAAACCTCGCGTAACCAAGATACATTATTGTTTGATTTAACAAACAGCTTTTCTTTCCTTTGTTGTCTGTATGCTGAATATGCTTGCTCCTTCATGCACTTTATGCTGCTGCTGTAGAGGGTTATGACTTAATTAAATGTCTTTTCCTTTTTTCGTAAGGTTTTATTTCAGGACCTTTATAAAGAAAAAGGCAGTCAACTGCTTGCCTCTGATCCACTTTTATCCCTCTCATTTACAATCTGAGAAAAAATGAGCACACTGGATACCTCCTAGTGAGTGGATGACAACTAAAGATGAGCAAAAACTAATACTTTGTTATTATCTAGCCTAGAGAAAAGTTTACAGGATAACCAGCCATTGACCTTTCCAAGTAAACATATTTAAAAATTCAGTGGTTGTGGGGAGTTTAGACAAGCCACAGCATGAACCCTTCAGAAAATGTCCAAATGCTTGTACTTGAAGTTTAAATGTATCACTGAAACAATTCTTTTTTACAATTTGCCTAACATTTCAGACAGACAGTGGAGCTGAGGTTCCATTTTTTGCATTATAAATGTTATAAAGTAGGTTTACAGTTTGAACATTTCTCAAATGGCACAAGAGCACACTTTATTCAGTACCCATCACTCCCTAAACTTGCAGAAATGCTGCTGCAGTGCCATCTGAAAATATACACCAGTGAGAAAATTATGATCACTTTGAAGTATAACAGCAATAGACCTCACCTAGTCTTCTTCCTTCCTTTCTCTAGTACTCTTTTTCTTTTTCTCTCTCCCTCTGCCTTCTTTCTCATTTTATTTTTAAATCTTTTCCCCTGTTTCTCTTTATCTTCCTTCTCTCTTTTCTTTATTTTTTCTCTTTTCTAGAGGAAAGAGCACATTCAAATTAACTCACTTAAATTAGGTTACCATTTAATTGACTATGGCCAGGATTAAAGCAGGGTGTTTTTCTTCCAAAATAAAACCAAAAATAAAATAATAAAAAAAAAGAAGACAAGAAGAGCATATTTGTCAATTGCTGCCCATTTGCCATGGTGAGTTCTGTGGCGCATGTTGATATAGAAAGAGCAGGAGATTGTTTTCTGACATGAGTAACCAGAACGGATGAGCTTTTCAAGGTTGTTGCTTGCCTTAACTCTTCAGGAAAAAAAAGAGGTTGAAAATTCAAACAAATCTCATTAACTGTGAACACATTCACTTTAAATAAACTTTCATCGGTTGCCTTGAAGTTTTTCCATGCCTTTCTATTCAAGTTGTAAATATACATCCAAATTGAGGATACCTACAATTTTTCTTTCTCCCTAAAATGTTGCACTTGAATAGTTCTCTTGTCTTCCTGAGGACAGCAACATGCAACGAGATATGTTATGTCTGATTACATTGTTTTATGTGTTCTTGTACTCTTTATTCCTGCAGGTTGGGATTTGGTGGGTTTTTTGTTAGGGTTTTGGTGTGGGGGTTTTGTTGGTTTTTTTACTACCTTGTTTATTTTTATGCTAACTACACTGTAATGTATCATTCCTAGTGAATGTTTGTAAGCTGAAGCATACATGTGTCACAAATCCTGACAGTAAATAATTAAAGTATTTAAATAAGCGTGTGTCTGTATGGTAGTTTTGTGGTTGTACAAATTTGTAGAGCAAGATCTTATACTGATCTATAATTATAACTGCCACTGACTAGCATGATCCTTACTGAGTCAGATTAATTTACACATTAAGCAGCCATCTGTAGAAATTTTCATAGTACCTTGTTTGCAATGCCAGGGCTCACATGGGGATTCAAAAACTAACTTGGCCTCTAGGGATTTTTTTTTTTTTTAGCACTGTTATTGGATACATTTGCTGTGAACAAATTATTCTAGACCATGACACCTTGCACCCTTTTTCAGTGTTTTATATCATGATCAGCAGAGGTATTTTAATATTTTGTATATATAACAACATACCAATTTGTAAGCTAACAGTAGTTTACATATACATATACGTATATGTATATTTTATAAAGTCCTTGACTCTGTGTTAAAAATCTTTGCAATGCTTCTGAACCAGAACAGATTTGTCATCATCTGTAGTCATAAAAGATAAAAACACAACATATTTTGGCTACGGTAAGAAACATATTGCAAGCCTGTTGATCTTAATTCTCTTAAAAAAAGGATAACAACTGCAATGTGCTGTGTAAGAGTCATCTTATGCATAAGTGTTCTGTAAGCAAGCACAACTTGTGTGCTATAAAGGGGAGATAACAAAACCTACTTTACCTGATACAAAAATAAATTGTAAAAACTAAGTATAAATACAGTTTGTAAACCCAGTTTTCCAAGATTAACAGTGTGGTTTTCAGTTATCGTCAATCAAATGGGTGAACGGGGGAGCAGATGGAGTTAGAAAATGAAGGTTATAATCCCCGTTTCTATCATCAACATGCTTTGTAATGGCGAGGAAGTCACTTCATTGCTCTGCTGTGCCTTTTCCTTTCTCACTTTTGTCTGTCTTACCTGTTCAGACCACCAGCATTTTCAGACAGAAAAGAGTCTTCTAGTTCTGCTAAAGCACCTAGCACCATGGGGATTTAATCCACATGAGGGCTCTGAGCATTATTGTAATACTTGTAAAAATAACTGTAATGAAACAGCAAAAACACAATCACCTGCCAAATGCAGTCACAAAAATGGGCTCTCTAATATGTAGAGTGTTCTGGTATGCAATAAAATATTCATGATACTGAGGCCAAGAAAGTCATGGATATTCATGGAATAGATCCAACAATAATATATTAAGTCACTTTCCATCTTGGAACAGGGTTTTTAAACAGAGCTAGAATGATTTAGGGTAAACCTATAATATTTAAGACATTCTAACTCATGGCAAAACAGAATCCAGTATGCCCATTTTCTGACTCAACAGTATATAAAAAATGGTAGCAGGAGTCCATTCAAGCTAATTAAATCTGATTAGCAAATACACTGAAAGAAATCAAGCTAATTTGTACACACATGCACACACAAAAGTGCTTAATTCCAGTGAATAATTGGCTAGCTTTTGCTGGTATTTCTCAAAAACACAAGATAATCACAAACTCAAGGATAGTAACAGAGATCCCAGTTACTATAGTCAACTGGAGGATCAGACCAAATCAACCAGCAGCTTTTTCTCAGCCACTGGTGGTCAGATGCAGATTCTTAGGAAAGACATTTGAGAACAAGGCAAATGGACCACCCCACAGCAGATCTTTCTGGGTTGTGATTCAGTGGTTCAGTCTTCTGAGCTTCCCAACACGTTTCACAGTAACCAGTAGGGTTTTCCTTCAAAAGAATTCACACCACTTTCTGAATTGGTTTTACTCTTGATATGTACAGCAGCCTGTATTAGTAAGATCCACAATGACTAGCTGTGTGAAAGAGTACTTATTTTGTCGGTTTCTTATGTTTGTTTAAAATCTATCATCTGATAATTTAATTAGAATACTTATATTCTTATTTCATTAGAAACATTGAATGATATTATTTCCTACTAATCTTCTCTCTATCTATGGTAATATGGGCATCTCAGTCATATTTTACAGAATTAATTCTAAAACTAATGTTGTTTTTTTTTATTTTCTCCTCATATAGAAACCAACCCAGACCTTCAATACCTCTTTCCTTTAACCAAACATTCTTCCATTCCCACATGTTCTTTAGGCAGATAGCATGGCCAGGATGGCACATGGCATTTTAGAGTAGTAACACAAACCTGTAAAATGGCATGACCATCTTTTCTGTTTTGTAGCCTTCCAATAACTCATAACCTCCCAATAATTCTTAACATTATGTTTTTCATTCAGATTTCTCATGAGCACAGCTATGAAATCGTTGGAGGATTATCCACACTATTCCACCACTTCAGATTTTTTTTTTATTTTCTCCTCATATAGAAACCAACCCAGACCTTCAATACCTCTTTCCTTTAACCAAACATTCTTCCA
>JAVJGJ010000030.1:21363792-21379544 GCA_035590215.1 Microhierax caerulescens
GCGCACAGCTATGAAATCGTTGGAGGATTATCCACACTATTCCACCAATTCAGATTTTTTTTTTTTTTTTTTTTTTTTGCCTGACTATTCATCCGCCTTCCCAGACCAGTACCAGTCCCTACAGGATCCTCCTCTTAGGAAACTCTGTTAAGAGGATTCCTGTGTTTCTCCCCTTTGAACCAGTATATGAAAACACTTCTTCCTATTTCATAACAGCTTATTTTCTTTAGGAAGGTCTGGTGAGAGAACTATTGTGAAGAGAATGAGCAGGTCATTCCTTTTCTTACTGGTTCTTAATTATTTCTGCCTAGGTTCATAAAGCAGGATTTTCTCTATTGGTCTTCCTCGATCTACTAACTCTGGTATTTGCTTTGGCACAAAAAATCAGATATAACTGACAAATCTGTAGTTTTACAAGTCATATCTGGAACATAGATACTAATGTTTGACACTTTCAATTTCTGCAACACCATCATTGAAGCATTGATTTAAGCAGCAGGTTAGGCACCACAGTTTACTGAGTGGCTATCTCATATTTGTAGCTGCTGAAGAATATCTAGAAATGTGCTGCCATTTGTTTTAATGGTTTATTCTTAAAATTTCTCCTCTGGTGCTTCATTCTGAGGCTCAGTCTCTCCTTACCATTCTCCCTTCTTTATTGTCCCATTTCTTTGAGCTCCATTTTTTTCTCAGTCATGTATAAAGACTGATAAGCATTCCATAACATTTTCTTGGTACTCATAATAATCATGTTAATGTTTGGCCTGTGTTATTTATTACTTTCCTCATCTGGTCATTACTTTCATTTTTTATTTCTAAGAAATTCTACCATGAAGAAATTCCTTTACTCTGCAGATTAACTGGTTTGGTTTTATGATGTTTTCCTTCAATCTTTTTTTTTTTTTTTCTCTCTTTGTTGTGATGTATACTTTAGTCTCAGCCACTTGATGCTGGAAACTATGAAGTAAAGTTGGTGAACAGAAGAGGCCTCTTGCAATATAACATGCTGAGGATTATGACCTGCTAATGTCATGAAGCCTTCAGAACTCTGCTTGATAATCATAAAGTGATACCACAGAAGCACTTCCCAGAGACTACAGTGGTGGCTAATGGCACTGTCATCTGTGCTTTGCATATTATGGGCTCGGCAGATTTTCTGTGCCTTGTGATGCTGGAGAGGCTTCCCTCCCATACAGTTTCCTCCAAACCTCAACATTGTGGTTGCAACTGAACAAAATTTTTTGTTTGCTTGCACCAATCCTACTCACAAATCTCTTCAGGATCTTTGAGGAAATCTCTCTATAAGAGTGGATAGAATTTGTGATAATATCGAGATTCACATCAAGATTTAGTGGGTGTGCTAGGATCTCTTTTTTTTTTTTTTTTTTTTAAGTATTCAATTAATTCCAAAGCAATTTGCCATATTACTCTTTTGTTGTATGAGACAGTGACTGTGCATGTTAAATGTGATGCTAATTCAGAAACAGACTGAGACTAAACAAAGAAACTAAGGTTCATAAGGATAGTATTTACAGGTTGCTATTATAATTTAAAATTGAATAGATCATTGTGAAATATATGGCATATCTTCCTTGCAAATCAACTTTTTACAGAATATCTCCTTTGGAAATTAATGTTTAAAAGGTCTTCTCATCAGAAATCATATGATATGCCTCTTTGGGCTGGCCATAGGGAATGGTAAATAGATGTAAGATAAAAATATGCAATGTGAAAAAAATTCTGTCCCTGCAAGAACAATTGGCTGGCAAAGGAGATCTTGATTTCAATTTAAAGATTATTTGGGACAAAAACTTAGAGATGATATAAAAACTTTTATTAGACCCTTTACTTCCATCCAAGTCCATGAGTTAAGATAGAATATAAGGGAGGGTGTGTTAGATCACCTTCTCTTTATGGGAAGAGCTATGAGGCGAGGATTAAAATAGCTACTATGAATAGGGAACATCGCAAACTTCAGTGTAGTGATCTGACAAGACTGATTTTATTAACAGTATGTGTGGTATGCAATTCCAAATAATTTAGGGAAGGTTAAATGCTCTTGTGATACATGCATGAGTAAGTTTAATACATAAAAATACTTGCTGTCATTACAATACTGACAATTACCATCACACTTACAATTTCCAAAAATTCTACACTAATTCCAGCAGGAATAGTATAATACCTCTACTGGGTATACCCATACCCAGGAATAATACCATAGGAATAATACCTCTACTGGGTATTCCTACTATTTGATAGTGCTATTCTGCACTGCTAGTCTGCTATGCTTTCTACTGGGTATTCCTACTATTTGATAGTGCTATTCTGCACTGCTAGTCTGCTATGCTTTGTATGAGGATTTCAAAATACTTATGTACATGCTCTAATCATGTATTTCTATACTTGAACAAAAGAATGCTAATAATAATGTGCACAGTAACATGACAAGCCAGTTGCCTGGAGAGTTAAGGAAGACTTTTCCAAATGTATGTTGCCCTTTACTTAGGCTACTTTCCTAAAATACAACTTGTCATACAAGATTCAGAGGAGCCATAATTTGCAAGACCTTCCTTTAAGGTATGGGATAACTATTTACATAATCCTCAGTCCAAAGTTATCAATGTTTTAGTCTTAGATTTCTCAGAAGAAATAAGTGGTGGCAAGATCAAGCAATTGACCCAGGAACTGAACAGGATTTAAGTTCATCTAAAATTACAGCCCCCAAGGCCTGTACTCCAACCCACCTCATCTAAGAAATACCTAAAATTTGCAATGTGCCCACTTAGGGCATTGCATCAAAGCATGCCTTCCGGATCCAACTGTCATGCTTCAGGAATGACTGTCAGAGTTTGGTGCCTCACTGCAAAAGCAGGGTAGATCTGTACCTCTACACAGGCAAACCTGCAGGCATCACAAGAACTTGCAAGACATATGCATAGTATTAGGGAGTTCAAGTGCTGTTAGAGATTTTGCTGAAGTTTTTCCATTGCTATGTTGAACTTACATACCAAGCATCTTGGTTTTGCTGAAAGTATCCTTTTTTTTCAATCTCATCTCAAGGCAGACTCTGCTTACTGGAATCTCTGAAAACTCAAAACCAGTTTTGCACGTCTGACCCAAAACAGCTACTTAAATACAAAACAGTAGAGTTTATAGTGTTACCTATATTAAGCATGGTCAAGAGCAAGGAAATATTGTAGATGCAAGTGAGTTACCCTCTGTCTGGAGGAAAATTAGCAAGATTTGAAAGGCCAGTTCTGTGCTTCTTTGCCTGGCAAATAACTTCCATGTGATAATATTTGAAATCCTAGTTTCAGGTTTATTAACCACTTTGTATGCCAGTAAGCATTACTTTTACTGGAAAGTTAAAATACAGGGAATGTTTGAAGAATAAAACTAGAAAAGGTGGTCCTAATCTAGGTAAATTGGGAGGACAAACTGAAATTTTAAAATCTATACAATCTGCAAACCAGATGGCTCAGAGGGGAATTTAATTGTAATGCATAAAATATAATATGCTGCACACACAGTCAATCCAGGTTACTATTTTTCCCTAAAACAAATATTGCAGCAAAAGGATATACTGTAAATTGAAATTACAGAAGAACTCTGAGACACGGGGAAGCAATTTTTTCCCTAACTAAGAAATATTCTGCAAGACAAATGTACAGAAAAAACCCCCGCTGCAGTCTTCCAGAAACAATCAAATGTTATTATACAGGAAAGCTGGGATAGTAAAGTATGCCTTAATTTGTCAGCTGTTTTGCATTAAATCCAAACTTTTAAGGCCATTATATTTTTTCATACTGTGCATACAGGTAAACAGAAGTTCAGTTGTGTGACAGTTTGGAGACATGATAAAGAATTGCAATAAAAAGAGAAAATTTAAAAGGTTTTGTGACGCAGATGATATTTTTTTTTTTCTGGAATAAAATTTGAGGAATCTACACGTATGGCTACATGGCAATGTGAATCCTTACTCAGCCTGTGCTCTATGCTAGCTGGGTACATGCCAAATTTGGGCCAGCATGGTATGTTCAAGGTAAAAAGTTCTGCTGCGAGATCAGTCTGCAATCCACCTTTGCAGACATGCCCTAAGTGAAAAAGAAAAGAAAAAAAAATCTGTTTACATGTACCCTGTGAAAAATTCCTAGAGCTTGGCAGCTGAACTCTCCAAGGATTCCTTTGCATTAAACAAGCACTATTCTTGGGCTAAGCAGGATTCACTGCAATTTTCTCCACGGTTGTTCCTCCTACCATCTCAAGTCAGGGAAAACACTCCTCCAGGGAACTTGCAGCCTATCTACTCCCTGGTGTTTGGGGAAGGATAAAAAAAAGTGTGCCAAACCCAGACCTGTTGGTGACAGAGGGATAAGGCACAGGTGAGAGCCTGGAGACCAAAGCTGCTGTGAGCACATTAGCTGAGGAGAGCAGAAAGGCTGCATCCAGGATGGCACAGCAGTGGAGGCACCCAGCCAGACACCACACACCCCAGGAGCCGCGGCTGCCATAGTGCTGCTCAGGGGGCTCAGTCCAGACGCTGGCTCTGAAACTTCCTCACACATGTGGGCTTTCTCCCCCTTGTCCCCTGTGCCAGGCTGGCGATGGCATTACCCTGCTCATAGCTGTTCTCACTGTGTATGAAATGGTGTTACTGCAGGGCCCTGAGGGCACTCACAGGCCTAACAGGCCCTGCCTGGCCTCCCCTGGGGCTCCCCCTGCCCTGCCCACAGCCCAGGACACCATTTCACCCCACGGGGCTGTCTGTCTTGGCTATGCCACAGCAGAGCCAGCTGGCATTGGGCCCTGCCAGGCCGAGGCCGCCATCCCGGGCCCGTGTGTGGGCCCATGTATTGGCCTGGCCTTGGTCAAGCCCCATCCCCAGGGAGATGCCCGAGGCCTGGCAGGGGGGGCTGCTCCCAGCCTGCCTGCTGCCTGGCTGGGGCATGGGGCAGGCCCTGCCCTGCCCCAGGGACCTTATGTGTCCCCATGCCTGAGGGAATAGCCAGCAGCACCATGGCTGTTCTGTGCACTGGAAAGTTTTGAGTGCGACACCTCTGCATATTGACCTTGCCCACAGTAAGACCTATTTTACAGAAGGATCCTAGCACTGGTCACATACTTGCAGCATCTTGTTAGTGGGGGGTGTGCTTGGTGCACCCTGCCTTTTCAGCAGGCACCCAAGGTCGTAGCTGCTCATGAGCTGCCTTGTAAATCCTTCAGCCAGTCCTAAACAGACGCCTTGGCTGGGTACAGGCGTCCAGCCACAGTGGCACCATCGTCACAGGTATTGCAGCTGCGGATTTCCACCAGCACTGTGGTGAAGCAGCAGGCATGGTTGCAGTGGTTAAATCTGCTTTCCACTGACATTGTATAAGGAAACATAAATAGCAAGTAAATGCCTCACTTTTCAGTATTCATCTCTATTGATGTAATTTCTAAGAATCACAGTCATTGCTCATAAAAGAGGAAAAAAAAAAAAAAAAAGACCAAACATTAAAGACTGTAAACCCTTTGTAGCATCATCCATCCACTACTGTTTATGAAGATGAGGCTCCACTGAAATAATTAACTTATTTAAAAAACAGCTGAGGTCAGACAGTCGTCTGTTCTTCAAAACTCTATAGAAAGAGCATGTTTTTCCAACTGTTTTTTCAGCTATTAAATTTATGGAAATTTATTGTTAAAATTTGCTAAGTAGAATTTTGGCAGAAGTTTCCATTTATCTATTTCCTAAATCTCTCATGGACTACTGTCTGAGGAACAACATACATGGAAAATCATTCAAAAAACACTTGGAAGAAAAGAGCAAAGACCTAAGATTTTACTCAGGTGGCTCAAGAAGATGGGATTGAGAAACACTGTTTTCAAGTCCCTTTGTGGACACCCAGCAAAAATTTAAAAAGTCTGTTCAAGAAATGGTCTGCAGCAATAATAGTGATAGCTCCTAAAGAGTCACAAACTGAAACAAGGACACATGTGAGATATAAAGGGATTCAAATTAATCCCATCAGACCTTTAGCAAAACCGCATCTTTTCTTGTCCTCTTTCTCTTGAATTGTTTAGCTATGACAAATGTCAAATCAGCATGCTTCAACATTGGTAGAAAGGGAATTTGAGCTTTTGAGTCCATATGCACAGATGTTTAATTTTTTACTTAGGTGACTATCCCCACTGTCTATCAGTGGGATGAATCTATGGAAGTATAGATCTTGGCTGCTCTACTTGTGTGAACAGAGCTGTCATCTGCCACATGGGCATGCACAGCAGTCCAAATTTAGCTAGACTAGATTCCTGTACCTGTGTTTCCCGCTAGCTGCTTGGAGGCCTTCAGGGGCACCTAGCCAGTGGGAAACATCAGATTAAGGAATTTATGTGGAACTGAAACTGTCCGAATCTGGGCCAATGTCTCATCATTATGGCATCTGTAGAAGTGCTTCTCAGGAAATCCATTCTACCTTTTCATTTTATTCAGCCATTTTCATTATTTATGTGCACTAGTTTATTCCCTGAATTGCTAATAATATGTAACAATCACAAAGGCAGCATGGTAAATTGCAGCAATGTAGCACAGCTCGAGTCTTCAAAACAAATTCCTGCACATTCATTAAAAATCTTGACAATATGTTCCACAAAGCTGGTAAAGCCAGTAAGGTGGTGCTGTTTATAGCAACATGGCTAATCAATGCACACGCATCTTTTCCTGCAAGGTTGCTCAAAGTAATTAGTAACAGTGATACAGGGAATTAGAAAGCAAAACTGAAAAATAGTGGGTATCAGCTACAAACCACTCAAACATAAGGACAGCAGGGTACAGAAAATTCTTGGCTAGAAGATACTTTCTTCATGGGGGATTTTAGCTGCTCATAAATCTGTTGGGAAACAGATATATCCAAGCATACTGTGTCAAAGAGAGAATTTCATCATTTGCAGAAAAAGGCAAAACTGCCCTAGATCTAATTCTTACTGAGAGGATGGAGTTGCCTGAGGATATGAAAATAAAGGAACATCCTGGAGCCAAGGACCATAAGCTGTTTATATTTACTATGGCAAGTGATGGATCCATTGCAAAGTACAAAGACAAACGAGCAAAATTACATTAAGACATCTAAGCTAAGTCCTTGGCCATTTCAAAGTCAGCATCAATGTTGTCTTTGACCCCAGGGGGTCCAGAATTTCATTTCTGGTTAATAAAATGCATGGCTGACGCATTAATAAAATGAGCGAGGAAAGATAACAAAATCTTCCTCTTTTCTACTGCTCTTAAACAAAGAAGCAGCCCATGTTGCTTCACAAGAGCCTGAATTTTGGTAAAATAAATACAAAATTCTACTGCAATTATAAGATACCCAAATATGATTACTTTATAGCCAACAGAGTACCCTATATCACTGTAGGATAAAAGTTGTAAAAGAAAAGAATAAAAAAGAAATGTTTAGGTGATGTGAGAACAAAAAAGATTTAAAGTGTTCCTAAAATTCTTAATGAGAAAGTCCTTTCAATAGAAAAGGAAAATTACATTAGTAGCAATTCAGAATTATAAAGATGATGAACTATTATTTAAAAATATGCCCTTAACAAAAATAAAAAAGAAAAAAAGAATGGAAGACAGTAAAGATAAATGTGAAAAATTAACAAAGAGGGCTTTGTATTAATTGAGTCTTACAAAAGAGCAGATAAGAGCATGTTTCACAGATTTCAGCTCTGCTGAGGCAGTCCTCCTTAATGTTACTGGCCTCTGATACTAAGAGATTCTACAAACATGTTTTGCGCCATTGACAAATATTTACTGAAAAGCTACTGGAAGAAAAGAGGAAGTTTGTCTACAAGAAGATTGCAGGAAGCCTAGCAATTACCTTCTACTTAGATTAATCACTGAAGTCTTTGTCCTGGAAGTCATGGCTCAGTTTAGGTATCCAGAGACACATACATATACACCTTTCTGAGAGACCAGCTGTCCCAGTTTTGGCTGGGGTAGTTAATTTTCTTCTTAGCAGCTAGTGCAGTGCTGTTATTTGGCTTCAGTGTGAGAACAATGTTGATAACACACTGATGGCTTTAGTTGTTGCTGGGTAATGTTTATACTAAGTCAAGGACTTTTTGGTTTCTCAGGCCATGCCAATGAGAAGGCTGGAATGACACAAGAAATGGGGAAGAGACACAGCCAGGACCAGCTGACCCAAATTAGACAAAGGGGTGTTTGATACCATGGGACATCATGCTTGGTATATAAACTGGGCTGGGGGTGGGGGGGTGACCAGGGCCTACTTATCATTGCTCAGAGACCAGCTGGGCATCAGTCAGAGGGTGGTGGACAGTTGTACCGTGCATCTCTTGTTTTCTTTCCTTCCCTTTAGATTTTATTCCTCTCCCCCTTCCCCTCCTTTTCATTATAACTGTTACTGCTATTATTATTATTGCTCTTTCATTGTTATTTTATTTCGATTATTGAATTGTTCTTATCTCAACCCTCAAGTTTTATGTTCTTTCTGATTCTCCTCCCTGTCTCTCTGGGTGAGGGAGGAGTTAGCAAGCGGCTGTGTGGCACTTAATTACCAGCCAGGGTTAAACCACAACACCAGCATACAAAAAATTAAAATAAATAATAAATAAACCTCTTATCCAGGCAGGAGCAGTTAAGAGAATGACTGTAAGGAATAAAACTTGCCTAAGTACTCTGTATAAGTTAGAATTGCTATATATCTTGGTGTGTTAAATTTAGGATCAAATAGAAGATCAGGAGAATGCCACTGTGAAAAAAGAGCAAAATTTTGAAGGCAAGTAAGCAATTCCTAGAAACTGAACAGGAGAAACCTTTAAATAGAGTTCAATAACAAACCGTGATGCCGTCATTTACATGACGATGATGAAAGCTTCTTTCTCTGCTGTCCTTCCAGCATTTTAGCAACAGGAACTGCTGCTTGCCTTGTTTTCTAACAGCCTCTCCTTTTTTACCGATTTAGGCCTTAACAGTCAGAAATCTGTTAATCTGCAGAGCATGATTTAGCTTGATTAACATTAACAATGTATCTCTTTTTCTTTACTGGTTGATTTACTAAGAGGGAAATTTAATGATCTCTTCACCTGGCTTTGTTAATCCACCTTTTGTTTCAGTTTAAGATGTAATGAAAAGCACACAAAATGCTCTTCCCCTTACACAGATGAGGAGGTTTCTTAGCTCGCTGTGATCAGATGCCACTGCCACAGGAGCAACACTGAACTGAAATGGCAGCAGCTCCCAGCCTTGAGAAAAGCCACCGCAGACACCGAAGGGGTCATGCTTTCTGTGCCCAGCTCATCCTTCTCCCCGAGGCTGTAACAGTACTGTAACTGTGTGACATGGCAAGAGACAGATATCCATGTATGTATTAGCATATATTAGGGGGACACCTACTCTCTTCTGCATTTTTCCACCCCAGTAGCTCTTCCAGTGGTACCACTAATCAAGCTTTTTCATTTGGGAACCCCTGCTATAATTTTGCTGCAGATGGAACAGAAAGAAACAATCAACCTGAATTTTATAAAATTGTGGTCTGAAAACACAGCAAGCAATTCTGACAGATTCTTAGTCCTCTTCAAGCCACGTTCATCCAATCCAAATTGTAATTAGATGTAGCTAGAAAAGTCATACTGTACCCATATTAGCTTGGACCAATCTTGCAAAACAGTTCTCATAGAAACACAAATGCTCAGTGTGTTGGTTTATATGATGATATGCAGAAGGATTGCTGATAAATAACACTGGGACTCAAGTAAAGCTTCTCCAGAAATAATCTACAATATGACAAAATGAAGGCTACAGAGTCATTGAGATATTAAATATGAAAGACCTTTCCAATCTACTTACAGCATTCGGTATAACGGATTTATTAGTAGTTCCTATCTTTATGGTAAATGATGCATAAATGATGGCAAAGGTGTACAAGAGAACTGTATATAGACTCTTGCAGAGTGAATAAATTGGTTGAATGCCAGCTTTTCTAAGGGTGAATGGTTCCACTGACTTGTTTAGGGCATATCATGCAATGATGGATGTAAAATTACAACATTTTAGAATGCCAGCAGTTCAAGGGAAGATTCCAAATTTATGAGGGACAACAATCTTATTTTAATAAACCAAACATGTGGCCTCAGTCTCTCCCTGCAGGAGAATCATTTTTCTATTCCAAGGCAGAAGAGGTGGAAAAAAGCACCTTGTACACACAAGAGTTCAATTTTACTGTATAAAGCTGAAGCTCAGGTGAAGACCAGACAAATACTTATTTTTCTGTTCTGTTTTCATAGTTGTACCTGGTGTATTTTTAAAGCAATCATTTCCACATGTAATAATGTCATGTTGAAATGAGATCAGCATTCTAGTGAGCCTTCTGCAAAATTCCTAGCTTCTTTTGCACCCTAGTCCATTGGCATTTCCACAGGGCTTTTATAATATACATAGGGGAAATGTCAATTCAAATTCAAAAACAGAGAATACCTTTTCTGATGAAGCATCCTGTATATCATGTACTAGCTGGAGGTGTTCTCTGCTGTTTGACAGGGAACAATGACATGACAAGCAGGGAGAGAAGGAGCTTTTAACCAGTTTAATGTGCAGAGGAGCTGGCACTCACTAAAAAGTCATTTGCCTGGTTTTTATTTTTTTAAGTATGTCTCTTTCCTTTGACTTGTCATTACTCCTGTAATATACAATTTTGTCTTCTGTTTGTAATTTTCTGCTGCAATGATTCCAAAGGTTCAAAATAATCTCTTTCTATCTTACTAGAAACAAGATATGGGAATGTGTATCTAAATAGTTTGCTTATTCCAGAACCTAAATGGGATCCTGTTAATGTACCTTTCACTGCTATACTTTTCTTACTGCTGCTGCAGAGGCCTTACATGAGTGTTACAGTGCTTGTGCTCTATACTTTTCATACTTCCTGGGAGTGATTTGGGCCAAAAGCATTTTTCATAAAAGAAAATAGTCAAGATTTGCTCTAAATGACAATCTATTAAGCACTGTTCTGTGGACAAAAGAAGCCAGAAAGTAATTGCCCTTTTCTTCCAGGAGAGAGAATTAGTCTACTAAATGCAAGGCAACACAGAATTCTACTTGAAGCTAAATAACATATTTTGAGCTGTTATCAGGCACATTACATGACATTAAAGATAAAATTTAACAACGAGTAGAGTTTCTACCATTCTTGCATGACGTTTATTTTTCAAGTTAAGCTTTCAAATATTGAAAGTTCACATTCAGTGCCTTGATCAAAAATGATAAATGAACTACTGAATTAGAAGAAGATGCTGCTATTATTTTAACCAGTAAACTAACTCAGGGTTAATCTGGGTGTTATTTAGCCTATTGAAAGTGTTTTGAGTGAACATATGGTTTCTATTGTGAAATCAAGGCACAGTTTTAACTATGAATATAGATAATTACCCTTTGGACTTTAAACATTTATATGTGTCACGTTATGTTGGAGCATTTTTCATGGTCAATAGGTTGAAAGGTTATAGAGTCGAAAATGTAAATTGAGTGTGTTTGAGTAAAACTAGCCAGTGTAATGATAGTACAATTCACTACTGCTCTCTCTTGGAAAGAGGTAGTAATAACATTCAGTGAGCATGAGCAATGTAACAGGCTATTTATTTAAATACAGATGGTTATGGTAAAAGACTTTAATATGAGAATTACAGGAATTCAACCATAGTATATATTGCTAGAAAATCCCTGGTTACTGGAGCTTAATTTGATATATACACACAGTATATTTGGGGGCCTAATTATGATGCTAACAATAAAGCCTTTAAATAAACAACGTGTGTGTGCACACACCTTAGCGCCAGTATTGCTATATCCCCACCTATATATTCTGCTCTTGATTTAGGCTTGAAAGGGTGTTTAGTCTTCCTCCCTGAGCGTAGCCTGTGGCAACATCCCCTTCCAAGGAGCCAGACTTTATGTCTGCACTGAGGATGGCTGAAGGACCCAGAGAATATGTGCAAGGACTATTAATGTCCTGACTGCGCAGCGCCTGACTCACAGCAGCCCAACCACCATGTATCTGCCAGGGCAGCCCCATCGGCCCAAGATAACACCCCATCAGAGGCTCTAACAGCCTCTTGGTAAGGTAACTGCCTTACCAAGTAAGAGAGATACATAGTGAGAGAAAGCTAAAAGTGCTTCTGGTTCCTAGCCATGAGGCACGTTTTCACTCTGCCTTAGTGACTGGAGGGATTTTGGGTGAGGTGAGTCACTTCTCACTTTGTCGATGTGGGTTGCTGAGATGCTGAGTGCTGGGGTACATCTCTCAGCAAGACAGCTTCTGAACCTGAGGTTGGTGTTACAGGGCTAGCGTGCATCTCCCTGAACACCAGCGCACACCCCAGTATGGAAGTACCCTAGTGTTGACTGTAGAATGCCTGTGTTATTTATGTTGAACTTCCAACCATTGACAACCTGGGAAATACATGACCCAAAACAGCTTTAATAAAAATTAGTTATTTATTTATTAATAATTTGGGAGTAACACAGAGTAAGTGATTAGACCACAAAGAGTTGCTACAAGAAAATCAAGGACTCCCGAAAAAACCCATAAATCAAATGTTTACTGTTGTGATTACTCTTCTGTGTACATTAATTTTCTTTTATTATGTTTTAAATATACGTTCTATGCATTGTATCAGATTTTGCAAGGAAACACAGTCTTTTTCTAGGCATATTAAAGAACAATGAAAACCCTTTTTACCCTGCCCACATGTCCTCTATGTAATGGGAGCCATTTTAATTATAATAGATCTCTATTTATGTTATTTCCCATTTCCAGAAATACACAACAAAAAATTATTTTTTAGCCATTTCTGAATGTATAAATGTTCAAAATATCCTTTGATTACTCTTTGCACGATTGAACCACATCCACAGCTACTTCATTTTCCATGGCAACCTGTTTTTTAGCACTTTCCAACAATGTTTTCTAACTTCCAAATAATTACTTCTGTCCTTCCTTCCCCTCCATCGTAGGTGGTCACTCCCTGTCACTGTCAGTCTAGGAACCACACAGTGAGGTTATTGCTAATATCTAGTAACTGTTCCTCGGTAATGGCAATTAGCAAAAATTCATTGCTCCGTGAAAAACAACAAATACATTTTTGGGTGTTATCTTGAAGCAGGAAAAAATGTTGAACTATTATATTTTTTCATAGATTTTTAAAAGTTGGGATATTTTTTTATTGGAAAAGGTGTGTTTTTTTCAGCATTGTCAGATAAATATGTGATTTTATTTGTTTCAAGTCAGCTCAATATTACACTGTGTGGTGCTATAGTAGTTGCTGTTTCAGTGTCTAACAGACTCTTTAGCTGGACTTCAACTTGTAATATGCCCCAGCTGCTGAGTGCCCAATGGATTAGGCTATTTAAAAGATAAAATCCCATGAATCCATGTGCAGTTTATGAAAAGTTTTGGATCAGTTCAGGTAGCAAGCATTTTTATTTTGGATTAACTGAGATGAAACATGATGATTTCTTCCAGTTTTCCTGATTGAAAAATAGAATATCATTGGTCTAGCTGAACTGTGTCAGTGTCACAGAACTGCCATTTGCTGTTAAAAATGTTAAGGTGAAAAATCATTGAGCAGCTTTCCCAACTATTACCATTAAGGCACTTTACTGTTTGTGCTGCATTAATATTAAGAGGCACAAGCTGAGAACAAGACTCTATTTTGTTAGACATTGTAAAAAAATACAATAGGAGGTCTTTCCCAAGAGAGTTTGGAATATCTGTGGATAAGATAAAAATGAAGAGGGGGACCAGAAAAAAACTGAAGGCTGGGGCAGTCCAATAGTAGAACCAGAAATAGGAAACCTTTATTTTATTTTTAAACCTCAATTGGTTATTCCCCCCAAATCAGCCTTTTTCACTTCTTTTAAAAAATGTTTATTGCCTTTCTCTGTGTCACTGCCTTTTTCTTGTCCCTCATTTCCTTCTTTTCCTTTCTCCTTCCCTTCTCAACTGCTTAGTCAAAAAAATCATTTTCCTAGCACCTTCAGTTGTACCATCTCATTTAATCTATTCTCTTTAGGTTTTTACATCAACTCTTGGACCAGTGAAAATACGTACTCTCTAAGGAAGTCTGTCTTTGTTATTCTACTCCTATATAAAGTTTTCAGGCTTACCTTCTGTTTTTATCTTTACTGTTTGTGTGTAGGCAGGACTTTTAGATTCCTTGATTAGAGATGTGCAAACTCTAGGGAAAATGATAATAAAAAAAAAATCCCGGAAGATTTTATAACCCAATGATGGAGAAAACAATTTACCATGCTTTTCTTTTAATAGGGAAAGGGAAGAAAGGAGCTACCAGCACTCTCCAGAAGTTGTGCCTTCCCACCAGCTGGTGTTGGAGGTGAGCCTAGAAAGAGGTGACAACTACATTTTGTCTCTGCACTTTAAATGGGACTTCTGGTGAATACTGCATTTACATAGAAACAACTCCTGCATGGAAGTATCCTTTTGAGTACTCAGGAAACCTTTTGTGCTTGTGGATTTTCAAATAAGTAACCACCATATTTTAGATCACACCAGAATAGAAAGTCTCCCAGAAGTTGGCCTTGGCCTGCCTGTCACTGTTTGTGTCTCTCTGTGAGGCCTCAAGCTGCAGCTGAAAAAATATGGAAAATGGGGCCACTACATGGTTTTAATCCCCCCTTTTCCTCCCACCAAAAAGATCGACTTTTTTGCCATGCAAAGATTCATTCCTATTTCTTTCCTAATAAGCTTATCTTGCTGATAGTTTGACTAAGCTCACGTTCTTTTCAAAACTCAGTTTCCTAATTAAAGTCCAATTCCAGTATTCCTCCTTAGACATTCAGTGCTTCTGCACACTGTGAAGAAAGATATTTTTAGAAAATATGGGCCACTTAATTCCCGTTAAGTTTTCTGTAACAGATGGTATAGTTATTTGATTTATGCATTCACCTTCACGTGGCCCTGCTGACTGCCAGGTTTTTTTAAACCTCCAAAATCCCTTTTTTTTTTTTTTTTACACACACTGGAACTTCACCCTTTACACTGCATGAAATATTAGTTTTACTTAGAAAATCTAACTGCGTGCAATTTTCATGTTACTGAAATTGTGCACGGTCTGGTGATTAATTGTATTGTCTTGATCACAGCCTCAGCCTGATGTTCAGGGCTCATTACAGCAGGAGGAATTCAGCAGAACACGAATCTTAACCAGGTGTGGCTTATTAAAGTGGCAGTGCCCAATTTAAAGACCATAAAGGGTTTGTATCAAAATTGATGCTTTTAGCTACTTTCCCCTCCCAGGATCGTAGAGATGTAATACAAAAAGGACAATGTAGCTTGCTCATGAAAATCACTCACATCCATCATGTGAAAAAGCAGCTCAGATCTGTTCCTCCCTCGAGTGGGAAGAGTTGCAATATACCTTTAGTACAGCACATTCATTCCAAACATCTTCAAAACTTTCCTTAGTTTGACACAGATTACAGTTTCTAACGCAGTTTGCATTATGTACTGAATCATGTATTTCTCATCTCTCAGGAAAATGTTTTTCTTTCCTCTGAACATGCCCTTACGGCATCAGTACAAATACTGAGGAGAGGTAAATCTTGTAGGAAGCTATCGACAGCATTTATCTTGAATTCAACCTAGACTTCATATTTCCATTCCATGTTATGCAGTCTAATCTGATGTGCAGGAAAACAGCGGGCGGGGGGGGGAGGGGGGCGGGGTGAGCTAAAAAGA
>JAVJGJ010000030.1:21383057-21399994 GCA_035590215.1 Microhierax caerulescens
TTTTTTTTGTTTTTTTTTTTTTCTTCGCGCCCCCCCCCCCCCCCCCGCATAGTTCAAAGATACCTTTAACAGCTCGGGGAAAAAAGGAAATTATTGTACAGATCAAGGGATTACAAAGCAATGTTTTTACAGATTTAAAATAAAATATAAACAGCTGTTTGGAAATGAACGGCAGAGAGACAGTTGTTGCCAATTCATTAATAATACCAACACAAATCCATTCTGTTTAATATGGTTTTAACCCATGTTTGTCAATAGGGAAAACAGTCATAATTTGAACTTGTAAAAATAATGAATGTATACCAGATAGGTTCAGTGTAGAGATTTGAGAATACCAGCATGACTAGTGTTTGCCATCTGTGTCTGTGTAATCAATATTTTCTAACAGTGTAATGAGAACTAGCTCATTTATATCTTTGCCCCTTTGGCCCAAACAATTAATTGCTGTTTGTAGCCTCATAGGTTTGCCTGCATTAGGAAGGGAATGGAGAATATCAGCAGTAACGTGTATTAGTGCAACCTGTCTCTAGTTGGAAGGAATTTACACAGTCTGTTTCCTTGAATCTGACAGAAACAAACATGTTGCCAGCCTTCCCTGGGCATGGAAAGTTTTGAGGCAGAGCTCAGTCACTCTGCTTTTTCTCTGGACTATTTGCTCAACTACTCCCCTCCTTGCTGCTTTCTCTTCTAATGCTATTCAGCCTGCCAAAGGGTCCCTCCCTGTCACTGTTTCAGTATGGAGCTCCCTGACCACCTCGGTGGCTCCTGCAGCCTGTTGTTTCGGTTGGCAGCCTCGCATCTTTGTGTTCCCTCCTGACAAGTGCTCTTCCTGGCCGTCTTGAAGGAGCGATGTTTAACAATCACACAGGTGTAACCAAACCTGTGCCATTCAGTAGGGAGTTTGAGAGCTTCTATTAATGCTTTACCATAGCAGAATTTCTTTGATGTAGACTATAGAGCACACGAGAAGTACTTCTTTCTTATGGAGCAACAACAGAGCGTGGCAATGGTGATCAAGCTTGACTCGTATGACAAATGCAGAGAAGGGACCTGAGACAAACAGGGATAATGCTTCCACATCTCTTGCAAAGGGCATTGGCATTGCATAAAGACTTGTAGCTAAACAGAAGTTCCTGTGGGACTTTGAATAAGATAACAGATTTGGTAATGGAGTGGTAAACTACATCAGGCCCTAATCTCACAGCTGTGCAACAGCTCTCTCCCATGGAAAACACTTAATTTCAGTGTATGTTTATAGCAGTTTTCAGGCTATAAACTGCAGGAGTTAGGTTCTCAAATAGAGGAGAAATTTTTTTTTGGCTATGAAAATCTTGCTGTTTCTCTGTACCTGTAAGGTATATAACAAATTGATAAACTACATCTGAGAATGGTAAGTACAGTAGATAATAGTCCTCTCTGCAAAGAGTATTTTTCTCTTTGGAAAAAGCTTTCTATAATTGAATAGACTTATATGAAGCTTTCTATAGAATTTCTAAACTGTCTATCACTGTATACTACAGAATAATAGCTTTCAGTTTTGGACAATCAATTCTGAAAAAATTTCGGTTCTTATTGACTGAAGTTGAAATCATACAGGTCTTCAGATTTTAGTAAGCAAAGGTTTAGGCTGATGTTAATTGTGTCTGCTGCTCTTTTTCTAAAATGTCATTGAATCAATTTATATATTCTGCAAATAATCTCTGAAGCGTCAGTGTTCTTGTTTCTTGAAAGGATATTTACCAGATATGATATTTAAGGGATCCAACAATATGAGAAAGAAAGGCAAATGCACTAGGGTTTTTGTTTGTTTTCAATGTCTTGTCAATATTAAGAGTATCTTCCTGGGGGAGTCTTATTGAGTATTGAACACTTGTCGTTGCCTCTCGGGTACCTTCATTGCTGGCAGCAGCCAGCACAAAGGTAGCACAGGCTACCCCTTTCACGCAGGTTTACATGGTGGAGATGAGAACTATTTCCCGACATGCCTCTGAGGGCATTACACTAACACTTGAAAGGCTTTTGTTTAATGACACTCTTGTGGCACATCCCCTCTGTCCCTTGCTCCTCTGTCAGGACCCCTTGAGATACCAGCATGTTATCATAGAAGGGTGCTGCACCAGCCAGTTTGCTTTGGATGAGATGTTAAACCACGTTCCTTCTCTAACCACTGCTGTTACTTAGCTAATGAAGTGCAGGTAAAACTTAGCCATTACTACTGTGACTGCTTTTATTCTGGTTGAAAGAAACCTATTTACACTTTTTTCCCCCATCTTTCAAATAAATATATTTTTAATGTTTAATATGTAGCTTTAAATCATAAATTCTTTTTAAATATGCGAGGCCTGATCCTGATGTCTTTACTTATTTGATTTGAGTCCTATTCGGTATATGCTTGCTTACTTTCTATCCAGAATGAGAATATGGCTCCTATTGCCTCTTGAGAGGGATGTAGCCAGAGAAAACTGGATATATTCAAGTCAAGCTAGTTTGTTCAGAACTGATGATAAGGTGGTATGTATGCACATGATGTACATACATGAGCATAAGGCATGAACTGCAGATTCCTATCAAGGAAACTCTGATGTCAGTGCTGAACTTTCTGAACAGATGCAAGAAGGAACGTTAACAGTTTAAATGTGAACAAAATTTTGCTGCACAAATAGATTAAGAAACTTGTATCAAGACTCTCTAGATACCAAAGGACAATGCTCATCTCTATTTAGAATTAGATAATACAGAGGGAAAGTGTAAAAAGAGGAAGCTAATGCTAACAAGCTAGATGATGTATTTATTTACAAATTATTCCAGGTCTAATACTGCTGCGAATCATACTCTTAACAGTTTCTTTTCTGTGAGTAATTCTGTTGTCCCCAGTGAAAGAGGACAGTAAATAGATCTTGAGTGCTTAATCAAAATTCCCTTTCTATCACCACTCAGCACTTCACTTGACTTAAATAAGCCAAATTAATGTGCCATGGGAGACTTAAAAAGCAGTTTTCCCCCCTGCCCCCAGGTGTTTCTTCTGCTATAAAATAATTCAGTCATGTTTTATCAGCAACATTAATAGCAAATGCTTACTTGGTAATCCTTCCTGGGAGCGTACATTTAGTATATCTACTAGTGTGCAATTATGACTCTGATGGAAAAGTAGGTTTCCCTGATAAGATACCTGAGAAAGCTGAAATGTTGCTCTTGCTCTTATGGTGGCCTAAAATCCTCTATATCTGTTAGGATGGGATAAATTTACAGAAAACTTGTGCTTGGACACAAGAGCTTAGTATAACTTCTTTCACTTAAAACAAGGACATATAAAAGTACCTTGGGTTTGCAGTATTTATTAAGACCTATTAAATGGACTTGATTTATGGAAAATACAGAACATCTATCTCTAGAAACCTAGATCCCCTCAAAATGCTTTATTTCAGATACCAAAATAGTCTCTTCAAATTTTTCCTCTTTTGGAAGCCTAAGCCACTTATACTAAGAGTATAATGATTGCTGCATGGACCAGAGTTGTGTGATTGTTTCTTCTGCTGTGCCAGAAACAGGCATTCGTAACCTAATGCTTTGACCCAGCAAGTACCAGAAGGACAGGTCCAAAAATTGTTGACACATCTATATTTCCACTGTAATGCAAGGACAACAGTTTGCAAAGACTCAGATTAATTTCATTTGGCTTATATCTATATGTTTTTCTGCTTCATACAGTGAACTTTTGTTTCAGATACCAAAGCATAAACATCAACAGCAGCAAAAATAATAATAATAAATGTATATGTGCTCTCAGCTTTCTGGGTGTTTTCCCAGACTCGGTATTTAAATGTTGTTTTGGATGCTGGGTTTCTCTAGGCAGTTTTTGGAAGCTTGGGTTTGAGGGTTTTTTTTTAGAATAATTAATTGTGAAATGTCTGTGTTGCATAACTACACCAAAGGATATGTTTGTGTCATCTTCTGCACTTGCTGATGATTTGTTCTGAAGTGTGTGAATAAAAGTTGCTGTTCAGGAGTGCACGGAATCTTAGAGCTGATTTTAAGATAGTACAAATAATTTTGGGGGAAAGTTTTTTTCCATAGTTGCTGTAGCCCACTATGTGATTTGTGTGTACTCTGGTATCTTCTGAACCCAGAAATGCTGCTGTACCAAAATTTCTACAGCAGAATCTGAAGAAATTGATATGTGGTATAATGGGCAGTTGGTGTTTCTCCATTATGGAACAGTGATGGCGATGATACAGAGATTCTTTAGGTAGTGTGAAGCCTGGTGTATGGATGACTGTCGGGCAGCAGAACAACCCTGCTGGGCCTTGCACATCGAGGTCAAGCTAGGTCGGCACTTGGGTAGCTACTTACCAGTTGCCCGGGTGCCTACAAACCACTCGGGTTCTGCCTCAGTGTCTCTTTCCAGGAACTTTAAGCCCCTTTAAACCCCTTTCACCCCTACTATTCGTGAAATGATCCAGAAGAGGGACAGGGAGTTGTGGCAGTGGCACTGGGTTTCACTCTTCTAGCCCTCTAAATGCTTTGGGCTTTTAAGAAGCTCAAAAAAAAAATACAGTGTTCAACACAGTCACCACCAGTGTTTTACGTAATGTGACTCCTAGTCTGTCAGTTTGTCATAAAGTGACAAATATGACAAATACTTGCCCTAAATATTTTTAATAGAATTAATTTAAGCGTGTTAAGATAATGCAGTTTCATAACAAATTACATTTATTGATAGCAAGTGAAAACGTATAGCATTTGATGCAAAATGACAAGCCTTGTCATATAGTCACTGATTAATATTTGTAACAAGGTTTATGTTGCTTGAAATATTCACTGCTCAAATAGAACACATAATCTTCTGACACTGATAGTTTGTCTATTTTAAAGCAACTTTTATTCCAAGCTAATAAACATATAGCTTTTTGATGTATTTCAAGGCACAGAACTGAGTCCTGCTCTCTAATGAGCTCTTTGCCATACCTTTTAAGAGCTCAGTGCATTGAACTATGACAGTGCTGTATTGTGGCTCTATGTCTTTACAGGGGACTTAGGTCTTTGTCCTTTCTGCATATATGAATAGCCTCTAATACAATGAAAGTACTAGCGCAATCCTCAGGGGGTTGTAAAATGCAATATAATTTCCAGTTCCAGAGGTAAGACTACCCAGAGGGGAAGGTGTGGGTGGCAGCCACACATGTTGTGGTGATCCCAGGTGTCCACTCTAAAAACAAGAAAAGGAAGGAACCCACCATCTGCTCTCCCCTGAAGGAGCACATTATATCTCTGGATGTTGCAGAAGTATGTAATTGAGTCCCAGTACTTCTGAGGGTTACTTTCTTGAGGCTCCTTAACCAAGCTGACTGTTCTTACTTTGTATTATCCAAGTGATTTTAAGACCTTACATGCAACATCAAGCGCATGGTAAGTCCAATGCCACACTCTGAGAAGTACAACTCTAGGTACATATTGAGACATGTCAGACAACTTAAATTACACAAATTGCTCAACAGCTGCTTTAAAAACTATTGATGGTACACCTGGGTCTGTGTATTTCCACTCCTCCAAAACTTCCAGGATTAAGACAGATCCTTATCCTGCAGTGATTCCTTTAATGGCGTAGTTGAAGGCAACGTCTCTGGCTACAGTTTTTGCACATCTGGTGCGTGACTCTCTCGGGCTCCAATCCCTCTTAAGAGTAAGATAATCCTTTTTCTTGTTACACGTTTCTTATTTTGGGTGATTTCAGCATAACAGCCCAGAATTTCTCTCTTACTATATTTTGAATCAATAACTTTAAGATAATATTGCTGTTCCAATCTGAATTAGGTCTGAAATGGCAATCCACTGTAAGACAAATATCCAGGAGAAAAAAGGGACCTAACTGTTGTCAGATTAGTTCACTGAAATTGTAACCTGGACTTCTTTTGTTATAATTTTTAAATGCAGCCAAACATACAGTACAATTATTTCTATACAAAAAATATTAAAGAAGGTAGAGAGGAGGGAAATTATTTCTTTGTCTGGAGACTTATAGAAACCTATTTCTTAATCTGCTACTTAGCCTTCCCTTTTTTGGGGGTGATGCCTTTATTTAGGGGCACATTGTGCAGATTTACTTAAAAGGAAGGGGAAAAAAAATCCAGATAGTTTAACTTCAGAGCCAGCTCTTACTGTCATGGGCTCGAGATACTGTGCTCTTAAAAATGGCAAACTGCTGTCATCACACTTAGAAGCAGTTTCAGTGGTGACATTCTTCTGGCAAAGGTCATCTGCTGTTGTACAAGACAGGTTAGTACATAATTTTTTTGTGAGATTGGAGTGCAGAGCACATCAGCAAAGCTCTCTGAAACACATCAAGGTATATTATCCTTTCAGTAAAGCAAGGAGGATAACAGCTTTCCGGGTTCTGGCATGGCTGATGAGAGTCAATGTCCATCAGCAGTAATGCTCTACATGAATGTTTACACCACACAATGCAGAAAGCTTTTTGTAGGGAATAGTCCCCAAAATAGCACCATTTTTCACAGTGATTTGTCTGAATTCATAATCCGATCAGGACAAAACATGTGGTTGCAGCAAGTTATAATTTCAGAGCAGTACTTGACTTTTTCTCATAAACATGGATTACTATTACTGGGATCTCAGCAGACAGATACTAAATGTGGATTAAATACAGCTGCCTATGATAATGCACTGTTTGTGTACATATGCATATTATATATATATATATATATATATATATATTTACTGCTTTCTGTTGTCTACAGAAAAATCCTGCTGACTGGTCGTTGCCCTTTAGCAGTCAATTCCTACCAGTCGGGCAGAAGACAAAGTAGGATGAGGAATGACAGACAGGAACAGTTTTGTGTGGAATTATGAAAGATAACGCTACTAAGCACATCTCACCCTGAAAATACAGTATTTGGTAATGCTCTTTGTTTACTTAATCTCTTACTCAAAAAGTAGCTGTAAAACCACTTTTCATTTTACAGTTTTATGTAGTCCTATTATGATTTTTCTCTGCACTAGGAATTGTATTTTTTTCTAGTTGTCCTTGTTCGTCATCCATGCAAATTCAACTGTGATACAAATGCCATCACAGGTTAGGGCATGCCTTGTATCAGCATTAACCGTGACCCTTGGGAGGTATTTTAAAAGTAGTGCTGAGTAAATACAGCCATATCAGATACTGTTGGGGGCAAGAGGAATGTTTTAGTGAAAACAAATACGTTTTTTTTTTTTTTAAGAGTTGTAGGACAGAAGTAAGAGAGAGAAAAATCTTTCCTTCCCCCCAAAAAACTATTTTGTTGGGCATTGTGTCACATACTCTTATGTTTTACCTTTAAAGTTTTTATTTGGAATCTTTTCTTTTTAAACAATAAAAATGGCATTTTGAAAGTGAAAATTAAGCATTTCTTACATTAAATAATCTGACAATGCAGTGATTTGACACTACTTAATTTTTCTTCCAACATTTTCTTGGGGGGGGAAACTTAATGGAACTTAAACACTGTGGTTTTCCCTCCAATTCTTCTTCTTCTTCTTTTTTTTTTTTTTTTTTTCTTAAAATGAACAACCAAGCTAAAACTAGATATCGTAGGGAAAGTGAATCTTAGTGTTTCAAAGTAGAGAATTTTCTTATGATGACACATAAGAAGTATTTAGTTGGTTGATTTCTATAGATCCATCTGTTTAGTGGAAATATCAATTAAGCCCACAGTATGACTTGAGGACAGGAAGCCCCATGATGTTTTCCCACTACTGAATGATTAAGGCCACATAAATATGCCCTTGGTATTGAGGGGGGGAAAGGAGTATGGTGCAGTAGAAGGGGGTGTTGTGATGAAATAAAAATAAAAAAAAAGAGAAGTAATGCTTTCTTCTAAAGCATCTTGTCTTTGTGCATGAAACTGCAGTAATTATATGAATAGTTGAACAGTAATGCTGAGATTTGAAATCTCTTCAAAACCAGAATTTTTCCAGTAAATACACCTATGAACAGCATCCTCTTGAAAAATTGTTCTGTCTGTGTGTGCGTTTAAAGCTTTTTGGACAGGGCTAGAAGGGAAAAGATTCTCCTCTGATATATGAGTGTCTTTCAACTGAAGTCAATGGAGTTTGGTTACTTTAACTGAACAATTGACCCTCATGCCATAACTGGAAGGTTTAGTTGTGGTATTTGTAACGCTATCATCTCAGGTACCTATTGATGAGAGAGATTGAGACAGACAGCACAGTAAAAATCTCTGTCTTATGTGGCCTTGTCTTTATTGAGACATCTGGGACAAAGCTGTCTGAAGATGAGAGATAGTTAGCCACAGCAAGGAATCGAAATTGTTTGAATCATGGTGTCTAGCCTTCATTTGTGCAATACCTACATCCTGCACTTCCCTGCCTGGCAGCTTCCTGCTCCTGTTACAGGGATAAGATGCAAAGCCACAGTGCCAGAGCATGAGCAGGTGTGCAGGAGACCAGAAACCAGCCAAAATTTCAGCTAGCCAGGCTGTCATTCAATATAGAAAAAAATGCCCAAATTATAGGTATAGTCCAATAAACAGCAGATAAAGTATGACCCCTTCTGAGGGGTTTAATGCCTTTTTAACATGAAGGCCATGAAAAGCTGGTCCTGGTCCCAATGCCTGGGGAGCGGGGCTGTGGCCATCACTTTTGCACTGCCTGTCCCTGAGGTTGCTCAGGTCTAGGACAGGTATGGGCACTGGTGAGGGTAGCCAACAGCCAAAACACAGTGATATTTCAGATATGTCTTTGGTCTACTCCAGTAGCAGTTCTGTGTAAGACGTACCTGTGGGCAGGAGGGTGATGTGCAGCCAGGTGTGCCAGCATTACACCCACTAGGGATTTCTCTGTATCAAAGTTTTTCAGGTGTGACAGGTTTACATCCATTCTGCATCACTGAAGAGATCAGTATCTGTCCTAAAAGGTACCCTTGCTGTTACAAAAGGCAAATACGTTACTGCAAAGTGATGTTGCATTAATTAAAAGAATATAATTACCTGTTCCTAAAAATGTAGCTTTCAATTTTAGCTTATTTCAGTTTAACTGGTTTAGCTCTGTACTTTCCAGGCCATTAGAGGAAAGCAGCAATTTACAGCAATAGAGTGTAACCAAATATCATTCTCCAAATTACTCTTATTACACGCAGTTGGGCCACAGGTTACTGGAGAGAGAGAGAGAAATGAGTTTACAATTGGTAAAGTTTATAGAAATGTGCAACCCCTTATGTGCAGAAAAAAAAAGTGAAGCATATGTTTTTAATTACAAGTCTTCCAGATAGTAAATTATAGTAAGATGTGACATCCAAGGGAAAAAAAGCTGACTGCTACTACAGCTGAAATACAGGCCGTGCCACTGAACTGCATCTTGTTACAGGAGATATAATTTGATACAACCGTATCCCAGAATCCTGTAACTGATTATATTTGGTCATGTTTTCTCATAAATGAAGGGGGACAAGATTAGTGATGGGTGAACCTCCAATAGTTTAGAGGTTTGGATCAGGAAAACTTAATCCTAAAATGTCTTGCTGTGTACTTGAACTCTTTGATGTGTTTTTTCTTCTGTCCGCTCCTGTGCAGTGCCCTCCAGAATCTGAGCCTTTGCCCTTCCTTTCTACTCATCCAGCCTAATCCCCTCATCCATCAGTTTCATTGTTTCCAGCTTCTTACAGCAAGCATTATCTGCCCACCTGCATTCCCAAAGCAAGGTGTGAGCCCTGTTTGCTGCTCCCACCTGTACTGTTTTTCTTTCTTTCTTTTGGTCTTTTGCACAGTGGTTTCAGAGGGTCTGGGCTGATCGTCCCAGCTGTCTCCCTGGCAATTCCTGAGCAAAGGAAGGTGCTACAGCGGAGCAAGATTATGGTGCATAGAAAGGACCAAGCACTAGGACCCGTTTTTGGGGTGGAAAACATTGGCCAAGAGAACCAAAAAGTGGATAGAGTTGGAAAAGTGAAAGGGGAAATAGGGAGTCAGAGTGGAGAGTGGATGTATAGAGAGATGAACAGGGGAAAGAGGAGGAAAAATGTCTAAGGCACAGGCAACGAAATGCTGTCCAAGCACAAGTGATTTTACTAGAAAGGGATTCATTAACAAAGTAACATATAGGACATGTTGGACAGTTACCTTTGTGGCTTTAATGTGAAAATACTTCGGTTTAAAGTAATACAAGTGTTAGTAGTTCTGGTACAAACAAGCGACTTGCATCTGCAGGGAAAATTACATTTTGTTAGAGCATAGAGGATAGATCTGAAGTTCTCAAACTACAAAGTTCCTCACTTATACCGTGACCACATTTCTCTACACAAAGTACAATTCATCAGTTTAATGATATCACGTTTACCCTAGCCAGGGCCTGGGATGAAGGCAGTCTGTAATGCTGACATAAAAATGTTAAGCCTTCTATACCATGACATGTTATAACCACACTTACAGTTTGGGAAGGATTCCTTTGAGCTTGGGAGTTTTGTTTGCCTGTTTGCTTTTTCTTTTGCTGTTGTAACAGAGAAGCTGAGACTTTGACCAATGTGGTATGACAAGTATTTGTTATCACATTTCACTGCCCTGCTGAATGGTAGTTCAAATAAAATCCAGATTTTGCATGCTCAGCCCATCCAGGCTGAACATTTCCATCTGCAACATCCTTCCACCATAGCCTGTGTGATGTGTTAGGATAGTTAGTGTGTATATGAAGAGCCAGGTTTTTGTAAGGGAGTCTTGGATTTTCCAGTTAAGGGTGTCTGAAAATCCCCAAAGTTACTGACCTGTCCATGACCACACCATGGTACACTGCTGTTCAAAGCCTAGCTCAAACACAAACAAGCCTCGTCAAATCCAAACATCTCTGATGGGTAACAAAGTTTGTTGGGTTTTTTTTTTTTTTGTTTTCCATTTTTATTTCTCAGTCACAAGCAAAGAATGATTGCTACATGACAGGTAGTCTCACTAGCAGAAACAATAAGAAATATTAAAGAAAAGTTTTGGTTGTATGTCAGCATGCCCCCTTAGGAAAAACTGCCACAAAATAGTTGATGCTGGTCCAGGCTCCACACACTTATGCCATTTGATTTGATGTGAAGCACAGTGAGATGTAGCTGGCAGATATTATTGCAATATTGAAGTGTTTTACAGGGTAATGGTACACACAGGCAGCATGGCATATTCCTAACAGTCTCTGTGTACTTTCAGTTTAACAGTACAGTTATGCATACAGATACTGAAGTTCTCTTTGCATTTAATTGACAAGATCTGTACAGTGATACAGCATGTTATTTTCCTTACTGCTGCTCAGGTAAACTGACAGTGGAAGTATAATGAGTATAAGTTAGTTATAGATCACATGGGCCATATCAAAACCTTCAGAAGTGTGTGGAGTAAGATTAGAAGCCTGAAATTTCATGAGAGGATGTTACTGTACGTTTTCAGAGCAGGTTGTGGAGATATTCTGCATGCAGCCTATTCCTCAGTATTTCAGTTTTCAGTTTTGGAAGAAAGCAGAGACTGTGAAGCCAAAGAACAGTGAAGCTGAACAAATCCCATGTTGCTTTAACCCTTAGTTCCTAGCGTACCTTAAACTGTTAAACTTGGATTTAAACACTTTCTTTTAAATCTGGAACACAGCTAAGTTGCTCCCCAATGATGGTTGGCAGTATAGACCTTTTTTCTCTTACTAAGTGTTTTAATAGAGTATTTGACATCTCCCAGCTCATCTAAGACTTTCATTGCATAAATCTGAAAAAGCTGATTGGTTGAAGTCCTTCAGAATATTTGAGAAAGCTACTTCAAAATCTGCCTTAGCATTGTAATTTAGGATACTTTTTCTTTGAACTGTACTTAAAATGCTCAGAACAGCCTATTTTGTTGCCCAGAGCAGACAGCGTCATGTGCTGCAAATGGGCCTTGCCATGGGGGAAGTATTTGTGCAAGATAAGTCAAGTATTGTGACTTTCAAAGGTCAAACTTTTAATGGGACTTATTCTGTTCTACTGTTTGAAAATAGAAATAAAATATGCTATGATTAACATCCAACATTTAATCAGATGCTGTTCTCTCAGCATTCATGCAGTGTTTGTTTTGGTAAGCTACTTGCCAAGTCTGAAAGATGGGAAACTTGTGAGAGAAAAGAGAGGAAGGAGGAATTGAGAGATTACAGAAAGGTCAATAATACTTTTTATCTTAAGAGGCTATGGGAGCTGGACACTTTCCGTGTTTATGGAGGAGTAGATGGGGAGGAATTAGATGGAATTTATCTATTTGTGTCATTCTGAAGACTGAGTTTTGAATTTTTCATAAGCCCAGAGGTATATTAGAGGAACATTATAGCCAAGTGCAAATATGCATTGCTAGCTTGGGCAAGATGAAATAATAGCCAAGCAACAGAGTGTTTCTTAGGGCACAGACACACAGCGTCCCCTGACCTTGTGCGGAGTAAATGGATGTTAACATGGGAGAAGGGGTGAGAGCTGCTGAGGAAACTGTAGCTCCAGTGGGTTACAGCAGCACTAGGAGGCCTCAGGGCAGAGTAGAATGACATGTCCACAGGAGCTGATGGTACTAGAAGAAGATTTCACTTTATCCTAAGAAAGAAGTAATGTTGAAATGTTAATGTTTGGGTCCGTTACAAAACTTAAAAAAAAAAACAACAAAAAAACGCTTCATTTGATGTCAACTCAATGTAACAATTCTTACATCAAAACAAATACTACCTCAGCAAGTCCTTCCAATAACGAGCCATCAAAAATTTAAAGTAGTCAATGCACAGGTGTGAAAAGTTTCAATTTTATCAAATCATCATTTTCTGGTGGAAAAACTGTTCCACTGGAAAAAGTTCTGCAGGCTTCAGTAGAAAAATCCCTGGATGATTATGCAGTCCAATAGCTCAGCAAGACTGTCTCTCCTGCCATTTTATATTCTTTTGATGAAAGCTTCTACCTCCTATGGTTTTTGCAGTTTATTCTTCTACCTTTTCCGTGTATCTGGTCAATAGAAGAACTGCTCTATCCAAACACAAGAGAATATTCCAGAAAGGGAACTGTATAGATATCTGGTTTAATTGTGCATGAAGTCTCCTTGAGCTGATACCTTTCTTAGTGTTATCCTATGGGAAGGCAAGTTTAAGTTTTAAGGCCAAGTGTTCACACAGAGGAAGTTTGTAAATTACATGGGAAGGTGCTTAGAGGAAGAGTATGGATTCACTCCCTCACCAAATAGAATAGACTCCCCTGACACATCTGAACAACCACAGCTAATCAATGTCATTGAGATTCTATATCTATTATTATATTTTTGAGTAAGTAGTTTGCTATTATACTGTAAAAAGGGGAAAAAACTTGAATAGTCAAGGCAAACTGTATTGGAAAGTAGGGAAAAACCCACTAAATTGGACAGGTAAATAAATCATTAAGAACTACTAGCTAACATCTGGAGTTTTTACAAATGTGAAGTGTTTATTAAGGATGTTCAGACTTTATAGAGCCAAACCTATATAGAAATTAGTAGTTTAACCACAATGTTACTTGAAGACCTTTATCTATAGTTTGCCAAGTGCAGGTGTGCCACCTCTCTCAAGAAAAATATTATTTGACTCTTTTAAACAAAAGCAGTGAATGATTTTATTCATTAATTGTTCAATTGATTCATCTGTACATCTGCAGAGGAAGGGTAGTCTTTTAAATGCAGTATTTTTGTCAAATTATCTCTTCCAAATATCCTTTAAATTTGCATCAGTTCATCTAACTTTTTTCAACAAAAGTGAATCTTCCGTTGAATATGAAAATCTATTTTAGAAACAGTTCCTGGAAAAAAGTGCCAGAAGTGGGAGAAAGTTCAAATACCAGAATCTCTTTTCTTGGGCTGGCAGAGAAAAACAGTATCAAGCAGGGTACATCTGTCATGCAGATGTCACAAGCTCTGGGCCTCATCTGCATAATTCTGGAGAGGGGCTTTAATTTCATTCTCATTACCCCAGGATTGTTTCTATGGTTGAAGAGAAACAGGATGGTTTCTGTGGATAGCTAGCTGTTGCAGAGGAAATTGAGTGAGAAACTGACCCTGCAGCCATACTTGGGTGCTCTTCTGTGATGTGGAAGACCTTGCTCAAGACTTTAGATGCAGGAAGTGTTCATACAGATGCTTCCTCCCAGCCGGTGAAACCTGCCTGCTTGCTAGGCCCCACTGCTTTAGGAAAAGTCAAGTGTCAGGCTCGCAAGTGCAGAGCTGCTGAGCTGGTAAGCCAGGATGCTGAGGGACCCTTACTCAGACCAAACAGGACGGGCAACCTGGGGCACCACTGCATTGTCTTAAAGAAGTGGGAGCAATGGGAAAGCTTTGAGACCAGCGGGTAGTGTGTCATATAACATCAAGCCTCACCAGCCTCTGAGCGGGCTGAAGAGACAAAAATGAAATCCCTACCAGTAAACACAGTCTTGTTAAAGAAGAGATCAGTCTGGCCTTGGGCTATGGGGTGTACAGCAAGGAAGTAGGGACAATGTGGATTTCTCGGGGCCTTCCTCCTAGCCATGCTGTAGGATGGAGGGATCTTTAGCTACGCAGAGTATATCACCCGACTGACAGTTTGTTGTGACCATTGCCTATGTAACCACACTATTTATCAAGAGGAAAGATGGCAGGTGCTCTGAGACTTGGGGGAAATTCAGGGGGATGGTATGTTTGAAATGTCAAGTCCTGTGAAGCTATACAGTCTCAGCATTGTGCAACTGAAACCAAGAACCTCAAGGCTGCTCCTGTAAGCAGTGGCAAGCACAGAAAAGTCAGCCAGAAGGATAACTACCATTCTCACACCAAGCACCAGGGCAAAGTCTTGCAAATGGCAGCAATTGAGGAAATACCTTCTGGAGGCCATGTACTGTATGTGAGAACTGTCTGATGTACACAGGGATAAGGAGCCTGGATGCGGTTGAAGAGAAAACTACATTTTTCTCAAATTAATTATTCACCCCAGGTTATTCATTTAACTAAACTCAAGAGTAACAATTACCTTTTTAAAGCTGAGCAAGCTCCTAATCAGCTGCTTAGAAGGTAAGAAAAAGGTTGAATAAGCAGGAGAAAGTTAAAACATTGTCTTCAGTCTTCACAGCAGCACATACATCTACTTCCCTGATTCCCAGATGAATAAAGCACTTGCTATGTGCACATCTTATGATTTGCTGTTTGACCGGATAATATTTTTATACCCATCCTGACGTATTGCTAACTGTCATAAAAATTCAGGTAGTGTATAAACTTAGTATACTTGAACTGAAAAATATAGTTATAATGCAATATGCAGTAGCTTATCTTTTCTATCTTATTCTATCTACGTTACCTTATTCTATGACTTATGCTTGGATTCATGGCAATGTTACACACATGTACTGCTGCATCCATAAATACTGACCTGGCTCGTGCTTCCACAAGGCGAACCATAAAACAGGCGCTACAGCTCTGACAGCAGTGCAAGACACACTGTACAATGAGTTAAAGGACACATCATAGCTAATTCCACATATTGACTTCACATTCCTCTATCCTTCCCAGACAACATCTAATTGGTTTTGAATTATCATATTTAACCTCAATAAGCTGTGTTGATCATGCGGGTTCACTGTGCTGCTGTTCGGTTCAGCTATAGGGCTTATGACAGGAAAGGGCGGGTGGGGAGAAAACAAAACCAAAAAAAACCCCAACAAGAAAACCACCTTTGCCTGATAAAATTAGGATGTAAGTGGATGTACTAGACAGCCCCATGCCAGAGTTGTTAGCTGTGCCACTTACTCTTCCACACCAGGGAGACTGTCCCCAGTTTACATTATACTTTATAGGTCCGTAAGAGGAGACAGTCCTTGTCCTGTAGAAAAAATAAAAGCAGTGGATTTTCTTTTGGAGTGTTCTTCTGACAATAGCTATAATAATAAACTCTGGGAGGACTCAATCTTTTTGATAAGAGAAATGACATTAATAGCCAGTATGTGTATTATATGCAGCTAGGAAATTATTGATATTTCAAATCGTTTAAGGTGAGTTATCCTGTATGTTTTAGTTCAGTTTCTTTTGGTGGTACTCATGCAATAACGTAACAAAAGTCTGTGTCTTGTGTCTGAAGCCCTGGGAAAGCTCCTGTTGTGTCTCCTGTCTGGGAGCCTTGTGCCTTGCTAGAATCTCTGAATGATCTGTGGGGCAAGTATTTCTGTCAGATTACCTCATATGTCTAGTGAAATGAACGCATGAGAAGAGAGGAATAATTTCAGATTTCTTCATTTCCACACCAGCCTATGGCCGTTAATCCCACCTCCAGCCTGTTACAGTGGGCTGCTACTCCACACATGCCAGTCTGGGGACAGAGCAAGCCAAATCCTATTTTAAAAACAGATGACCAGAGCCATATACTTAATAAAATATTAAGCAGGAGTCAGTATGAATCCACCATTCCAACAGCTTTACCTTTTGACTCTCGCTGGATATCTCTCTCCTGGTGTCATGGTTTAACCCCAGCTGGCACTAAGTACCAGGCAGCTGCTCACTCGCTCCCCACCAGCAGGAGGTGGAGGAGAACCAGGGAAAAGGTAAAACCCATGAGCTTAGTTAAGAACAATTTCATTAATAAAATAAAATAATAATAACGATTGGAACAAAAAGGAGAGAGAAGGGGGGAGGAATGAAATCCAAAGGGAAGCAGGGAAAAAAAGTACAAGTGATGCACAATAGGAGAGCTCCACCATCTGCTGACTGATGCCCAACCGGTCCCCAAGCAGGGATCAGCTGCTTGATCAACTATATATAGTTGGCCCTGGCCAACTCTCCCTGGTTTCTGTACTGAGCATGACACTATGGCAGGGGTCCTCAAGCTTTTTAACCAGGGGGCTGGCGCACGGATTAAGTGGCAGGCAGTCATCTGCGGCTGCTTGTTTCCCGCCCCCCCCCCCCCCCCACCCCGGGGGGGTG
>JAVJGJ010000030.1:21414737-21445821 GCA_035590215.1 Microhierax caerulescens
AAAAAAAAAAAACAAAAAAACCAAACAAACAACAAACGACCAGCCCTCAACTTGTTTGTGTGACTGTTTTGCTGTTGTTGTTTAGATTTCTAGGAAACAGATGCATGTTTTTCATTTGGGGAAAGCATACATCTGTTCTGCCAAATTCTCTCCAGAAATCCTTAATTTTCCAGTAAGAGCTTATTCAATTACATTTGAAAATAAGAAACTTTCCCTCCATCATCTGTGTACTCCCAGACATGGAAAAATGTTCATTTTGACACAGTGAGGAATTGTTTTCTCAGCAAATCCATAAGAGTTTGCAAGATGCTATGTAATAATTTAGGTTGGAAGAAGAAAAGAGAAGGTAGCAAAAAATTAATTCTGTTTTCTATGAAAGCATAGCTGCACAGTTGGAGCTGTTAAAGTCTCATATTGAAGAGTGGCATACAGTTTAGCAAGGCTGAAACGAATCAGATTGTATAGAAATTCCTGTGTAAGGTGTAATAAAGATGTAATTCCTGTCTACAAATTGTTTAAACAATTCAGTGGAATTCTATAACAGGGACATTATTCTTTCTTGTATTCTGTGGGATGGTTTAAATATTTTATAAGGAGGCTATCATTCTCTGCTAAATTTACAGGCCCTCTCCAGAAGGGGAGAAGGGGAAGTCATTTTATGTGTTGTGAATGTTAGTCTGCTTTGGGATTTACTTCAAAAAAATTACATGGTATATTTTTCAGTTGCTTCTTGTTTTGAAAAGAAACGAGTACTACAACAGCACTTGTAATAGCGTGTGACTCACATTCATATGTGCCTGTTCCGGGGTTTGGATTAAAGTGTCTTCCATTAAGGTATCTTCTTTGGCTAGGGGATTTTTATCTTCAGCTTAGAAATAGAAGATGAAAAAAATGCATAGTCAGTAGTTCAAATCTTAGTGCAGAAGGAATCTAAGAGTACACCAAGAAGAGTAAACCTATTAACTTGTTCCCCTTCAGGGAGAAGATCCTACACTAGTGATGCATTTTGGAAATAAATTTGAAGCAGGTGGACAGAGCAGCAGGAGGACAGTATCAGGCTAATACAGCAGGAGGGCAACACCAGCCAGTCAGAAAAAGAGGAATTGCATGGACCGTAGGGGACTGCATATTAGAATTGCCAAGCTGAATATTTCCTAAATAAATTAGACCTGCACAGAAATATGGGCAATGATAGCTCCCCACATGGCATAAATAGCAATGGAAATGAAAGCTGCCCATGTGTGCTCCGGTAAAGCTCTGAACGTTCAGGTGGGGCATCACTTCACTCTTATTTAAGTCTGTCACTGTGACCTAGGCCTGTGGATAGATGTGCATGTCCCCTTCAGTATTTTTTCATTATATTGTTGATATTGTCTACATAGCATTGTATTTCTTTCACTGTGACAAATACAGCTCGCTCTCTGCTTTATATTCCTCTCTAAAGCCAGCACTGGTGTTGTGTGGTGGTGGTGTGGGGTTGGTAGGAGATAAGAGTCTAACAGGAAGGTCAGGGCTTCCTGAAGTACTGACGGGGAGGGAGAGATGTCCTGGTTAAACTAGAGAGTGGGAGAGCTGTGCTGAGCCCCCACCACAGCATGTCCGGTCAAGTCCACCTGCAGCCTCCAGGCATCCTTACCCAGGCTGTGACACGGACTCCGCTTTCCCTGGAGCAGCAGATACAAGCAGTTGCCTTGAGTTAAAAGTGAGCACCCAGATGGCAATACAGGACTGGGAACCTTGTGCAGCGCCAACCTAACCACTAACTTTGCAAAAAGGGGTAGAAGAGGTGGTTTTGATAAGCCACTTTGCTACGGTCTTCAAATACCCTGACCTTGAGCATGCCACCCGGAAGGGGATAGAATAGTTTGAGCATCCTCAAACTTTGTCTTGCCAGAACAGACCCCGACTCCCTTGGTTTGTCACGCTAGATGGTGTGTGGCTGCTTACATTAAAGTGCATTAGTTTGTTCATTTTTCCATGCCTCTGCTGCTCTGCTTCTGGAGGTCTGTGATGTTGGCTGCTTCTCCGTGGGCAGCCGTTGGCAGTAGTTCTGCCTGGATGTTGCCCACCTGCCTCTCTGTCCATGGATGCCTGATATTTTGCCTGCTGTCACTCTGGCTATATCTTTTCTTTCTTCTGTGGCAGCTGGCCTGGTTGTGGGTTGATTTGTTGCACACATACCTTAGGCTACAAATTGCACTCTGAATTTTCCATTCAACAAGGGTTCAAAGCAAAGCCTGCTGAACACAGCAGAAATCTCCTGCTGACTTCAATGGGACACTGAATCGTATCCTAAATCACGAATGCCATAGGGCTTACCATAGAGTTTATGTCTTTGCTCAAAATACTGCACAACTAGGAATAGTTTCCAGTAAATTATATTTTTCTAGAAGTAGCTCTTCTCCTTATTGAGGTTTCTTAATATTTCTGCTTCTAGGCTTCGCCTCCTTTTCTTTTAAGCACCACTCTTGAGAATGTCTTTAACAATTTCAGCCTGACAAATGTTCCTGCTCACAAAGTGTCTCTGCCTGCATTTCACTTTGCTGTTTTTTTCCAGTGCAAACACTTTCCCTCTGCTGAAGAGAGTATCCTGCCAAGGAAGACATCCTCCCTTTAGTCTCCTGGGAATGGATCTGAATTTTTGAAAGAGCAAACTTGTCTTTTGGACCTTTTAAGAGTCACTGGAGTTTCCAGGTATCCCTGGGGCTCCTTTCTGTCCTCCCAGTAGATTCCAGAAACCAATGAGGCACTTCCGTGTTTTTTAGTCTCTTTATTTCACTGCCTCACAGAGGAGCTTGAGATATTGGGAGAGTCTGCCCACAACTGAGTCCCCAGTGAGCAGAGTTCCCTTAACAATGTTTCTTAAATAATTACAGGGTTCTGTTACACAGTCTTGTATCATGTCTGCCTTCCGTAGTGGCTTTCTTGTGAAATCCTTTCTGCTTTAATTAGTGGAGTTTCAACATTTGTCTTTTAATTATGGCTCTAGAAGAGGTTTTACACTAAGCTATAAAACATCATCTGAAAAATGACAGGCATATTAGTCTAAACCGTATTTCTAAAACTTTGGTATAATAAATTTGCTGTGATTAGATTAGAGGAGGACAGCAGTAGAGGCATCATACACATTTAGGTATTTGTTTTCTGTTTCAAGAAAGAAGAGAATATGTGACCAAAGTTAACCCATTATAACACCAGCCTTGGAGCTTTTGGGATGTCCTGTCAAGGCTGGAGGAGGGCAGAAATACAATGCCAGGATGGAGCCTTAGAACATGTGTGCTGGGGGCTATTCAGCCAAATAGGTGGGGTAGAGCAGTTTTGTGATGATGCTGCCTTGCACAGACCCCAGCTTCTCCCACCTTGAAGCACTGCAGGCCGTGCAGAAAGCAAAAACACATGCAAAATTGGGCTTATTGTGTTGTGCTCTCAATTATGAGGACATTGCTTCCCAGAAGTCTTCATTTTCAGACCACCTAAGCAATAAAATAACTTCCCTAACTAGAAAAAGGCAAATCTCATTTGTAAATAATTGTAATGAAGTTTGAGACTTTCAGGAAAATATCTAGCAATTGAACATAACGGAGGTGGTCTATACTAAATTGGTTTTATATTCACAAAAGCCATTCATAAACACTTAACATTAACCTTCCAGCAAAAAATGACATGGACTTTTGGCCTGTCTTTCACTATTTCTTTTTTTTTTTTTTTTTCCTCATAGGATACACACCTTGCCTCAGGCTCATGATTTTTAAAGATTTTCAAGGGACTGGTGCTGATCATTATTCATGACATCTGGTCGCAAAAATGATCTGAATGTATCAATATTAATTTAATTATTATGATGTTAAAATAGATGAGGTTTGGGTTGGGTTTTGTGGGTTTTTGGTTTTGTTTGGTTGGTTGGTTTTGATTGAGTGGTTGGTTTGGGGTGGATTTTGCACTGCAAGTTTTTGCTGATATTTTATATTTACTGATTTTAAAACTGTGGTGGTGAATATAGTAACAGATAACAGTCTTAGCCACTATCGTCTTTTAAAGATAGGAAGCACATCAAAAAATGAAGCTTCCACAGCTTATAATTCCACAGCTATTATGAAGCTGATCCAGAAAGTAAAGTACCTACAGGATGGAGTTGCTGTTGCTCACTATCTAACAAACAGACACACATTTTGTACAATTACAGGAGGTTCTGCAGAGTATGTAATGTCTTTCATAGGTTAAACAATTTGAATATATATTGCCTCAGGAGGAAAGGGTCAGCTCTGCCAGCTTTGTGACAGGCAGTTGCTGGGAATCCTGTGGGCACAAGTTGTAGTTCAGCCATGCCAGCCAAAAGAGAAATTTGGTGGTGCTTTCCCAAGACCGGTCTTAGGAAATAGGATGAAGATGAAGGCGTTAGAAACAGAACTTACCAAGTTAAAAACAACAAAACCCCCAAACAGGTTAGATTGGACCTATTCTTTTTCAAAGAGCTGCTAAAATGTAATGGGTGATTAAGGAATAGAAAACCAAAGCTCCTTTCTTCAACCACAGGTTGATTATTTTTTTTTTTTAATCACTTGAAAAATATATAAATTTCAATGTAATTGCAGTCAAGTTAAAGATGTTTGATATATGTATGCTACTATGGAAATCAAACTTTCTGAACCTATTATTTTTAAAAAAACAAAACTCCTCCAAAAATACCAATGCAATACATTAGGAAAAATACGGAATTCTATAAAGGTAAACAACTTCAAAGGCTGTTTTAACCAGCGGGGTTAGATATTCCCTTGTTTTCTGGATATTCTTACAATGACAAGAAAAGAAAAGAGAGGTTCAGTACAACTGCTGATGAATGAGAAAGAAAATCAGAAGTAGGGCCACAAATCTTATACACAATTGATGAAAAATTTACCTGCTTCACCTGACACTTCACTATTGACTTTATATAATGTGGAAAACAATCATAACAGAAATACTAATACACAGTATCAGTAACTGAAAGCAGACCAAATTGAGTGCAAACAACATGAAAAGAGAAAGTCACCAGTCCAGTTAGTCAATAAAGATCACAATTTTCAAGGACCATGCTTGAATCACTGTTATTAATCAGGCTCCCAATTTACAACAGATGATATTGTGCAGTCGGTGATTGATAATCCTTTCGGGCGTAATGTCGGTTCTTCCTTGAACCATGAAGACACAGTTTGTGTGTGTTTGAGAACTCATAGATTGGTGAGCTCTACAGTTCACCAGCTGCCCAAATTACTTTGTATTGAAAAAAATGTTTTTATTTGGGGGATGGGAGGAACCAATTTGTAATATTTCTGGTTTGTGCTTTTTTTTCTTTCTTTTTTCTTTTCTCTCTTCTTTTTTTATTTTTTTTTTTTTTTTTTTTTTTAGGTATGGAGGTGAATTTGCAACACATTGAACATAAACGTAAAAGCTATTAGAAGCAATTGTTCTATAATAAAACATAATGTTGCTAGAGCACAAACATCTGTCACTCACGCAGACATCATCCTGTAAAACCATCTAACTAACTCCATTTTCCCTTCTGATTGTATCAGGGTAGCTTGCGGCATGACAGTGATTTAAGTGACAGGCGTCCAACCTGGAACAGTGCTATGCATACTTATGTTTGTTTACAGGGCCTCTTCACTGCTGAAAGATGTAAATTCTAAAATTTGCTTTTATTGAGGAAAAGAATGATGAGGAAAAAGTTGTTACCTTGGAACGCGGAATCAAAGTTATTGTAGGGCTCTGGCTTTCATAAAAATTTTACCAAGTCTTTAAATTGACTTTTTGGTTTTCTAATGAAAAAGAACATGAATAATTTAAATGTAGACCGCATTTTCTTATTAGAACCAGACTATGCCAATACAACAGAAGAGACAACACTCAAGACACAGCTTAACTTAATCCTTTCCCTTCCATACTTTGATTACAATCTTTAAAATAGCTATAGAACCTCTATATTGAAGGCAGGCTTTCCCTATCTTCCTATTAAATTATTGTTAGATTTCTGGAATGCAACCTTAATAAGTTCAATCAATGAGGTTTTAATTTTTGTATGTGACCTCAGCACCATAATGAACATTGACTAATTATTTAAAACTTCTAGATGCAGAGCACTAAAGTCTTTTCCATTTTAAGATATTTAAACCCCTTTCTATGTAAAATGTTTTCCAACTTTTCTGCTATGCTTCTATTATAACGAATCAATTCCCAATTCTGACATGCCTGTGAAGAACCAGGCAGTTTTGTCTGTGATATGGGCATGAAAATCTGAATACTTGTACTTTCATTTCAGTCCTGTTTGGCCATATCTGTAGTTTCTTTGTAGTGTACCAGGTGTAAGGGGTCACGTATCCTCTATAAACAAAGCTTTCTGCCTTGAGATCTGCAATGTAGGCAAAATATGGTCCCTCACCAATAAGACCATGTTCTCTAATGATACCAATCTGTAAGCTGGCATTTCGCATTATGTGCTTTTTTGTCAAGCAGTAAATTCATTTGTTCAACTAACAAAGAGAATAATGTACAACCTAATAATCTTGAACTACTGTAGTGTATGACAGAAAGGTTTAGGTGCTTATTTTCCAAAGGCCACGCTCTCATGTCAAATCTGTGCTTTTTGACCTGAAATTAAAAAAAAAAAAAAAAAAAAGGAGGAAAGAAAGGTAACTTCTACATGACCACTGTTTCCCTATCCTGGCTCCTCCACTCTTGTGTTCATCAGGCAATCGGCAGAGTCATCGGACTTCTTTCAAAGCCACTCCCATCTTCTCTTTCTTGCCAGTGGCTTTCTGCAAAAGTAGCCTGTGAAGACCAGAGAAAGGCAGGAGAAGTGATAATGGATATCTTGGGAAGGATCTCTGGATGGACTCTTGTACAGGGCAGGAGAGAAATCTGTTTCCATTAAAGTTACTAGGGAAAAAGTTAATTGAATAATAGTAGTGTTTAATTGACATTAGCAATTAGTTCTATATCAGAGATGCGATCTTTATACAATGAGCCAGAATATTTCATCTTAAAAATTTGTCCAGGATACAGGACCAACAAATACTCATAACTATACCTGACTATACTTTTTGTAGTAACCACTGAATCTGTGATAACAGTGCTCCTTTTCATGGAAATAAAAAGCTTCTATCTTGAAGACTTTTACATTTTGGAGCTTGTGTTACCTTAAATCAGATACTAAATTACTAGTGTCTGATTTTCCCACAGTAATAATAAAGCAGCCTTCCTCAGTGGCTTCTTCCTCCCTCGATCTCACTGATTTATGGCCAATTCTGGAGCACAGGTTTCTGTCACGTCTATTACTTATTTTATTCCTTTGTATTATTGTTACTGTTGTGATAGAGCTTGGAATATCTTGTTGCGAACATATGGGCACCGGTTAAAAAAAGAAAAGACCGTCCTTTCCTTAACAAGTTTAAAATTACTCCATCCGAAGAAAGAAACTGTGAGAAAAACTAAAACCATTGCAAGAAATAACAATGTAATGGTGAAATGATTATGCTTCCCATCAGAGAGGTAGTCCAAAAACGTGGAAATGTTATCAAGTATCTTGGGAAAGACATTTTGTGAAATTACAGCCAGATCCGCACTTCAGTGAACGGAACTGGCAGAATGAGATGTACTCTGACTCTTTGTACGGAGACAAATGGAGGTCTCTTAAATACCTTCTAGTCTGAGGGGGAAACTATGGGACTGCAATTTTGTGATTGAATTAAACTATTCCATTTCCTAATTTTATTAGAGGCTTTGTCAGAGGAATGGCAAAATGTCTGCTTATTAGTCCTGATCTCAATCTTTATCTCAGGAGACTTTTATCATAATGAGTGTTAATTCTAAGAAATTAATTGAGAGGTTGTTATTTTCATCTCTAAATGGTGTGTATTTTTGATTGACTGGTCAATGACAAGTCTCTTCTCATTTTCTGCTATAATAAGGCTATGAAAAGGAAAAGAAGTGGAATAGTTGGCCAATTAAGTTATACGATAATGACAAGGTCAGGCCAAAAAGAGTACATTGTGGTAGTTTACAAATTACGAAGACATTTGGGTTTTTCATGTTCCTGACAGAAATTGTAATGCAAATAGAAAGTGACACATGAATCCATTAACATGACAGCACAATAAAAGGGAGGAGAAATAACTTTAAGCGTACAAGTATACATCAAAATAATTTGAAGGGATCGGAGACAAACCCTGAGAAAATTCTGATTTTTTTCCAAAATGAGATGATACACCACAGAAAATATACATTTCTGATTTTCTCCTAAATCCATGTCTTTCACAGTTAGTTTTCTGTATTTCAGGAAAGTTTTTCTTTGCTTTATCTCTTCGACCTGCCCTATTCCTGAGTAAGTGCTTTGAGCCACGCAAAGATGGTTCTATTCATTGAAATCTTGTAATATTGATGTAATGAATGTGCATTGCTTTGCCAAGGAAAGAGCAGCTCTCATCATCAAAAATGTGTGAAGCTCTGCCAGTAGAAAGTGACATGTTTATAAATAAGGAACAATGGAGTCGTATTGAACCTATGCCTGCACACATCCTGCGTATTACACCATGCTGGTTGAACTGCCTTACCCATAGTCTTATAGGACTTAATTGCTGAAAAAGAAAGAGCAGGGCTGGTGTCTTAAAGTTCAGCAGAAATAAAAAAAAGCTTGGAGGAGGAGATTTTTGCAACTAGCTGTTTCCAGTGTTTCCTGCGGCTAAGGTACAACCACACATTTTGTTAAGCAGTTGTGAAGGATTTGTTCTGTTTCACCTTTATAAAACAATAACAACAAAATTATGTCATCTAAACATGTTATCAATGTTGTACACAACCTCTTCAAACATCTGGGGTACTCCATGTTTTCTAACAGTAGAATTAGTATTGTCCATTAATTATCTGTACAGTGTCTGCATAGAAAGCTCATGTGAATGGATGACGACGATCTGGCCATAACGCGTTAAATGCGTGGACAAAGAAGGAAAACAGTGGGTTGCATGCTGGCTTTCCCTGAGACCCTTGCTTCAAAGGAAGACGATCCCTAAAAGACATAGGGAAGTTAAGGGATCTTTTAAAGCATGCTGCATGGGAGAGATCCTTCCAAGCCCGCAGTGCTGCACCAGCACAGTTCACGCCGCACCTACCCAAAGCCTTTCTTTCAGACCCACCCTGCACTGTTCCCAAAGACTGTGGGTGGCATAGCACTGTCTACATCAAAGAAATCTCCAGCTGTCCTGTTAAAATAGCTCTTCATTCTTTCAGCACTGATGGCACAGTACAAAGGAGACAGCCAGGGTCAAACTTCAATGCTGCGCTGAAGAATATCCTCGCATTGACGCTCAGTTTGTGCGAGTACAGCAGACTTGTCCAAGGTCGTTTTGCAAAAACAGAGCAAAACAAATGGTTTTATTTGCAGATCTTCACTCCACCTGATGCAGCTAGGTGCTGCCCAAAGTCAAGTTCCCAAAAAGGGATCTCTCATGTCTGTTCTGGCCAGGGAATCTGTATGGTCTTGCACACAGCATGGCTGCTGCACCAGCAACCAGTTGTTTTCTGAATACTCCAGACTAATGTAATCATTTCCTCAGCACCACTGCTCTCTTTTGGTGCCTTATGCAAATGTGATTAATTAGTCTTGCTGCTACTTTGCAGTATTTTAAAATAATAGGATAGCATTTAAAATAATGGGATATACAGCTTTCTGCAAGCTGAGCCTGTAACAGGTCCCACAGAAGCTGAGGCGTCGGGGTGTCAGGATTCAGGCTGTTCAGTTCTCTCCTGTTCTGGTGATAGCAAATTTTGTGGGATTTTGACACCTTGTCTTTCAGCATCTCTCTCACTCTCACCCTCTCTTGCCTTGTGGAAATGAAGAAGAAACTTTCCATCCTGTGCCTCTAAGCAGATTCTGAGTTGTTCCCTCAAGACAGCTTGTGAGTTCTCTGACAAAGGAAAAGTGAATTAACATAGATTTTTTTTTTTTCCTCATTTAATAGTAAAAAGGCAATGCATCTATTTATGTGTAAGTCTTCAACTAGATTTTGTCTTTTCACTGAACACAGGTGGTATCCCCAACGGTATTTGATAACTCTGTTCTTTTGAGAGATGCTATTCTCTCTAAGAAAAGGATATTAATGTGCTGTCTTTCTGCTTCTGGATTTGAGAACCTGATCAGAGTAAAGACCATCAAGCATCAGAAAAGTTTACAACTATAATAAATCTAATTTTCTTTTTTTTTTTTTTTTTTTTTTTACCTAGGAAATTTCTGGGGAAGTTTTAAAAATTGAATGGTAAGCTCTGACCTCTGGATCATATGATGGTTGAGGTGGGCAGGGACCTCTGGAGACCATTAAGTGGAAATGCCCGCCCAATGCAAAATCTGCTAAAGCAGGTTGTTCAGGGCATGGTCAGTTGGATTTTTCCTATCTGCAGGGATGGGGGCTCCTAACCTCTTCAGGGCAACTTGTTTCTACATTTGATCACCTGTGCAGGTGAAGAAAAGGGTTTTCTTATGTTGGAATGGTATTTCCAGTATTTCAGTTCAGGCCCATCGCCTCTTGTCCTGTCGTTGATCACCACTGAGAAGAGCCTGGATACATCGTCTTTACTCCCTCCCATCACTGGTTAGATCCCCCGAGCCACCTCTCCCCCGTGCTGAACACCGCCAGATCTCAGTGTCCCTTCGTACAGCAGATACCCCAGTGCATCGATGAGCTCCATGGCTCTTTGTTGTTGGTACTTACTAATGTTAGGGACCTACCAAATTGGACGCCACTTAAGATCACATACCAGGCAAGTTTTAGGTCTTTTTGTGGAGAGAAAGGGATATCGCTGGAGCTTTTCAGATTGCAGAGGATGGAATTTCTACATTGGAATGGAGAAGCTTTTTCTGCTACCAATTTCGATGTAAATGCTGTTCTCAGAAAACCATGATCTATACTCTGATAAATGAATTCACCCATGCTTCCCCCAGAGTAAAGAGGCACAGATTAGGTAATATTTTTACCAATACCTTATTTGATTGTATCTTAGAAGTGAGAAAGTACTTTTTCCTCCAAACAGTAAAAGAATAAGAGATGGATCGCAAAGTCAGCTTGCAGGGGTAAAATATGATTCAGCTGACAAAAGTGTTAGTTTGCAGTGTTCCTATCTAAGTCATATACTGATGGCAATAACGATCTGTCACAACACGTATCTTCAGAGTAATTTCCCCCCATACTCAATAGAAATGTCAGGAACCTAACACAGAAAGGGAACGTATGAGTAGAACAGTAGATAGCAGAATCACTTACACGACCCAAGCTTTCTGACCCTTAGTCTTACTGCTGAACACTGTCCTCTTTCAGACAATCTTTGAATTATTTTTTTTTTTTTTGTAAATAATGTTAGTTAGATGCTTACTGAATACTCAATTGTGTTTTCAGAGCTGCTGGACTGCAGTAAAGAATATTCTTTCTCCCAGGCAAGGCTGATAAAGAATGCAAAAAGGCAGCACATCTCAATTCTCTGTCACTGCTGGCTTCTTGAGCATGAGCTGACACACACCGTGGACTTTGAAGATACAATGATTGAATCTGTGCAGAGTGGAGGGAAAAGACACTGGAATTCTATAACCTAACATTGTCCTTAGCAGTGACTAATCTAGGACATTAAAATTCACCATGAATGAGAACTCATGGTTAAATGTCTTAGAGTTCTTTTTTCTCTGAAATGTGTTTTATAGGATTTTGTTTCTAAATAATAACAGAATACAGCATAAAACGATGTCACAAGCCAGTGTCACTGTACAGTGTGAAGTATAATTGATGCACTGTGACAGAAAAGGCAAAAAGTATGCCTGAGGATAAATTTCTCACTAAATTGACTAAGAGGACAGCAAAAGCTATGGAAAAAACTGGAAACACTGCTTACAATAGATGTTTTATTTATATTCAAATATGGTGCCACTTTTGTACTCTCACTGAGCCTACCATACACAATATTTGCAAAAACAGTGTTTCTCTCACCCTTCAGCTCAGTATTCTTCATTGCTGCTTTCTTGTCCCCCATACAACCGGTAATTTCAATTATTTCCATTATCATGTACTCAACTAAGAGTTTAGTTTCAGTAGATTAGACTGAATCCAGTTTGCTTTCATTGTTTTCTATTTGTTCCACTTATTGCAAATTGTTCTCTTTGGTTGTTATTATTTTCCATTAAGTTCTTTGAATTCTATGAATCCTTTCTTGGAATACTCAGCAATGCACATATTTAAACAAAGTCTGTTTCCGCTAGTTTTCTATGCCTTCAGTTTTCATTGCAAAAAACCCACAACCCAAATGGCAACATGATTTAATTCCTCTATTCTCAAAACTAAAACCGAGCAGGTATTTTCCCTAAACCTCCCTGGAGGGGAGGGAGCTCCCTACCTTCCTCATGCAACTGTTCCAACTTCATAGTTTTTCCTTGTCCTCTGCTACAATATGATTTCTTAATATTGGAGACGATGCTGCCCCTTTTTAACCTCCTCATGCAAAGTTTCTGTACATGTTTCCTAACTCCTGCTTATGATGTAGCGAGAAGAAATTCATCTGGTTCCCTGAGTAGGTATGTGAGGTACTTGAACCTTTGTGGCTGTCCGTGGCTGTCCTCCTCCCTTACCGTGGCTGTTTTCTGAGCGGTGTCTATACAGCCAGTTCCGTCTGCTCTGGAGGTACAGCGGGCCTCTCTGCACCCGCCGCCTACCTGCAACAGCCTCTGCCAGCAAACCCGGCTCTAGGGCTTGATGTCTCGCCTTCTTGAAGGAGTGCAAGACAAGAGTCCTGGCAGTTCCCCTGGTAGCAAAACACAGCCACAGCTCACAGCCCGAGCAGGAGTCTCCCCAGACCAGTCTGCACTCACGTGAGAGCTGGCCGCTCACATCAGACTTCTATAAACAAGTTACCCCGCTCGCTATTGCAGCTCCCTTGCCAATCTTATAAAAGATCAAAATTCCCGGTTTAGCTGCCAGGGTTTTTTTTTTTCTTAGCACAACTGATTTCTTTCAGTCTGTTTATCACAAGTTCACATCTACTATTTAAAACAGAACTTAAAGGACACGGGTTATTTGCTTATATAATAAGTTTTGCAAAGATGGATCCGGGAACGCTTTGGTGCTAAATGCTGGGTCATTGCTTATTCCCATTGTCCGCTCGTGGAAACTTTCTGTGAGGTATGGCACCCACTGCCATAGCTGTCATGGATTTCTGGCATCCCATATAATAGTAATTTTATATCTGTAACAAGAAATAGGAGGAAAAGATGTGCTGTATGTACGCCTAGTCAAAAACTGCTCAGAAATAATTGGTTTAAGTGATTAAAAAATTTGAAAGAGCGCAATAGCACTGCATAGCTTTATCTTGCTTCGGAGCAGACACAGCATTGGCTAGGGTTAGCACAGCACAAGTCATCTCAGGTAGATAAATAATGAATGTCCCCATTAAAAAATTATCTTCCGTGTGACAGTCAACAAAGTATGAATAAAAATTCAGCGTAATAAAAATGGAAGAGGGCAGAGAGGCATTTCCATGCAGATATTGCTAATGTTTTGATGTGAGGTAATTTAAAGCAACAAGTATTGGGTGTGCCAGTAATGATTTAACTCGGTCCTTTTCCTATCACGCTGCAAAATAAGGTTATTGGAAGCAAGGAACGGACAAATGACAAATTTTCTCTGTAAATGCTAGTGCATCTTGAATATACTTTCAGCTGAAGGCACATCCAAAGTTGTGGATGGGCCAAGCCCTCGCGGGCAGCGTGGCTGCCGCAGGCGTGTGCAGAACTGCCCAGCAGCTGCTGTGAGGCATACAGGGGAAAGCATCGCATTCCACACATCAGCATTATGATAACGCATGTGTAAAGATACACGTTTTGATACCCGTTTGAGATATCTTAGCACTGCATTCCTATCCAGTAACTGATGTTAAGAAGAATCTCTAAAATTTGGAAAGTGTTCTTTTTCAGATGTAATACTCGTTCAAAACCACAAATTATATTTTCTGATCCTATTTTTCCCCCCTGAAGGCCTGCTGTTACTGTTTTGTTATCTTTTCAGTCATCTGCATCTATTGGCTTAAAAGCTGAGCTTGTAGAGCATTGGTCTTTAAGCATACAATATCTAACATCAAAATTCACACTAATTGCAATAGAACAATAGCATAAGCATAACATAGCAAGAACTGGCAAATTTGTATTAATCAGATCAGGTCAGTGCTATATAGCTGTAAGCAAAACTGTCTCACAAACTCGCATCGCTTCTCTCAGGGATGACTATTTTTTGGCAGCAGCTTGCGCACAAGAAAAGCCGATTGGTACACCTTTGTTTTGGCCAGGCTTGCCACGGCACTGCAATACAGAGTGCCGGTAAGGAGAAGTAGATGGGTCAGTGTTGTGTAAAGGACCAGGTGTAAACATTAACCTGCAAATTCCCTAAGTGAGTCAAAACAGCTTGTGGTGGGCTAATTTACAAATGTGAGTTTCTGACAAGACATTCCATTTATGTCCCAGAAACTGTGCCACTTGGCAAGAATAGAAATAGATGAGAAAGGGCAGGAGGGAGTATTTAAGTTTCCATGTCTCTTTAAAGGGGAGGAAAGGGCAATTTAACTTTGAGAGTGATCTAAGAGGGTTAATTCAGGAGAAGTTCTGCAATTTATTCTCGTTCTCGGTAATGTTGGACCTTAGGGCTTAATGTAATGGAATGTGATTTAGAGTTCTGAATGTGCTAATTTTGTAATTCAGGTGTCCTGTGGAGAGACTGTGTTCATGCCAGCTGTCTGGGGAATTAAATGCAGCTGATTTGTGTTGGGAAAAATGTGTGGTTTGCTTCAGGACAAAATTGTTGTAAAATTTAAACCAATGTATTTTTCTCTCTCCTTAATTTAAAGTATGGGATACAGGTGGGCCTGAGGGGAATTACCAAGGGCCCCCAAATACTTCCTGGTGTTTAGCATAGAAAATTATTGTGTTGTTAAATTACAGCACGATAACCAGCGTAAACCAGTTTGATTTATAACACTGCTCTTCTATTTCCCTTTGCTTTTGCCCTGCTTTAGGTGTTCCATCTTCATCAAACACTAATTACAGTAGGATTTTGTGTCTCATGTTCTGTACAAGCATGAGATGTCAATCTAATGGGCAATTTCTTCAGAAGAAACTAGTGTTAAGTATCAATTTGATTTTCTTTCATGATAGAGATGCAGGGTGGGAAAATGGTTTCCATAATATTCTCGAGTCAAACTGAAGATTTGTCGGTATTGCTGTGAAATTGTGAACGAGCAGCGCCTGCTACCATAAGGGGTATGCTGAAGTGTTAGCTCAACAAAGCAAGCAGAGTTTGTAAGGTGAATAACACAGTCCTGAATTATTTATTTATTTCAAAATGTATCCTCGGGATATTACAAAATGTGGTTCTGAGAAATAAAGGGCCATGTCTTCGGCTTATGTAAATCAGAGTTGCTCCATTTGCTTCAGTGAAACTGTGCTGATTTATGCCAGCTAAAGAGCTGGACCACTGTTCCTTGGGCTATAAAAATGCTTGTTGCTTTACAAATGACTCTGCATCTAAATGGCATTATCACACCACAACACCTGACCTGAGAGGTGAAATTGGTTACTTTTACTGAAATCAAAACAATTATATTTCTATCTTTACTGGTTTCCTTTAGCTGCCTTGGGAAAACATTTTAAGAAAGCAGGAAGGTGAAGTTGTCTTTTTACACATTCTTGCAAGAGTACGGCCTTTTTGAAATACAGCGAAGAACTCTTAAATAGAAATGCTGGTGAATAGCAAATGAAAGGTGCCTGGCTTGTTTTTACCTCACCTCCATCTTAGTCCCTTTACTATGTCTTCTTAGAGATAAGCATAGCTAAATTACTTCAAGTCTTTTAAGATTAAAAACAAAATGCCGGGAGGACAGAAAAAGATACTAACAGCAAAGCACATCGAATAAAAGGATTTCCCCAAACCAGCCTATGGAAGTATGGCAGTTCAGCCGTTCAACATGACACCTACATCCACCAGACACAGCATGTTATGACCCATGTGCTTTTCGGTAGCAATGTTTTACATTTGTTGGTTTTGGCAGAGGGGATGGACTTTGCAGAATATCCAAGGGAAGCAGCGTGTGGAAGTGATGCATGTGCTTCGAAGTAAAGTTAAAATCAATTTCTGTTATACATGGAATAGAAACAAGCTGGTTTTGTTTTATTTTGTTCTGTTTAAGCATGGCTTAAAATATTTTCCTTACAAAATCATTTTGAAAATGCTAGTATGCATGTGGTCTGAGACTGTGGGGACATACTAATATTCCACTAAAATCTGACAGATACAATTTCATTTCTAAAAGGGCAATGCCTGACACCGTGATACAAACAGCTTTTTTCAGAATGGATAAAATCGAAGATGAAAGTTGTTCTTAATGGAGATCAAAATTGTTTAAAATTGCAAAATTATTGCTCTCTGACTTGACCATACTTCAAAGCTTTGCATGTTGATATATATAGTTCATGCCTTTATTTTTATGTAAAGTTCAAAAAGCTTGTGATAATTCACCTACTTTCTTCTACCTGGCTCATGACTGTTGAACTTCACATTGATTTAAAGTAATCTGGATGTAATCCTCTTGTTGCCACTTCCTAGTTAAATTTTCCAGTTAATACATAAAGCAGGTAATGGGCGCGAGCCTTGTGCATTCTTACGGGCACTTCTTTCACAACTTGGAGGTGCACACTTTTATTTTCTGCCTAAAACAGTTTTCTTCCAAAGTTGCAGGTTCAACCCAAATATTTGGCAAAAATCTTTTTTTTGTTCATAGAAATGGATAATTCTAAGAAAGTGCATCATTTGGCTTTGACTTTTAAAATAAAATATGTCACTGTTCTGTAGGGGGAAAAGTATTTATTAAAAAAAATCAAGATAAGAAATGCTATTTGAACAAAACCAAAATGTTTTGTTCACTCTGTAGCGATTTATTTGATTTTTTGCTAGTAAATATATGGGCTTGGCCAATAACATAAGATTTTCTGGTTGGTTTGTTGGGCTTTTTTGTGAGTAAGAAAAAGCAGCTCTTTCCAAAGCTTTACCATAAACATAGCCAAACGTTCTTCGCTTGTCACATTTGTAATGAACTCCTTTCTGTGTTTGTAAATTCTCATTGAAACCCTTTCCCAGAAGTGAGAAGACTGTCAATCAACTGCTGTTGGATAACAGCTTATCTACGTGATTACCAGAAAATTAATCTGAATTAACTATTAAAACAGTGGAGTTAAATCACTTTAAGAACTTATTGTGGGCACTTGTATTCAAAATTAAATCGGTGTTAATTTGATTTTGTTTCCTTCACTTCACAACATGATAACACTTTGTTATAACATTTTCTACTGTAATCTTATCAGACCTTCCAAATGAGCAAAGAAATATACTGTAGGAAGTGGTACTGGTTATTCAAGGAGTATCATTTCAATATTTGTTGTCATTAAATTAAAGATGCAGGAAAGTATTTGAGGTAATAAGCTATTGAGTATGAATCTTAATGCACAGCGTAAAATTGAGGTCTTGGCCACTTTGTGTAAAAGTAAGTATGTCCAGGCTATATATCCTAACTTCTATTGCTCTTTCCACTGGAAAATAATCTTCCCTCCTGGTTACATTTCAGTGGGTAGTTTCCGAGTTTCACACCAGGGACAGTTTTATTTCTGTTTGCAGTTATCCATTCTTCACTTGTTTGAACAAGTGAAGCAATGTTTGTAAGTCATTCTGCTGTCTTCAGAAGGAAGCAGCTACAGAAGCGAAAATTCTTACCTTCTTCCAAGGCCAACAGCATCCTGGCCTGTATCTGAAACAGCGTGGCCAGCAGGACCAGGGCAGTGGTTCCCCCTGCGCTGGGCACCGGTGAGGCTGCACTTTGAACACTGTGTTCAGCTTTGGGCCCCTCACTGCAAGAGGGATGTTGAGGTGCTGGAGCGTGTCCAGAGACGGGCAACGGAGCTGGTGAAGGGTCTGGAGCACAAGTCTTGTGAGGAGCAGCTGAGGTTGTTTAGCCTGGAAAAGAGGAAACTCGGGGAACCCTACTGCTCTCTACAGCTCCCTGAGAGGAGGCTGCAGGCAGGTGGGGGTTGGGCTCTTCTCACAGATAACAAAAGACAGGACAAGAGGAAGTGGCCTCAAACTATGCCAGGGGAGGTTTAGACTGGATACTGGGGGAAAAGTCTTCATTTAAAGGGCAGTCAGGCATTGGAACAGGCTGCCCTGGAAGTGTTTGAAAAACATGATATGCGGTGCTTAGGGACATGGTTTTGTGACGGACTTGGTAGTGCTGGGTTAATGGATGGACCTGGTGATCTCAAAGGTCTTTTCCAACCTAAAGGATTCTGTGATTCTAAGACGGACACTGGGTGTCATGGCAAAACAATCTGGTAAAAGAAAAGATGGCCTGTTTCTGACATGTGAGTTCATCAGAATATGATTGTGTTAGATGCTTCATCTGCAAATCAGATCATAAACTTAATCCAACCCTTTTTATAAGAACTAACACATTGTGCCTTGAGTCAGAAATTTGCTGTTGCTACTGTTGGTTATGCCCAAGGATTATTAATATTTGGCATCAAGTTCAATTTTATTCGGTGACTGTAACAGAGATCAACCTTGTTTGATCCCCTGCTTTTTCTTTGGGGAAATTAATTCCAAATGATGCAGCCGGATTGAAGAACTGAGAATTTAAATTTATCTTCTCTGCTGGGTGAAGGAAGGATGCATATTTATAACATGGATAGCAAACTCTCTGTATCCTGGCTTCCCATATTTTATTACTTGCTACCAGTAGCAAAACTTCATGCTCTCATTAACAGCATTTCTAGAGGTTGTGGTTTGTTGTTTGGTTGGGTTTTTTATATATACTCTCATATCCAAGAAGTAATAGTCCAGTCACAGAATTTGATAAGGGAATACTCTCCCGATTTTATAAATCAGTTTAATTGTTATCTTGAATTGTGTCATAAATGGGTGAAAAAGAAATGCATCTTTTGTTCCCTGTTATTTCTCTCTGCTCTTCTTGTCTCATTCAAAGCATGTCTGGGCTCTTCAAGGGTAGTTCACGCGCTGTTTCTTTGCGTTGTCTGTATGTCAGGTATTGATACAGACCTCCTTTGTAAATCTTTTTGAAAGCTAGTAATGAAAAAAGACAACAATGAAAATTACTTGGCAATATCAGTATCACCTCGTTGGGCCTGAAATACCAAGGCTAATTTTAATTTGTTCAAGGCCTTGTACAACCCTCTTGTACACCACAGAACATTTTCTGTTTCTGAGCTCCATCAATTTGCTTTGGGTTAGTCTGACAGGATCTTCCGCTCACTGCTGCCCTCAGCCCCAGGGAGCCACCACGTTTGCTTGCCGGTTAGATTGAGTCATATAGAGCAGAGTGTATATACTCAGCCTCCTGTGTCAAGTTAGGTAGCTTCTTTTTCATCAGTTTTGGTTTTTGTTTTTTTTTTATTCACCACCTGGTCCCTGATTAGGCACACAATAAGCACCACGCTCCTACCTTTACGTCATGTCTCCTACAAACAAAACTTCTGGAAACATCCTGGAAATGTGCCTAGCGAGAGGTAATCAGGAAACAACTGTCCAGCGACTCGACTCGGGTGGGAACATAGAACTCAAAACCCCCTTCCTTCTGGTCCATCTGGACTTGTATTTTCTTTCCCACAATGACTCCCGAGTTCCAAGTAGGATTAGCTGTAGAGGTATAGAGCAAAAACCAAGGTTCCAGCGCAATGGCACAGGGGTGCCTTGAGCATCTCCTGGGCATGATGGTTCTGCACAGGTCCGCAGCCATGGGTGATAAATATAGCTGGCAGACAGAGGCCATAATTCCTACAGGAAAGTTTGTCCGCCTGGAAACAGAAAGAAGAAAGCCATCACCCTGATGTGTGCTAGAAGATGGTGAAGGGATTGTGTTTGCCACCCTTAGCATGCTTCCTTTGCTTTCATCCCAAATTCAGCCAACACAATGTTGTGTCCCGTCCTGACTTCACGTAATTAGCTGGTCCAGTAGCTGATACCAGTAATGAATCTAGGGACAAAGTTGTTACTATTGATTAGAATACTTTCTGCTGCCTTCCCTGTCTTGGCAGCATCTTGGGGAGGAATGGTTTTTCCAAGGCCTCTTGTCACTGGGCGTCTACAAACCACTCAGGCATTCTGAGCAACTGACCCAAATTGCCCCCTTTTTCTGCTTACAGGGTCTGTTTTGGTCAGAACTACAAAACATTTAAAAAGTCTATAAAATTGATAGGACATTAAAATGACATGTTTCCAGGGTGTCTTTTTATTACTGCACTGTCTCGGCCGTGGCCGTGCCCACTGTGTTATAGAACCGTTCAACAGATCTGCCCAGATGATGATGATGCTTTTTCAAAAGGCACTTTGGATTTAGAATAATAACCACAATCTGCTACAAGACAAATGTTGATGAAAAGAGGATGCCAGCAACAGAAAATGTGACAGAGCTGGAATTTCTAACAGCAAAGCTGTGTGCAGCAGTGTTATTCACACTTCGAAGTGCAATCTCCCTCGGATAGCACTGCCTTCTGATATGCAATATGGGCCTGATCCAAAGCCTATTTAAGTCAGTGGACTGATTCCCAATGGCTTTAATGGGCTTTGGATTGCACCCTAATTGCACTGATGTTCCCTTCACTAAAGCTCTTAGTTATAATGAAGCTCAACAATGCTCTGTTTGTTTTCCCCTCGTTTCCAGGTGTTAATATTTTCTCTGTCTCTCTGTGAAGCCTCAGTTATTGGAGAGGAAAGGACAAAGCCCACACCTTTCACCAGCTGCGGTGATCTGCTGCACAGAGATCACTAATGCTCAGTGCTGAGTCACAGCGACCGAGCTGATGATCATCAGGTAAAGGCGCTTAATAAAAGTAAAAGCGCAGTGGCATTTCAAGCCTGATTTGGCAATAAATGTCTCCATGCATGAATGGCCCAGTCTAGTGAGAGAACCAAAAGCACCTACGAAATACAAAACTATGGAATATCAAACGGGACCAGAGATCAGTGGGAGGAAAGGTCTTAAGGGGATCAATGAGAGAATTTCTCTTTTGCTGTAAAAACATAAAGAAAACAACTCATAGTTCATAGGAACAGTGACAGTTTCTAGAACTTTTCTCTAAAAAGTACAAACAGGCAAAAAAGCCTGTCCAGGTAAGCCTTTTTTGGGCAGGCCTTGCAAACGCTGGAGTAGATTGTCCTTCCCTCTCCGGTGGGCAGATCCCATTGACGTGACTGTCCTTTCTCTATAAGTAAAAGGCAGGAACACTGTCCTATGTCTATTCCCATGATGTGGAGCAGGATTTCTGACAAAATACCGACATCTACATCATCAAATTTTCAACCCATCTAAACTAAAAATCATCTTCCCACTAGTCCCTGGCTGCCTTGGCTTCTTTAGTAAGATGGGATACTCCCGTGACAGCTACTCACTAACTAAACATATTGACAGAAGCTGCCTATAAATTAATTAACTGCTTAAGCAAATTAAACAGATGGAAAATGGGGAATCAGCTATGAAGGAGGGATAGATGGACAGCCAGGGACACACACGCACACTGCTGATGACAGCATTGCCTTTCTCTACCTACAGTCTTCCCCTTTTTAAACACAGAATATAGAGGTACGCACACTGGTCCAGCTGAAGTAAACTGATAGAGCCCAGTGAAAGCGAATGTACTGTAGCATTTATTTTCGGATCTGACTGTAACTGAATATGCCCCAGACTTAACAGCAAACTAAAAATTACAGAAAAAGTATAGCTTCAGGAACAGTGAAAGTTGAAAAATATTCCTTTTATGTTTTCTTTAAGATAAGCAAAAAATTTCTTTACTTTTACCCCAAGCAAAATATTCTGCCCTCCCTTCCAGTTTATTTAACCCATTTTCATTTGGGTCTGTTTCAAATGAAAAATTAATCTAAAAATAAAACCTCAGAAAGCTTCACCTAGGAAATGTCAAAGTGAAAGCTTTTGGTATTTCCAAAATTGAACATTTCAATTTCAAGATGTCAAAACAAAATGTTTTATTTTTTGGCTGAAATTATTTGCATAAATCAGCCTGAATTTCCTAATAGGATCTCTCCTCCCATTCAGAAAAGGGGTTTTGTTTCTTTGGTTGTTTTTTTATCAACTTTATTATTCAACACTTGGGGTTTTTTTTCCGACCCCAGATTTTGTTCCATGTGTGTGGGTTTTGGTGTGGAAAATATTATTTTACTTAACACTGTCGTATGCTAGGAAGCTTGGTCTGTGGAAGAATATAGGTGAGATGGGTTAATGAAATTATTTGATTATTAAAGTATGAGAAACCATCTTATATATGCTGCCAAACAACTAACTCTTTGACAAGTCTGAATTTCTATCTTTCAGTAGTTCAAAAATTGCCCACAAAAGATACATATATTCTGTACGCTATTTCTGCTCCACAGATTCTACAGCATGCTAACGTTTCTGAGCACAAAAGAAAAACAGAAGTTCCAGAATTTTGAAAACATTAGAAAAATATAAAATCTCCTTAAAGTATTAATTACACCAAACTGTCTGCAAGTTAAAAAGTTTCATGAACATGTACATCTTCAAAATACTCGTGGGGGAAAAAAAAACCAAAAACCAACAGCAAATATTTCAGCAGCTGAGCATCTCTTTGCATGACTTTAAGCCACTGGTATTTTATTGTTCTTACTGAGGGAAGATGCAATATCTGATGTTAAGTCCTTTCTAGTATTTCGGGATTTCCACCTACCTGTTTTCAGCTGTGTGAAATGCCTGTATTTAACAGATAGTTTTTCTGATTCAGCTCGGGAATTGTATAATATTGAATATCTAATAGTCAGTTTTTCCAGGTTACAGGTTAACACAGTTCTTGTAAAACAAATAAAATGTTTAATAGTAATATTGTATAAGACTATGAAGAAAGATATCTAAAAAGATATCTAAAAACTTGTTTAGTTTTTAGGTACTTTAGAAGAGACACTGACCATCCTGTTTTTCATAGGTAATTTCCTGTCTCCTAGCTTCTTCTTCTTTGCTGTACGTACTGTGCAATAGCTGGGTAAGCTACACACATCTTAGTGAAATGCTCTTCAGGCTCTAAAATCCCACATGTAACTCACCTTGGTCTCTTAAATTCATATTGTTTACCTGCTTGTGAACGCCACACCTTTTATGACCCTAATCCTTCGAATATTAAGACAACCATGCAACATCTATTCATTTTAGCCGTCTCTCTGGTACGTGATGCAGGAAAGGAATTTAATTGTGAGCCTTTACCTAAGTAAAGGCATCAAGACAAAGCTACAGTGCGGTTTTTATTGGAGCCATAATAATTTTCAAACGTTTCCATCAAAAAAAATTAAATTGTTACCATGGAAATATTTCAGTCCTGGATGTAAATATTCATTGCTTCAGTTGACTACTACTTTAGCTATACTATATCATCAGGCTTCTTTCTGACAGTCACTTGCTCTCCCTTCCATGACCCGCAGCGCTTTGTTGTCACTTAGGCTCACACGAAGTGCACCAGCGGCGCCTCTTTCGCAGCCATTAGGGCTCTGGGATGGATCATTTACACGTGTTACTCTTTTGGTCTGTGTTTGGCCTGGTAGCTTTTCTCTTTAAATACTATTGTATCAGTGGAAGCTATGATGAATAATCAAAGGCTTTCTAGATTACGGATAACCGATATCTTTAAAATTTCTATTTGATTTTAAAAGCACAAAAATATTTAGGTTAGTTAACATTGATAAGCTGCGTTTCCAGTCACACTGAAACAAGTAAAGGGCTCATGGTGAATCATACACTGTTAGTATGGGTTTTGTTTGATCTTGGTCATAGATGTATTATTTTCTTCTGAAGTCTGAGTGTAATTTATTTGTCAGGTTGAATGGTCAGAGAGAAAGTTGTTCATTGACCTGAAGAAATGTATGGCATCTTCATGATGATGAAGAACATAAAAGAGTCTCCTTCTTGGGTAATATTAGAGTTGATAGGGAGTGTTTGAAGAAGAATGTGTCAAAGAGACTGACAGCAACATGAACAAAAGGAGGAAGGGAAACAGAAGATGAGAGGCTGAATTTGTTCTCTTTGGGATTTCACATTTAGGAATTTTAACAAAGAAAGGGTCATTATCTGGGCAGCATAACTTCCTGAACCCAGCTTTTATCTCTTCTTGTCCTTTTATGTAATTGAAAAAAAGGGTCTTTCACACAGAAGATCAGCGGAGGAACTGGAGGAAACATGATGGACACAGGAGAAAATCCCTCCAGCATACGGCTTTTCAGTGCTGCTTCTCATGGGGCGGGATGCAGCAACCTCTCGCTTGCACCCTAGGTTCACTGTGCTGCGGAGGCTGGCTGTCTCCCTCTGAAGTCGGGAGCTATTTGCTGTGCTCTTTAAATGTTCTTTCATTTTTTGCTAGCTGCTACACTTCTCAAGAACTGTGTTAATTCTTTCCACAAACTGTTTGATCTGACTCTACTCCTTTACTAATCCAGCTCTACTTAATCAAAGAGAAATTCCACCCATCATTCATAATCCAATTGCAATATTATACATTAAGCTAAATATTTGCTATACTGTATGAAGTCCATACAGGTTTGTTGTTTGCTTTCTTTTCCATGGATGTGGTTATTAGATTGTACATCCCAGTAATGCAAGTTGTGAAAGGCAAATAAGCCCTGAAGTTACCTAATATTCTGCTGGCATTTGATTTATTATTTCTCTCCTTGCCCTCATCCTTAACCCTTCCCACCTTAAACCTTAGATTTCTTAACCTAGTCTAACTCAAATCCTCACCTCTTGCTTGGTTTGAGTCTGGTGAATCTCTTCTGGCTTAGCACAAAGGAAATAATTTGCATCAGAGTGCTGAAGCCCGTTGGATGGATGGGGGCTGTCCTGCAGCTGGGAGTTTGGCCATTGGCATAAAAAAGGAGAATAAATGGAGGAGTTATGAGCCTAACAGCAGGTCTGCAAAGAAAAGCTTCAGAGCAGGAATGATGAACTACTTAATTGACTCAGATTTTATCTGATTTCACAAGCCACTTTTCCAGTCCTTATGATTAGCCGTGGGTCTGTTCTCTAGTTCTGTCACCTTGCTATGCATCACTACAACAAAACACCTTGCTGTTCCTCTCTACCACAGAACACCTTGCTATTCCTCTCTACAACAAAATGGAATTATATTCTCCCATAACTGTTAGGATTGTGCCATTTTTATGGATCAAAGTATGCAATCATAAAAATCCATTATTGCAACAACAAACTTTAGTGCAAAAATAATAACATATATGTGATCGGCTGCCTGGCTCCACACACAAATAAAAGTGAACCCAAGGGACAAGGGACTTATCTTCATCAGACCAAGAGCCTGGATGAAGGGTCTCCTCTACATACAGCTCCAGCAGATTGACCGTTTTAGCAAAACGGCAGTTTGTGCTTAATTCTCAGAATAACTAGAATGGTCTATGTTAACAGTAAGTTACCAGATAAAAGATACATGAAGGGATGTGAGCCCATGCACACATGTGCACCTAGGTATTTGTGAAGTTTGCTGGGCTTGATAACTGTAAACCCCAAGAAAATGAGACGCAAAAGAAAAGCTGTTTCCTTTGCAGCTTTCCTTTGCAAATATTTAGTAACTGTGTGGTAAATATTTACTAAAGAAAATAATGAGGATAATTCCCCTCTGAAGTTTACTATGCCAAATTTAGAGACTACTCAACCATTAAAGTGTGAAACAAGGGGATTTCAGCCTTGATTTAAATGCAAATCTCAAGCCAATCTTAACTCGGGAGCCATTAGCGACACGCCATTATAAAAGAAACCACTCAGTGTATTTACAGTGCTCTGTTTTCCTGCCATCCTTCTTCCCGCAGCGTACCATTCGCCAGGAAGGAGAGCTTTCTGCTTGATAAGGCACTGGGTAAAGGATGCTACTGGTCAAAATCCAATCCTATCATTTATATAGGTTTTACGTGAAATTCACCCGTTTCTTCTGATAGATATCTTTTTAACCACTGTATTTGCCTGATAGTATAATTCATGCTGGCAACTATGTAGCATTTATACCTACTCTGTACCTTTAGAACTGGCAATATTTATGCAAAAAGCAATACACTTCTTTGTGTGAAATGCAAGCTGGTTTTGCTGCAACATATTAAGAGTTCAGAAGTGTGCACGACAGATGTTAGCTATACTTTTTGTCTGAGATTTTGGGTTCTGATTGGTTTAGGGCAATATTTCAATGGTTTGCTGAATATTTAAATTCAGCTCCACAGTGCTGAGGAATACATGCGTTTTAGTTTTCTGCTCCAGGTAAACAAGGTGTGTAAGAATTCCCCTGACTTTTGGAATTGCACTTACAGATCATTTTTCTCAGCTGATCATTGAAGTGAAAACTTTTCTGACTCATTGCAACTTTCCGTTTATACAATGGTCCATCATAACATTTCTGAGGGTCTTGACAATTTGCTATAGGTCAGTCCAGTTGTAAAGGCAGCCTGCATGAAGGAAAGACTTTAAACATAAATTTTTCAGTTTAATGTCCAATCAACTTCACATGACAGCCTAATGGACTCCACTATAATTTTTTAGTGGATGGAGGAGCAGTTGCAAGGACTGTTCATGAAATAAAAGAGAAATACTTTAATTTTATGAGAAAGGGACTTGATCAGAAAGCTACCCATTCCAGCCCTGATCTGATGTACATGAATGCTCAAAGGTCTTCCATGAAAGTGCTTTTAGGGTTTAAATATCTCTTGTAAGGAGCTAAATAGGGTCAAAGTGGGATGGTCCCAGGCAAGACAGGTGTAAGTCTCACCCAGTTTAGGTCCTGGGATCCAGCTCTTTATGAGTACAGAAATACCGTTCATTGAAAACAGGACATAATTCAGCCTCTCAGGCTATCGGGTTGAGGTTTGAATCAGAGTTCAGTTTTCAGAAGAAACACCAACACTAGTATCTATCTGTCATATAACACACATCTATCTATCTATGCACATATACAAGGGCAAAAAAAAATGAATGGGGGGTATCGTTAATTCAGTGTTAGGCAGAATACCTGTCAGCAGAGTTAAATAGAAACTTAAGGTAAACATTTGTGTTCCTCATACCTTGCCTGCACTGGAATGTAGATTTTGGCTTCTTTTATGGTCAGATTCATTACTTTAACATATTTATTCATTTTTAATAAGTGTGCTTCATTTTAAAATAGCTTTGTACTTCCACTCCATGCCAACACTTTATACTTTATTTAAAAGTGAATGATAGAAGTGAATATCTGATTATGGAAACCCACTGCAAAACACCGCCTGCCTACTCATTGTAAAAACAAATCAAACATCCAAACATGATTTTTAATACAAGTTTGAGATCAAAGGACAAAGCAGCTATGTTCTTTGGAAAACAGCAAAGAATCCTTATTTTAATGTATTTGAATAGGGCAGGTGGCACTAGCAAATTACATTACAGTCCCTGGGTAATGCAACAAGGAAAATAAGCAATAAAATACACCTTATTTGAACTCACTGCTACAGTGAATAGTTGGTTTTGTTTCAAAAAGCTCTGTCCTTGTCACTGTACTGTCATTAAAGATAAACATTTCTTGGCACCTGCTCACATCTTATGACCTTTTCTTTTCAAATTAGGATCCTGTTTCTCTGATCCCAACCTCAGTTTTGGCAAGGAACCAAAACACAGCTGTATCTTAGCTAAATCATGCTTAAACTGTTGTATGCAGAGGCTGCCCGTTTTGCGAGGTGTCCAGGCAGTAAGTAGGTAATAGGTACTTACTCCTTGTGGGGCCCTGAATTGATTTAGAGTGTGAATGTCGATACCTAGAGCTCTAGACAGTTTAGGATACGTCTAAGGGGATGTGCAATCCACCACAGCCGTTGCTGTGGTCAGTGGCAGTTCACCACCTGCATCCCCAGATGTTCTGAGAGGGGACAGCTGTGAGCGGACTAGGCTTCAGAAAACCAGTGCAAGGCACAGGACCCACTGGGTCGAAAGCAGCCTGGGTTGTTGGTCTTGACAACATGCAAGGAGGAAATCTGGGGAAAGGGCAGAAGGTACACTAGTATGGGCAGAGAGATGAACTTATTAGGGTTAGATTCATGATAGGGAAGGAAATCATGTCCATTTTGTTTTAGGCAAAGCTCTGCTGGGAGGCTGAAGTAAAACACTAAATTGTTTCTGATCTGCTCGTGCCAGGACTCAAGAGTCTCTGTGCATTGGAGAGACAATGGATCCAAATAATTGCCCTAAATTACTGCTGGTTGCTGGGGTGTGGGCAGGGAAGGGGCGGAAGGCATGTCAGAGTTTCATTTCATTTCTATAGCTTCTAGTGAAAATATTAATGCATATGACTTATATAAAACTCACCCACGTACACAAAATAAAAATGTGCTGCAAAAACACTGAGCCATAAAATAAATAAATAAATAGAAGTCAGTAAAATTGTGTTTGATAAAATGAACTAAAGCCAGAAAAATCTAACTTGTCTCAGAGCCAAAGCACTTCTTTTCTTTGGATCTGGCTCCTAATTGAAGATGAAAATAAAACAGATGCTGAAAATGTCAATTAAACACATTTTTCAATCTGTTTTTTTATAATCTCTAGCTCTTTATACACAGACAGGCTTCTGTTTTTCAAATCATTACTGGTCCTTATTTTTATATTTTTAGGAAAGGAATTATGTTGCTTCCATGGAGCATGACTCAGTGTATATATGGTTCGTACGTCCTTATAAGCCTTTTTTGCCTGCCATTTTCCAGTTTTAGTAATTTATCTCATTTAATAGTAAGAGAACATTGCAATTATAATTTGTATTTCCACAACACCTAGTGCAACTTATTACAACCTTTAGTGATCACCTACTTGTTCTCTTTTATAAATACAAATTCTGGAGCTGCACCCTGTAAGATCTGCTATGCAGACTTGATGTAAGATGAGAGTTTAGGTTCTCCTTAGGGAACTTATATCTGAGAGACTTCCAAAATATCATTTACTTTTCACTGTTTATTCTGTCTGTTTCCAGTTTTCTAGCACTAAACAATATGACCTGGGAGGTCTGGTTTATTGTTTACTTCCCTGTTACGCGTGCCTTGTGAGAAAGTTTTGCCAGAGTTTTCTCAGGAATTTATACATCAAAACCTTAGAAAATATATACAAATTGGGGGTTGGGGGTTTTGTTTTGTTTTTTTTTGTTTGTTTGTTTGGTTGGTTTGGTTTTGGGATTTTTTAAAAAAAGACTTTTGTAAAGCGTCAGTCAGGAACTGTACTTGATCTTTTCATTTTCCTAAAAGCTTACTTATTTGGTAGAATGGTTTGAAAGGTTTTGATATTCAACATTTTTGCAATCTGGCAGCTGGCTGTGTAAAGGTGCAGCTGAATTCGGCGCTTCCCTGCCATGTGATGGGAGCTGTGCATGGCTTAGGGTGCTAAAGGGAGGGAAGGAGAGGCTGCACCTCCTTCCTTTCACCACTCCTGTGGGGAAAATGTATTGCAGAGCCACATAGTGATCCACTACAATATGTTGTAGCTCTGGGGAAAATTGGCCTGGACCCTCAAACTATTATTTGCAACTTGACTATTCACAGCTGGAATAGCTATGGGTTTGTTATTTGTAAAACATCCATGAATTTCACCACAGGCCTTTCTAGCAATATTGAAGCATCTGTGAATCAAACTGTTCCCCAGCTGTTCATTCACTACCTGCCGACTCCTCCAGCGCCGCAGCCCTATTAATGCTGATGGTTACACCACCCTCCCGGGGAGCTCCTGCCACACCGCTCCGCTCGCGCTGCAGCCACAGGCATTAACTCCCAACAAGGAGGCGAGTGTTATTTCTTTCAATAAAAAGTTCTTGCCAATGGTTGGTTGGCTTCCTTGCCAGTGTTTACTGGGAGCTATTGATACTGACATTTCAGCCAGTTTTTTGGTCTAGTCTTTGTAAACCAGTCAGAAAGACTCAAGGTGATTTTCTTCCTTCAAAAAAGAAAAAAAGTATTTCCATTAGGAAGGGGGAAAATTAACTAGAGGCTGTGGAGAATATAATGAATATCCAACAAATATTGTTCAGAGCTTATCTTCAGAAGAGCAAATCAGCTCAGAAGTCCTTAATAAATGGCTTTATCAATAAACCTCAGGAACTGTAATTTCTTTTTACAATGAGGGTGTATTTTAGGTTTTATTTAAAAGCTTTTAGTGATAGCTAAATCATCATCATCAGTTACTTATTTTTAAGAAACACATCACACTTACAGATTGCTGAAAACTGCTTGAACCATTATTTAGTTGGTTCTTTGTTAGATGAGGGCACTGGAAAAACATCAGAGACTCACCAGTGTCTTCACACTTCGAAATAATTCTTTGGCTTTTCAAGAATACAGTGTCATCTTAAGCTACTAACGCGTATCTGAAGATTGTGATGCTCAGATAGGAATTCAGAGGCTTAGGAGCTTTCCCAGGTTTCACCAGAGTGTGTCTTAAGGCCAAATGTTATTGTGAAACATCCACCATGTTTGTATGCTTCATCCTGAAAGACACAGGGAAGTTCTTCTGTTTTAGAAAGCTTAAACAAAATTAATTATAGTTTGTGCTGTGCTGTTGATCGGGGAAATATATGGTCTTCTGTGTGATGGCAAAGGTCTAGTGCCTCCATGCATTGGGGTAGAAACTTGTAATTCTACGATGAGAACTGCCAAGGCTGTTAGGTAATGGGTTCTCACTGACTTTAAGGGAAGTTTTGCATTTGACCATGATGGAGTCACCATTTTCTTTATTCTCAGGAGAACTGGAGATTTTTTTCAAGGAAGGAGCTCACACCATACCTGCTAATTCATGATCAGACTTCTCAGGTGACAGCAAAAGTGTAAAAGCAATTAGTGAACTGAAGGAAGGTGGAATTACTTTTTCATATATATTTTTTTTAATCTTGTTTTCTATCAAGGTGATTTTGTCATGGGAGGTAGCAACATCCTCTTGCTATTCATCTGTCTACCGGGGGGGGGGGGGGGGG
>JAVJGJ010000030.1:21445831-21457536 GCA_035590215.1 Microhierax caerulescens
CCCCCCCCCCCCCCCCCCCCCCCCCCCCCCCCCCCCCAAGCTGAGATGACATATACATCTTGACTGATACAGCCTTTGAAGCGAGCCATCAAATACTAGTGATGTGCACCCTCTGGCAGACGTGGTCGCCTGGAATCCGAAGCAAAACAGGACTGATACGTGCCCAAACACTTCACTGGGACTTAGCTGGGAAAGACATTTAGCTCCGTTTTTCAGAGAAACTCTGCCACTGATACGAGGAATTAGAATTCCTACTTAAGGTGTGGGACTCTCTTCTTTTTGTATGTGACTGAATCTATTTATTCTTAGTATTATTATTACTGCAATCACAAAGACAACAAAACCATTTTTTTACTAACACTTACTCTGGGGGGATAAGTTCACAAAAATACTATGCTAGTCATTTTACTCTGGGCAATGATCTTCAGGCTCTCACTAAGGGATCTCCATGCAGTCTTCACAGATTACACTGAATGTGTTGGTTCTTTACTTCTTAAGATAGGTCCCCAGGTATTTTCTCTGTGAATGTTTGATATCATCAGGAAGCTTTAAAAAAAGAAAAAAATCCTCTATGTCACGTTTTTTGGCAACATTCCCAGTGATAGCATATGACCCAAGAAGAGGTTTCAGTCCTTAAAATTCAGAGAGCTGGCCAGCTGTGAAAAATCTGCCATAGTTTCATTTTTTGTTGAATTAAAAAAAAAACCAAAAAAACAAACAAACAAAAAAAAAAACCCAAACAAAAAAAAAACAGAAAAAACCCTCACTCAATGCTCATTATTTGATTCAATTTTTGCTGTAATTTTTCTGTGGTGTTAGGATACTTAGATTGATCGGATCATTTCAGACCATATAACAGTGAAGTGGATTGATTTATTTATTTTGTAGTGGCCATTTATTTCCTTTTCTTTTCCAAACCTTCAGGTTTACATTCTGACCTTCCATAGCTAAAGGTGCTGAATGTTTTAGCTTTAGTTCTCCAAGGAATTTTTTGTAACAGAAGCAATACCAGAGAATGCAATCACTTCACTTTTATTTCAAAGACTTTCAGCAAGCTAAAATATTACAGACATATGAGAACACTTGGCATTCATGTATTTTTTCCCTCTCTGTAACATTTCTTCTATGCTGATATAATGAAGATATACTGTAAAGAAGGGAAGATTTTTTTTGTCCTGTTGTCTTGCAGTGCACTTTGACGTATAGATTTAGTAGAGAAAATGTGTACAGAATAGTTAGGTGGAGGTAGCCTTGCTTTTTGCCATTTAGCAAAGTACGTTTGTGCAGGTTTTGTCTGTGGCTGCCTGGCATACCAGTCCCGATGCTGCACCTCCACCCACAAACTGCTGCTGGACCAGCTCTGGTCGCTGACACAGTCTGCACATACACCAAAGCCCCCCTCCAGGCTCAGATAATGATTATTAATGAATGTGCTCATCTGCATGTCTGCAGGTCTTAAGATAGTATCTTGGAAAAGTTTGTCTCAATGAATTAGTGATAATATCTGTTCACTCCATTTAGAAGCTGAAGATTAAGAGGAACATCATACTGCAGGTATTATTAGACAAAAACAATGGATATTAAGCCATTATTTGTACATTAGCAAGTTTTCCCCAGGTAGGTTTTATCATTTCAAGACATTTTGTTTTATGTTGTTCTTTTTTTTTTTTGTCTAATCACCTCTAAAATTATGAACATTCCAAGAATAAAACATCCTGCATAGCAAAGCAGCTTGAAATATTCATAACTAAGAATGCAACTGGTAATGCTCATAAACAAAGTTGTTTGGAGACCCCTTTATTAATTTTTAATTTATTTTCAGTCAATTCCTTATTACTTCCAAATTCCTGTAGGGGATTCTGTTAATTAGTCATGTGTAAAATATTCATTAAAAACAGCTTCCTATTTTCTTCTTTTATTGCAAATTTACATTTCTAATCTTATAACCAAAATAAACGCCATTGGGTAGAGAGACCACATTAATTTTGAGCAACCCCTTGAAATAAAAACCCAGAGAACAAAAGCTATGGTAATAAAATCATAGTTACATTGCAATTCCAACTCACTAGAAACAGGTATGCATATTTCAAAATGTTGTCTTCTTGAGATATAAACAACAGACATTTTAGATTACTTCAGGAATTATTTTTAGGGGAGAGAAAAAAAGCAACAAACAAGCAAGCGAGCAGAAAATCAGTCTTCCGTTGGCACTTTCCATGGGCATTTACGCTTCTGAATTTGATAGGTCTAGGTATAGAAAAAAGATGTTACTTCTGAAATTTGAACCCAAAATGGAAGCAAAAATGTTTCCAAACAAACTAAAGTTAAGTTTTTCTTCGATCTCGGTTTTTATCTAATGATTAAATAGAGGAAATGTGCTCGTGTGATTTAGTTGGACTACTGGGTCTCAGGGGTCTGAATTCAATCTTATTTCTGATATATAGTCACTTCCTGGCAGCTCACTTAATCCTTCTGGACTTCAGTTCTCTCCGCGTAAACCCTGGCTCATATTTCTGGCCTTACGAATTCTTTGGTCTTATACTCAACTTTAAATATGTGATGAGGCCAGTGGAAAAGATTCCTTACTATTAGTAAGAGATGTTAAATGTGCACAAATGTTTCTGGGGTCAGATTCTTTTAATTGATTTTAATTAATCTTTTAATTTAATTCTAATGGGTAAGAAAAGAGATGTTTCTGCCTTTCAGCTGTATCAAGAAGTGTGGAATGTCACCATGTTTTGGACCATAATCTTGTGCTATTTTGTTCATATTACGTTATTCCAGTTTTATTGCTACATTGATTCATGTAATAGGTCTCTTCTGTGGAGGTAAGGCTGAAGCGGTGTTTCTTCTTTTTCTCATCTGCTATGGTATTTATCAGCATAAGCATAGAGAAAAAGTTCTGACAAACCTGTAAGCATCAATAAAAGTTCTGTGTGCAGACCAGAAGCCAAGTCCATAGCCTGGCAAAGGTCTCCATAAAATCAGGGGCTATTCTTTTCTCGCAGCAGGGCACATCTCCCACTGATGCCAGGCATATGGTTAATTTGTTAAAATAAAGCCAGCTTGGTTTCCTTCCCTTCTGTTGTCAGGATGGCAGACACTCCAAAAGAAAATGTTGTTGTTTGTTTTCATGGTGAAAAGACAATAAAAAAGCAGGGAGAAATATTCTGGAAATGGTACCTACTGTTGAGTAGCATCCTCTAAGAATATAAGTCATGGCAAAATATTGGCCAAAGCCACAATCTTTATTCTTTAATCTCTTTTTACCGTAAATACAAAGAGGTTGATGTGGTTTTCCGCCAGGCAGATGAGAGCGGAAAAAGTAAACCCACATCCTATCAGAGGGACAGGAATACAAAATTTTGTATATACAAAGGAAAAATCAAGACAACATTGCACAACAAAAATTAGTATTCCAGTTCCAGCAGATGTGGATTGGAACCAGAATCACTGATACTGAGGCAAATCAGCATAACTTCACTACTAGGAGCATTTCAGGGTTTGAAGGGGTTTTCCCATCAAACTGATCCAGCTGTAAGAAAGCAGGGCTGGTTCAGAGTATTCATATGGTGATCAGTCTCCTATAAGCTGTTACCTGCTGTGTTGGGGTACCCTGCACACCAGAAAGGTGACCAGCATAGCCAACGGTAAAACGAACAGTCCAGGAGGCTGTTCCCTACCTGGGGGAGAAGCATCTGAAACCCACCACAGCAGGAACAGTCAGGGTATTGCAAGAAGCACCATTGAATCTTCCCCTTACACAACTGTAAAAATAATAGTTTCACTCTCCAAGTAGCAATTCACTTTGTTCTTCCCTAAATCCCAGACTGGGCATTATAGTGGAGGATAAAGGATGGGGCTATGTGGAATGGTGTTATTGGCAGGCAGAGTTCAGTTTCTGTAGGGCTGTTGTGGAGAAAAAAAGTTCAATTCCATCTCAGCTACAGAAACCTGCCTTTCATGTTAAATTTCCATTTCATGAACTGCTTCTCCCTTTGTGATGTCATTCACGAAAAAATCCACTTGGACCTAAAATGCATAATTTGTGGTATTCTAAATATAATCAAGGCAATTTAGAATTGCTTTGGAGCTTCTTGCTGGATCAGGAATGTTGCTGACCTGAATTCTCCCACTCAGTATCACAAGCAGTCAGTCATGCTCCTGAAAGTGGTGAGAAACCGCAGGCGTTCTTGCTTGGTAGCATTTTGTACACCGCTCATGCGGGTACATATTACTATGCAATAAGCATCGCTTACGTCCCCATGTATTCATCCCGGGAGAAAAATGGCTTTTCAATGGCCTTTTTATATGTATTCTTCCCCTACTTTATCCACTGCTTTCCCCCCGTCACTATCTCTGCAATCACTTTCTAAATAACACTTAAAAAATGGATTTATAAATTGTGACTCACCACCTCTTCCATTCCTTGACATAAGAGCTCATAACTGCTGCTCTGTCAAGACCCAGAATCCTCATCAGATGCATTTAACGTATATAACATCAATTCTAAGGAAATAATTATTTATTGCTGTTCCCAATTCCAACAACAGATTTGATCAAGACCAAATTAATCACTGCCTTAAAAATCATTGGAGATTATGTCGTACAGAGCTGGCTGAGCTGAACCATCACTCAGCCCAATAATACTCTATCTGAAAACTAATCACCATCCACCATATCATCATCTTGAGCCAGCAATTCATCTCCATTATCTCAGTGGCTCTTCTGATTGCAACTAGATCAAAACATCTTGCTGAAGTCCAGATTAATTTTGTCTCATCCTTTTTTGCCCAATTTAGTATGTGGAAAAAGTCGATCAGTAATGTTAGCCTGAGTTCAGCAAACCCAGGCCAACTCTGCGGAGATGCTTTCCACTCCATCAGTTCTCATAAATTAATTCCTCTGTGATCCTTCCAAGTTCTTCACCTGGAACAAAAGGCAGGTTAAAAGTTTACATGTCCTGGTCACTCATCCGTTCCTCTCTGTTTAAACTCAAGCACTACGTTGTGTACAACTTTTGGCTAGTACAGCCTGCTCTACAAAACCTGTCAGATGCCCCCTGCTAACATCTCTGCTAGTTCCTTGTCCCCAAGGAGCAAAGCCCTTCAGATCTTCTTCAGTTAACTTTTCTTAAGTATATGTTTACATTCCCTTTACTGAAGATCAGTTTTACATTTTCCCTTTGGTTTTGTGGGTTTTGTTCCCAATACATCTCTGCTTCTGATTCTTTCCTGTTAAAAGTATGAAGAGAACTATTTGTACAGGAATTTTGCTATGCCTAAGTCCTTGGTGGTTGTTTCCCCTTCTCTGATATTCAGAAATATTACTTAGTCTTTTGTTTTTCTTTCCCCTGGACATTCTTGAAAATTCTGTTCTTTATTACTGCAACGCACAAGAGTTCACTGTATTTTGAAGCATCTCATTTTCCTCCTTCGGTTCTTGACTGCTAGCATGTATTTCAGGTGTGTTAGGGGCATTTTTAATCGCACTCTCTCACTTAAGGAGTCTTACGCAAACCTGCTCTGTACCTAATACACTTCTGTTCTGAAGGAGAAGGGTTTTAATGTTTCAGCTGAAACTCTTCAAATACAAAATCCACAATATTAAAATGTAAAATAATGAATAGTGTGACTTCACATCAGAGCACAAGTTTTAACTGGGGACTTCCATAGGTCTCAATGAAACAAGAAAGGAACCATGAAACACATTATTCCTATGACAAACTTAAAAAGCACATCTCTGCTGGGGCATTGCGTATGTATTCGTACAGGAACCGAGATGATTTCCAATTAGGCTTATATTTTGATTCTTTTGCTCTGTTAATCCAGTCAACCACTACAGGGGCAAGTTGGTAGGGTTAAGTGCAGGAATGGCTGCTTTAATCCTTTGGCTGGGGTTTGGTGAAGATTTTCCCTTTTTAATGTTTCCTGCCTACTGCTGATTCCTTTTGCCTACCTCTTTATTTATTATTGATTTCGTGTTAGTGTACTAGGAGGATAATTGTGCTAGGAATTGTATACAAAGTACATGTTAATTTTTTTCAAGGATATTGTGCATATGCTGTAGGCTATAATTGTTTTGGAAGATTGCACTGCATTAGACAGAGTACTTAGATTCAAAATGAGATGATATTGTACCCTCTAGGACTCCCCAGATGTATATTTAGATCCTGCCTTGACAAAGACTCCCTCCATAACCTTGGCACATCCCCTCACCTCTCTGTCCTTCAGGTTCCCAGCTACCCAGCCAAGACAAGAACACTCCCTGTCTTTTTTATCTTTTTAGGCTAGATCATGGTACATTTATGTGTTTTGCTTGCTTTTTCCCTGCAACAGCCACCTTGATTTTAGTGGGACAACTTCAGTGCATGAAAACTCTCAAATGCATTTTTTTTCCTAGAACTAGAGCTCACCAGCTGTTTAAGAGGAATATAGAGCTTTAACCAAAATAATTTTAATGTTATATGAATTATGTGGTCCTCAAGAAACCACCATTTTTCTAAATAGTATGTCCTAATTACAAAGCTGGAATTGAATGACATTATGCTCTGAAAAGAAAACTATTTGATAATATTTTATATTTTTACTAAGGGCATGCAATTTGAACATTTCCCTCTGTAAACTTAATTCCCTTCATCCAGCCCATAAGATCACTGCCCAGTTGTTTTCATTCAAAACTGTACTTCCCAGTTCTGAGAAGGCATGTTATTTTTATCTGAAGTGCTCGGTATGCCATATTGTAAAAACCTTCCCAAAAGGATCAATCTTCAGCCTTAAAGGCTATTTCACTTTAGTGTGCAATGTACCACAGTTTCTGCTGTGTTTGATCTATTGGAGCTGTGGAGTTGGTAAGATTATACGTGGTTTATACTGCGTGGACTGTTAATGTTTCACACATTTGCTTTTAAAAATTGCCTTCATATTCCCTATATTGATTTCTGTGCGTCCCAACAGAGAGCACCCAGTGGATGGCTTTGCCAAACTCTCCTGATGAAAAGATGATATGGGAATCCTCAGCAGGGACAAAGACAACACTGGATTAAAAAAAAATAGCATCCAGTTGACCAGTTTTCTTAAGCCTCATTGTAAGATTTTTTTGCTTTTTTTTTTTTCTTTTCTTTTTTTATGATGGCATGCACAGTATAACTGCCTAAGGGCACGCTTATTATAGACTGTATTTTAAAGCTGATTAAAAATAAATTCTCCATGCCTGTCTGAAACTTATTCCATAGAGAATCTTGTTTCATATCGGACGAGTAAAAGGATCTGTTGCTTAGTTAACTAGGTTCACCTTTTACCTCAGCACACATTTAAAAACTCATATCACATTTCCATTCCACTTCATTTATTACCCAGTCTTTCTGTTTTCATCAGAGAAAGCATTACAATGGCTGTGACTTTGAAAAGTTTTATAACTAATGTGCGCGCGTGCGTATATATATTGTAATATTGTTATATCTTGTTTATACTCCCTATAAAAATTAGGCTAGGAAGTCTGACAGAAAGATCTTGGTACCATAATAAACAGGCTTGTCTTCACGATCACTCTGCAGCACACGGGGCTTGGCAACCTGTCAGATGGCAGGATGAAGAGGTAAAGCGCAGAATCTGCAGATTCTGGCCATGCACGTGGGAATAGGTTCTGGGCTTTCCAAGAACTTGTGGAGAAAATGAAACTTGGCAGGATCCATGTGGAAATTAATTTCATCTGTTTTCATTTTACACTGTCTGTCATCTAGTTTTTGATCACTAAATGAAAAAGAAAAATGAAATTCTGCCATATGCATTCTATAAATTTCAATTTAGCTATCAGGTGTCACACCTGCCACAATTTTGCTTTTTGCTGCATTTCAGACAACAGACATAATCGTTTGTTTGTGTTACTGATGTTGGTTTGGGAAAGTTTATTTATGGTAGTATTTGCAGTAAATCTGCTCATTTCCAACCATGGCTGTTTAAACCTACCCCTTGAAATACAGATAGTTATGTAGGCTTGTGTAGGAAACATATTGTATAATGTTAATTAAATGGCAATATTTACGCTCTCTGCTCCTCTGCTGAAATGCTCCGAGCCCTGAAAGTGTGGCTGCTCTGACGTTTTGCACAACGTTACACTATGCAGGTCTCGGGCCCGGATTCCCCTGAACGAGGAGGCATGGTTCACATTTCACGTCTCTGCTCCGTGTGGCCGTGCCCAGCGTGCGCTGTGGCTGTGGGGATGGGTGTGCAGCCACGTTTGCTGCCCACAGCCTCCCCGTGGGACTCATTTTCCCTAACCACGAAGGGTTTCCTTGAGTGAGGCCAATAATGGGCTTTTGGGTACGTGGCTCTTCAGAAGCGTCATGTTGCTGCAGGTTCTTTGGCCACGAAACGCTGGTTAGGGCCAGCACCTCACCAGCCACCCCTGGGTGCCGCAGCCCCACCGCAGCTTAGGGCCTGGGTCCCCAGGATGTTGCCCACACTTACCCACACCCGCAGAGCCTAATGCACCTGCACAGGGACAAGTCATTCACTTTCTACTTAATCTCTGCAAACCTAACTGTTCGTACCCTCAGGAGGAGGACTCTGCGCAGGGTGAATTTATGCTGTTATTACCCAGCAGGATTAATGGCAGTAAGTTATCTCTCCGTGAGCTGTCAAATATATTTATGCTGGCACTTCCTCTCCAATCGTGGTTGGGTTTTCCTAGGAAAACATAAAAAATAAACTTGAAAAATTCATAAATAAATTAATGTCCTTGGCAAGTATCGGGAGAAAGCTGACCTAGAGGTAGGTCAAATTTTGTTGGAGAAAACTGATCAGTTGGCAATGAATTTTTACTTGGTTCCATTTCAATTTCTCCGAATTTTTTAAGTCAAGAAGAGATGGATGGAAATTTAAATAAAAACTGAAACAGAACTTAAAATGCTTTGCTCTGATTCAATATCTTGGTGTCTCAGTATTTTAAATTCAAAGGACTTTCTCTATTTGAAGATTTTTTTCTTTACTATTTTAATTTTTAATATTCTATGTTATGTTTTCATGCAGTTCATTCTCCTTTTGACTCAGGGTTTTTGGAATTGTTTCAGGCTTTTTGGGATTGCTGGAAAATCAGAAAAGCTTCATGTGGTTATTCACAGAGTAGAAATATAAGCCTATTGATTTACCTTTTTTATTTCCTCTTTTCATATTATCTTCTTTAAAGAATAAATCTTTGAGCTTAAATGTAAGACCAGGTTTGCAACACAAAATGCAAGCAAGATCTATTAAATGTTATTCCAGTAATAAAACACGAGTCATATAGGAGTCATATTAATGAAACAGCATGATACCATACATCGTGCTGTATACCCGAGTTCATGAAGTCTTTTTTTTTTTTCTTTTTTTTCATTTGGGGATTGGAGGGAAGATTAACAAATGCATTCCGGTTTAGCTTTAATTTATACCATAATTTTTAATGACACTTCATTGCAGGATTTCATACTTTTCCTTGGATAAGTAAGGATTTTACAGGTTTCCCATTAATTACAGTAATTCTGAAAATTTCTGATTCATGCTTTGATAAATGTTGATCCAAAATTTGAGAAAAATATAATTCTTTTAGAGGAAATAAGGGAAAGAATTCATAGGGTGAAAGTGAACGTCTGCAGAGTGACTTACTGGATATATGATTTTTGAAACTAACCCAGGCGGGTTATAATGAGAAAGCAGCTGTGGGCGATGTTGTCCCGTTGCAGACCCATAAGCATTGTGCAGATGGGCCACAGTTCCCTTTGCACACATGCGCCCATACACTCTGTCATACCCAGCCAAAGGTGAGTGCATCACTCAGCATGTGGTTCATACATTTCCTGGCCGTTTAGAGCAGAAAACTAGAAAAATATCATCATATTAGTCCTAAAACTTATTTGGCAATTGAATTAAAATAAAAGCTAGTCTAAGGTAGTGGGGTTTTAAAAAAATTCTTTCTTTTTGATTTCCTGGCATTTCACAAGCTTATGTATAGTACATTTTATTGTGATTTCTCTCATGGAACAATGGCAAACCTCTGTACGTCAATGATACGCAGTCGCTGCCAGCCCCACCTCTTGCTGTGGTACACCTCTCTGCCTCAGAAGTTCAGCTGGTGACGGCAGTGCCAGTGCCCATTGCCAGGCACATTCCAGCTCACCTTACGAATCAGACTTTTCCTTGTGTGCCTTTTATAGGAAATCCACTGAAGTGTAAAAATATACAGATTATTATACCTGCATCTCTAAGGAACCTGAAGCACCATATACCTATTAATAAAATGGTTGAGAGTCAAGTATATCAGAGCATGTACCTCCTGCTTTTCTAGAAACTGACAGATTTAATCAATTAAACTCCAATGCTCTATCCATAGCTCATGGCTTTTATGGTACAAAGATCTGCATTCCAATTAGCACTCTCAAAGAAAGTTTTCATGTTAACCTGATCAGTAGTATTTCCCCCTCCTCTGTGTCTATCTTATCCCATTGAGACTGCAGCGATGTGTCAGGAAGAGCATCTCTGCTACCTTCTGATTGAACAAAACTCTCTTAGGCTTCCTTTGAAATCTTGAGGGCCTGTCACTTGAGGTGTTATTTTTTTAAGCATGAACAAATCTTGTCAGCCTAAGCTGAGAAATCAGCTGTATTTTATCAGCACTTTGGGATCAAACTTCACATTCAGTATTCAGCACTGGGTGCTGTATGTGAGACAAAACTAGAGGTTACAGTCTGCTTTAGGAAGACCATCTCTGGTGGGGGTTGGGGGGGTGGGGTGTTAGTTTCTTACTCTTTACACAATACATTTACAAAAAAATAACACAGATACCTCCATTTGTGTGATATATAAAGCACTTAATGTCTTGTAACACTTGCTTATTTATGTAGGCACATTATGTTGAATTAACTACCATTTCTTTGACTTAAAGTGCCTTGAATCCACATACAACTTTTTAAAGAGAATTAATTGGCATCATAGGTCTTTTGTAATTAATCCTCCTTAAGGCTGAGGTAATGCTGCTTTGCAGCAGGTCTATCACTTACCCAATTACACACTGATTGCTGTGCTCCCTAGTCGTCCATCTGGACATCTGTAGAGCTCAGGGACTCAAAGAGCTGCATGCTCAGGTCCATCTGGAGAAGTGTCACAAAAGCAAACATCTACAAATGTTGGAGTAAATAAAACCAAGATGGTAATTCCTGCTCCCAGTGCCGAGTCAAAGGAAAAATGCTCTGTGACAGTGACTGAAGAAAGGACAGCACCACGCCTGTCAGTGCTCCCTGCACCTGCCTGTCTCCTTGGGAAAGGGGGAGTGCTTTGGCAAGCCATTCAGCCAACGCACGCATACAGCATGTTTACCAGCACACTGGAAGGTTTCTTTTAAATTGCTGTAACCCAACAGGCACCCAAGAAAAGGTGACGGGCTCCCAGGGTACCATAAAGGGGAAAAAAATGCACCATTGCTACGTACATCATGAGGTCTGACCAGGAGGAGACTTTTAGCAGTGACCACAAGTTACGTGACTTGGCAGACAAGTGAGGGCTCTTGTGCATGGTCACATCTGAGTCTGTGCTGTGGAGCTTGTGGAAGCCAGGACTGGAAGCTGGCTCCCAAGGCCGAGCGGGATGTTAGTGGGAATGGAAGCTGGCTCCCAAGGCCGAGCGGGATGTTAGTGGGAATGGAAGCTGGCTCCCAAGGCCGAGCGGGATGTTAGT
>JAVJGJ010000030.1:21457636-21484009 GCA_035590215.1 Microhierax caerulescens
GGGAATGGAAGCTGGCTCCCAGGGCCAAGCGGGATGTTAGTGGGACTGGAAGCTGGCTCCCAAGGCTGAGCGGGATGTTAGTGGGAATGGAAGCTGGCTCCCAAGGCCGAGCTGGATGTTAGTGGGACTGGAAGCTGGCTCCCAAGGCCGAGCGGGATGTTAGTGGGAATGGACGCTGGCTCCCAAGGCCGAGTGGGATGTTAGTGGGAATGGAAGCTGGCTCCCAAGGCCAAGCTGGATGTTAGTGGGACTGGAAGCTGTCTCCCAAGGCCAAGCGGGATGGTAGTGCTACAGTGCAGAGAAAGCATCAGAGCCGAAATGCTGCATGGCATCCACAAGTCAGAATGTATAGATGTGTGCATTGATGGGCTAATGTTTGAACTAGGAGCACTTCTGAAGGAATTTTAATATTTTTAATATTTTTAAAAAACATTCTTAGTACTGTGGGTGCAAAGCAAGACTTGTGGATGAGAGTGTCATAAAGGACAGCTGATGGCAAAGCAGATGGTTTATTTTGACACACTCATTTCAAGACAGGTTTTATCCTTAGAACTGTCCTGCTAACCAGGTCTTCTCCTATTTCTGAGGCAGTCACTTCTCACCCAGTGGCAGTACTGTATGTTACAGACCTACCTGAATTTGCTTAATGTCTGTGGGAAACATCCAAACTACCCAGTACATTCCCTGCTTGTTGCTGCTGCCCTTATGGTTATTCCTTCTTCAGTATTGTAGGCAACAAGGGTATCCCACTGCTTTAAATTTGGGGGAGAAAAAGGGATTTAATATGATATCCTGTCACTTCAAATGAGCACCAAAGTGTTTAGTAGGATCATCACCTTCTCCAGCAAAAATTTCTTCAGCACTGCCTTTCCTCCCAGGATTGCATCCTACCAGGCATTCACAGCTCGCCAAGTAAAGCAGCAATGTTGCACTTTGGGAAAGCATTTGCAGAGAAATGCCTCCAAGGGAAAAAAAAAAATTCCAAACCACATACTGCTTTTTACTTCATCCTCCAGATTTCCTTTTCCTGAAACCATAATGCTGCTCCTCCAAAGCTACAAAGCCAAATCCATCTGACTGTGTGAGTGCCAATACAAGACATTATCCTGTTTATATTAAAGACTGCTGTAAGTGAGCAGTGTGTCTTCCAGGCTGCTCTCATGGCAGTTTAGAAATGGAGCTGGCAAAACACAGCTGAGTTATGGGAGAAGCATCGTGGCAGTTTAACACAGCAAGTCTCAGGCCTCGTGCCAGTTCTAGGAGGCATCTCATAAAGCACGGTGAGAAAAATCACAGAGCTGACATGCAAAAGTTTGCACTGGGTTCCTTGCCAAAATTGCCAGCTACGAAGTCAAACAAACAGAACCTGTAAATGAAATGGTTAACATGGGAATTCCTGTAAATCAGCTTTAGGAAGTAGTGTGGAAGCCTTTGCTTCCGTTTAACATAGTCTAGCACTGACTTCTTTTCCTCGTTTTAAAATCCCCATGTAGACAAGCCTAATACGCTAATAAAACATCATGATAGCTTAAAGTTTAGAAGACTTTATTTTTATCCAGAGTAGCATAAATCAGCTTTTTTTGGCCTTTTATGTCTTACATCAGAGAGCATGAAATATTAAACATTTTGTATTTCACCTAGCATCTCGAGCACACACGTAAATATACATTTTAGATAAATGCTTAAAGCACCTTTTTCTTATAATGCAGACCAGTGTGAGAACCCTGAGAAAAGAAAAAATTACAAGCATGCATAGCAAGCACACATCAGTTTAACAACTGTGCAATAGCTAAGCGTGAAGACGATAGTTAAGGGATTATATGTGGAAGCAGTAACTCTAAAATTTGTATTATTCTAGGTTTAAATCCCACCATTATCATTACTTTTAATGGTGGTTTTATGTGATGTTGAGTAATAGATTGTCCACATCCTGGATTTTACCGAAGGAACAACTTGTGCTGGCAATAACCTCTAATACAGCTATGGTCACTTAATTAAACAATTTGGAAGTTTACTTTAGGTGACATTTGAGACTGAAATTTCAGGTATGTTATTCTACCATGCTCTTTTTTGGTATTGTTCAGTAAAATGCTATATTCAAGGAAATCCATGAAATTACAAATCAAAGACTGTGATAAGAATGGATTAGTTTTGTACCGTTTTTAGCTCTCATTACAATTTTTGTTGCAAGACTAAGTCTACAGATTGAGTATAAAGTATATCGGGCTTTAAATTCAGTGATAAGTCATTGTTAGGACAGAGAATTTTGTGATAACGGAGGCAGAAGATTAATCCACTCTGATGACAGCCTTGCAAGTCTATGAGGAACAGAACACAGAGCAAGATTTATCCATCGCATTGACAAGGACAGTAAGGGGAATGGGAAATGGAACAAAATGAGTCCATTTGCATGACAACCTAAGACTATAATCATATGGTTCCACTCAAATCCTACAGTAATGGACCATAAAGAAAAAAGCATAAACAAGGCACATCATTTAAAACTATATTGTACTCATCAACCTTTCCAGTGTCTGTAGAAAACATAATCAGGGAAGAAAAAGTAATTTCAGTCTGCTAAATTACACCGTAAATGCAGAGGGGATACAACAGAATTGTTCAAACAAAGTTATTCATGTGGCTTTCATAAGTTTGAATAAATTCATTCTGCTCTGTATTCACAAAGATGAGACTATCAAACTAGATCCTCAGCTTGCATAAAACAGCATAGTTCCCTTGACTTCACTGAGCTCAAAATCTTCTCAAAATCTCCAAGGAAACCCTCTTCTTGATAGGGAGGCTTTGAAAATACTGAAATAAAAGATAATTTGAGATACCTAGGGGAGAATTTTAAAGAATGGAGATTGGCAAACAACATGAAATATAGAATAGCAAATGTACATGTGCATCTTCCACATCTCAGCAGTTCCCTGAAAGATGCTGAAACTTCTCACACACATCCGTTTGGGTTCCCAGATGTTTCTAGGATCATGGCTGTAGGGAAGGGATCTGTGAGCTGAAGTCCAGCATATCACTGTCTGAATTAAAGCAGCCGTGATGAGTGTTAGGGTTATAACGTATATATATACAGTTATCACACATATGCTATAACTCTATAGTTGTTTTATTCTTTAAGTAACAAAAACAAGGCAAACCAAGCCATAGGCCTCAAGTAAATATGATTTAATTTTTGGAAAGCTCTGTCTGAAGGTCAAAATCAGGATTACATTAATTTAGTCATGAACGTTTGCACTTTCTCATCTAAACAACGGGATCTCATTTCAATTTCCTTTCCCTTTAAATACAGGCATTTCTGTGAAGGAAGTTGCATATGAATATCTGCACGTCTCTTTTCCTGCAACTTTATGAAAAAAAGCTGTATCGTATGGTATAATCAGCACTGACTATGCCATATACATATAGAGCAGTATATTTTGAAAATGTTTAAAATAGTTAATCTGAAAACATCTGAATTAGTAAGGGAAGACCTCAGTGTAGCAGTTCAAGAAGTACATGAATAGACTCATTCTATTCCAGTTCTTTTAAAGGACAAGTCCTATAGCCATGCATAAACAAAATTTGCACAAACTTTAGCTTGCAGGCAAGAATTGATTCAGGAACTGACTGCCATGCCTGGGTGTTCACATATTGAACTATATATGACTGAGACAAATACACATTTCTTGCTGCTTTTTGAGCACTGCGGCCTACATTCCATTCTGGTTTTGTCATTATACTGATGTGCAGAACAGACCTTAAAACAATTTAGACTAATCACCCAAAACACCAAATGGTCCTCTGTGAGCGTGCATGTCAGAACTTTGACATTGTGTTCATGTGGAGCTTCATGTGGAGCATAGATCTGAATTTATTGAACAGACTCTTGTCTTTAAATACGCACTTAATAAAGTATCAATGCTACTTAAAAATAATAAGGAATAAGGGATGGGGGGGGAATCAAACTAAACTACTCATCAGCTACCTCCATTCAACCTCTTCTTGGTGTAAGGAAGTCAAATCAATTTAATCTCTCTGCTACAGCAATGTTCCTTATGCGCTGAGTCACTTCCCTGTGCAAATTCCCTGCCCCATTCACAGGCTTTGCTTCTCTCTTTTCCTTTTCTAGCATCCATGTGGATTTCAAAGATAACCTTGATCTAGGTTAGCGCTGCTGTGCAATGCATGACAGAAGTGGTAACAGACTGGATGGGTTCTTAACTGCTATTATAAAATATCTCATTCTTTTACGACCTTGATTTATGACATATCTCATGACATTGTTTTAGAAACACACAGGGTAACACTTAAAAAGAAGTTGTGCCTTATGTAAGCAGGGCAATCTCTGCTGTATGGCTGAGGGAGACTGTTACTTCTTAAATGGCTAAGGTTGACAAGGTCGCACAAAGCCTGGTTACCTGCCTGGGGCTTTATCTGGGCGCGCAGCTGCTGAGAACATTGAAGTCCCAGCTGGCACTCTGTTAGCAGGAGCTGCGAATGGCTCAGCTGAACAATACCAGGTAGCACCTGTACGACCAAATCTTCTGGGAGTCCATAATCCCCTACCAGATGGGACCAAACCAGAATTCCAGGATGCATGGAAGAGCCAATCCATTAGGCAAAAAAGTTGGAAATATAGGATTGGTCAGGAGCCAGTGCAGATGGCAATGGAGTGCTGGTTAGGACTGCAAGTCTTTGCTTGGCATTGGGTGGGTGCTGATACAGATGGTGAATGGGATGTGTCAGAATGCAGTTCCCTCCTTACTTGTCTTGTGTCAGATTGACTCTGCGTGAGAAAGGGAAAGATCTTCCCAGACATACTTTCAGCTATTGGAACTCTGTTCCCCCTCTGGAGATATCCCCTCTACCCCTGAAATGGGAGATTTGCCTGGAGACATGCAAATTGAATTTTGCTTGGAGGGATTATTTGTATATGGGAGTAAAATGTGAATTTCCTGCATGCATTTGCACTAGTAAATCTTTAGCACCCAATTGTTTGCAGAAAGTGAACAAGGACTAGTCACGAATGCTGTCAAAATAGAATTTGCTTTTAACTTCAAATGAATATTCATGAATAATTTCCTCCGCTATTTGCTCACCACTCATATTTAATGATATGGGAAATGGGATGAATAACAAGGTGCTGAAATTTGCTGACAATACACAATTATTTAAGTTAATATAAACCAAGGAGCAAAGTAAGGAATATCAGGAGGAGCTAATAAAACCTGAGTGACTGAGTAACAAGATACCAGATGAAGTTCAGTGCAGACAAGCAGAAGATAATGAACACTGGAAGAAATCATTTGAACTACTTGTACGTATTGATGGGGCTTGAATTAGTTCTAACCTCTCTGGGTTAGGATGGACGTACTGTCCGGCAGCAGTGAGGAAGGAATAAAGGCTGCAGTCCATGGGAAGGGTGAGTCCGGATCAGAAAGATCTCTTCGGTCCTACTTCAGCCATAAGCAGGTTAATCTAAGACAAAAATAGTGGCCCCTACACCCTCTGTGCAGGAGTCCAAGCTGGGGAAAAAGTCACCAGGTTTATTTATTTATCATTTATTTCTCATATCGGGGATGGAATTACACCAGTTTAAGCTAAAAGGCAGCTCTGAAAGGCCATAGTCAAAATAAACAACTCCAGAGGAAAGGGCAGACACAGGTGAAAAGTGGTTTGAAGGATGCAAGTTAGTTTACTTTCAGAGTCACAAGAGCATCAGCAACATAACAAAATAACACGCAATTCTCTGATGGGCATATTTTGAGTTTCTTCAAGACATGCTACAATCCAGCAGCTAGTGTTAGAGAACAAACAGAAAACTTTAGCAATGAGTAATTAGGTTTAAATTAAGATGCTAAGCTTTTCATTGAGGCAACTGAGACAAATCATTGTAGTGGTGGTCTCTAGCAGAGGGACAAACCAGCATACTACAGGCTTTAATTTCAAACTGCTTCAACAGGACTTGCCAGAGCTCAGCCATCAGTTCCCTAAGACCACAGGACCAGGAGCCTCTAGCATGAAGAAGTGAGTGAGAATATGGCTCCAAGTCACCGTCCCAGGCAGCAGCAAAGCCTGAACTTCTCTGTAGCTGCTGTGAACTCTCTGCTGTGTAGTACTGGGGTCCAGGGGAAGCTCTTTCTGGAGTAGATCCACCTGAACAACATAGTTTGCCAAGTGACTGAGATGCTAGAAAAGTGATCAGATTAGAGTGGGCATGCCCGTGGACCGGTCCCTCCTATTTCTTCTGCTCTTCTCTCTGTCAAAGCACTGTCCATGCTGTCACTGAGTGGGAGGGACTTCACTTTGTGGGCCACTGGCATCTTCCCAAACTTTACAACTTCCTAGTGGACTACATGTTCCTGAAACCTTGAATGAAGGAGGTGATATCACAGAGAAAGAATATTACAGAGTAATTGGTTTCTTGGCCCATGCCTCTCAGAGAACCTTCTGCCTAGGAAGGGATAATGCAACAAGTCAGTGATGATAAAACAGCTGTTTTTAATGCAGGTGTTTTGGTTTGGCTTACAGTACTTTTGGCAGTTCATAGGATGAACTTTCCACTCTAAAACCTAAATGATCATCCAGTATTTTTCTGTTCTGAGTAGTATTTTGTTCCCCTCCATGGTCCTCAAGCATTTTTCCTTCTGTAAGGGTTCTCAGATAGGAAATGTTCAAATTCCTGAGGAGTCACTGGGAGAAAGGAGAAAGGGATGTGGCGGGTGGGGTGGGGTGGGGGTGGTGAAGAAGGAACAGGGCAGAGAGAAGGCTTTGGCCATGGCAGGGCACTGAGAAGGGGGGCAGAACCGGCACGTCTAGGAGCTGTTAACCAGGACATTTGTAACTGTGAGGGACCGAGAGGATGGAGAAGAGTATCTTCTGTTCCAGCATGGTGTATATCTCATCTGACCGCAGTCCTTTCCATCTCTGGGGCACATCTAGCTAGTGTCACCTCCTCCTCTGCTCCCTTTGGGCCTTCATCTCTGCAAGACACAACCCCAAGGCAGCTGGAGGTTTCTGGGAAGGGTAGGACCAAATCCCAAGATCCTCACTTAGGATCTAGTCACTCCTCAACAGACAAGGAAGCTAATTAGGTAAGGACCCAAACCTATGTCATAATTTAACCATTTTTCAACCTGTTACTTGAGGAGAAAAAAATCCAGGATGGCTCTGTGGGGTGTTGGCCTGCTGGAATATCGACTGGAGTGTCGTGAGGGTAAACGCACGGATGGGTTAGGGCAGTGGCTGCCACTACTTCAAGTCTAAAACTGTATGATAGATGAACAAGAAGTGTCAGAACTCTTTTCCCATGTGGGTAAAACAAAGAAGAGGTAATTGTGGTCTTCTAGGAGGTAGTCTGGTTATCCTGTGGTTACTATATCAGCACTGCACTGTAAGAGCCCTTCGCTTCTAATGCTCTGGTACAAAATGGGTGTGGATCAGAAGCAGCTGGTAATCTGGCATTTTGATGGGGTTCGCTCTTTTCCTCCTGCAGAGATGTGACTATCATTACAACTACCGTAGTATGAGCAGTCCCAGGAGAACACAAACAGACATGGAAACCGAATTACTTTATCCCTTTTAGCTGTGAGGATCTTTATACTCAGTCTATACATCTCTTCTGTATTATAGCAGATGCACAGAGCCCAATTTCAGGGCAGTTAATCTGGCTTTCAGAAACATTGCATTCACTTTAAATTCCCTCATTTCATGACTTCATCCAAGGTAAAGCAAAGAGCAGAAAGAAACTTGCTCTGAACACTGAAATGTGCAATTTCTTTCAGATGGACATAGCTACGCAGATTTAGTAGGATGTGTGCATGCATATGTTTATGTGTGTTTGTGTGTTTATTGCTTCAGAATTGCCTGGAGTTACATCATCCCAAGAGATACATTCAGCTGTGTATGTTCAGATGGAATATGATGTTTGCACATAAAATGATAAGGATTCATAAGGCACTCAGACAGGACGGTGAGGTGAGGAAGTTATAAAGCAGATGCTAAAACTACTTTTGTGCTAGAGTCCTCTGAGGTAAGCTGCTCTATGATAGACTAGTCTGTGTTTGAAAAATGTTTTCCCTGGATTTTTATTTTAAAACTAATTTTGACCAACCCTGAAAATTCATTATTTTGTCCTGACATGTAAGTACATTTTCAATTGTATCCAGATTTTATTGACTAGGAAAAAAAAAACCTGAAATTGCTTTAGTGACTCAGATAAAGGCAATATATTTCTGTAGTATAAAGACCATCTAAACTCTTGAAGTGATAGGATTTGGTTTGAAACCTATAAATTAACTGATATTTAAAAAAAAAACAAACCAGCAAGCATCAAAGAAAAATCTTTATCCAAGGATGTGTCAGAATGCAGTTCCCTACTTACTTGTCCATCCTCAGTCTATTCTGCATCCCATTTACCTTTTGTCAGCAAATTTGGTGATTCAAGTGAACAGTCATTTGTCAAAAAAAAGCAAAAGCTGAAAGGAAAGGTCATGATCGTGTTTTTATTATTGGCATTAAATATTTATCAGCCCAATTCAGTAACAGATACATATACGTGCTTGCGTGATTGTGTGCATGCATGTGCATGTGGCTGTTCTGCACACAGAGAGTGGATTATATTGGAGCACACTATTGATGGGCTAGATATCGGTGTCTGGGGGTGCTGAATATACATGGAACTCAACAGCAAGGAGGCTGAAGATGTATGAACCCTACCTTGCGTGTTCAGGATCTCTCAGTCTGATACACACTCTCACCACCCACTCTCAGGATGATCCATGCTGGTCTGAAAGTGGGGTTCACAGATACATTTGTTAAGATGCCCATCAGGCAACATCTTTTGGCTCTTCCTAAGTATCTACTGGTATACTTAATCTGTAATTTGAGAAAGAAATATATATCCTGATATACTATGCTTGGTTTTCCCCACTGTAATATAAAATCACAATAGTGGTGAGACTCTTCAGTATATACCCAGCTAGCAGTCCAAATTTGATTACATCAAAGGCATAAATATCTTTAGTACAGTAGAACATGCTTATACTCATTTAAAAGAAACACTTCTAATACTAACTCTGTTCAGGTTTTGGTCCTTTGTTGGTATGATAGGTGGTTTCTGGAATGAAAACAGTTGCTCTATATTTATCTATATTTATCTTTTGAAAGCTACCCAAGACTGAGCTCTAAGAAGTGTTAACTTCCTTCCCTCATCAGCTTTGGGTGTTAGTTTCATAGCATTGTCTGCACAATCAGTATCCCAATTATCTTCAAACCCACTGTGAATAAATACATTTCTTCATGATGCAAAGCTTGGAAAATATCCAGTAATTTCTAAGAGCAGGCTGATGTCTTCCTATCAGTTCACCAGCAGAAAAAGCAACTTGAGAATTCTAGTGTCACACATAAGATATTGTAATCACAGTGATCAGTAATCAAAAATGTGTGGTTTGAAGTCAAGCACGTTAACCTGTGTATATTCATTTACTTATGCCCTACTAACTCAGTCTTGCAAAGACAAATGAACCCATTTACAAAATGAACAACACCTTTAAATACAGAATTGGGGCTTTGCTTCCAATATGTAAGAACAGAAAGGCTGTCTTTTGGAGTGTTTCCACAAACCATTTATTTTTAATGCTTCTTTATTTCGAGGCATGCAGGAGTGGATTCTGTAGAACTGACATTCCACACTCTTGTACCCTTTTTACTGAGTTTAGACATACTCTCCAGTCTTCCAGGAATATGCATGTATGTGCAAGTCCCTCCTCTCTGCCTAAAAGACAAGTACCCATCAATACTTCAGTTTTGTGACACCTCAATATTTTCTTCTCATCCTATTTTGAAAATTTTGACAGCACAAATTTGAAAGTGTCTGCTTTCTCATGTGTTCACCTGCTGATCTCCCCTTGTTTAACTCCTTATCCTTACATGCCAATAGATATCAGTAAATCCTCCTGGTTTAATCTCCAAAATGTCTCAGAAATTTCCCCTTTCCTCTTCATTCTCCCTATAAAATCTTTGTCAAGTCCATCCTTCTCCACATCCACGCCTACTGCGACCTTGCTGTCTTCAGCCTCTAAATGACACTCACATTAGCCAGTTTTTAAAGTAGTCTAATGCAAAAGTAATCCACTGCTCCCAGGATTGAGATCTCATTAAGATATTCCTAAATCCCTCTTCTTCACTGTCTCCCTATTGCCTTCTAAATCTGATCGAAACTCCTTTTATCACCCAGAGTTCCTCTTGACCTAACCTTCCTTCTTCTGTCCTTGCTCTGTTCTTCCACGTCTTTCTTCTTTTATGTGCTCTCTCCTCATCCATTTCTGGTCACAATGTAAACCATTCTCCAACTACACCTATGCTTTTGATGTTGTCCACTATACCTGCAGTTCAGCAATACCATTCCAGATGGAAAGTATCCTGATGTGATTGGCATAGTCCCCTTGATAAGTATGAACCATTGACTACTAAAAAGCAAGTTATCATGTGCTTTTCTAGCAAAAAGGAAAGGAGACATTTGTCTTCCTATACTGAGATTATGGTTTTTTTTCTGAGTCATTCACAATTCCACCTGTGTACTTAGGCCTTGAATCAGAAAAGAAATTAACATTTTACTACAAATTTACCATCACTATGATTCATGAAATTGCTCTCCAACCTGTCTATCTGAACATGCCTTGCAGAAAGCTGATGCTTAAATGAAATATAAATTTACATCTCTGACTTTTCAAAAGTACATTTTCAGCTCTTAAGACCTGAATTTTAGGTTGTAACTTCTTGCTCTCCACTTGCTTACTATTAAACATCTCTTAGCTTGATTTTGGGGACTAAAAAGACACAAGGCAGTAAGATATATCTTCTGTGTTATGCTTTACTAACCCAGCCCTTATTAGTGCACTGAAATTTAGCAGCAGGATCTGTGTGAGTTCAGACAAGGCAAGCTTACAATACCGTGCATGTCAGCATGAAGGACAGGAGATACAGATCAAAGCTTCCCTCAGTTCATCTTACTTTCTGTTCCTGTGTCTCCAAGCATTAGATTATGGGAAAACTTAACAAAACAAACTAACTCCTAGTCCTTTCCTCTCTTCCCCTTTAAGCGCTCCCCCCTCACAAACTCAAACAGGAGAAAAACAGTCTTCCGACACCTGGACCCTTTGTTCATTATTCTGCAGTTCATCAAAAATTAACATCCGGTTACTGAAGCTTCCGCTCCCTCTGCCAAGGTGCTACAGAAGTGCTTGGTGCCAGCCAGACACCTACGTGCTATTTCTACATGCCTCACACCTCCCTGGCCTGAGCAGAGTTTAACCCATCGAACTGCAGCCAGCAGTGACCATGAAGCTGGAAAGTGATGGTAAGCAAATAGTTCCTAAGAAGTTTAGAGAAAATGTTGCCACATCCACAGACAATTCCTAAGAGCAGGCTGATGCTTTCTGATCAGTTCCTTACCAACGTCTGAACCTCAAAACTTTCTAGTCAGTCTTAAGCTGTTTTGTCATGATGGTATGCTATAGCCTCATGTCCGTTTTACTTACTTGAGAGATTCTCCACTTTTTTAGTAGCACGGCTGCTTGTGCATGTCCCTTGGCTTCCATCTATAAAGACAGGCATACATCTGTGCTTCAGTTTTACAATGCTTCAATATGTGAATCATCATTTCCAAGAAGCTGGGAAATGATGGTATGTGCAACATCTGTAACAAGATTAGAGAAAATATTGCCATGTCCATACATAATCTAAATACATGCTGAACTTTCATCAATAGGATGCTATAACAAGGATAGAACTATTCTAATGTGTAACACAAAGACATGCCAAATTCTTTACCAGTTTGGCTATACTGAATATGTCCTATTACACAACACCCATTTTTTTAGTCCCGCAGACTCATAGAAACTTCAGCTCCTTTGGCTCTTGAGATTCCTGGCCATACGATTGCCTTCCTGCCTTTTGCCTCCCTGCCTATACATCTTTGTTTTCCTCTCAAAGTGGAATTCAGTGGATTTCCTGTACCTCCTCACAGGCCTTTATCTTTAAAGCAACACTGCTTGACTGCAGTAAGGATAGATTTCAAAACCTAAGAAAGCAGGAGAAAGGATGACTGCAGTCTTCCAAGACTGTCTCCAAAACAATGGGGCTTGGGGCTCACATATACTCAGCTCACCAGGAAAAGGTGGAAGGAAACATGTAGACCGTTACCTCCGAGCTTTTAAACCCTGAGCTAGTTACTAATCTACTCCGCCTCTTCCTCACCCTCCCTGATCTGCTCCACCATTCTGCTGCTCCTTTACTCCTTCTGCCAGAAGGCTGCAGCCCCAAGCAGCTCCTTCAACCCCTGCTTCTCTAGCCCGCTCACCCCTGCATCACCTCTGACACTCTGCAAGACTCAGGCTCCTGCTTCTCTTTTACTTTCTTATTTATTCCCTACTTGCCAGAAGACAAGTTCCTCAGCCTCTCCTGACCCTTCCTGTCCTGCCTGTGAGTCTCAGGAACTTTTGGAAACGTGGAGTTTGGACAGAGGGCAGTGTCAGGGCTGCGCCTGCACCAGGACGTTGCTTTCCTGATAGGCATGCGTGTGCATTTTGCACATGATCATACGTTTTAAGGCAGGGTTTTTTTTCTGTGTCACAGGGATTCTGCACCAGGCACTGCACAGCAAGAACAACACCAATGAAACTGCTTCCATTCCTAGGTAGGTGAAAGCTACGCACTCGGGGAGTGAGTGACAGGTGGGAAGGGAGTGGGGTCTGGCAAGGAGAAATGAGTGTGTTGGAGGTGGTGGAAAGCTGCTGGGTACACGGGACTGAAAGTATCTTTGATCCGAGCTGCTACTGGATTCGGTAATTGCATGGTTAGGATCATCCCAAAACCAAATCCCACAAATGCTAGTCTTTATCTCACTGTGGGCTTTGTTCTGTAAAAACCAGAAACATCGCAGGTTACCAGGTTACCATGGGTTTGGTTTGGTTCAGTTTTTTTCTCTCTCTCCATCTGCTTGGGAGGTTTTTAGATTTCACATGCTATGGACAGTAAAACAGTAACAGAATTCCACAAGTTTCTGTTTTAAGCTCTGGAAGATGGTCTCCTCTCTCAAAAACAGAGGGGAAAGTTGAAATGTGGTGATACCCAAACTGATTTGCATTATATATAATTGTTAAAAAATTATGTGGAATTTTCAAGCTTTTGAATTTTTTATGAAATTTTAATTTGTCCAAGAAAACAGTGCTTCAGTGAGATTTCCTGAAGCAATGGAACTTGTACTTATGACACTAGGCTAGTGAATACCCAAAATAATATTTGGCTAGGGAAAAACAGAACTGCAGGAGAAGACATCTAAAAGAGTCTTTGTGTTCTGCAACTCTCACTATGTCCTGCTAACAATTAATACAGTACAAAGTAAAAAACATACTTTCCCTTCCAAGTTAGCTGCCTCATTTCTAACTGGTTACAGGGTGTGTATAATTATTCAGTGAGCTATGAGTTTTCTCAAAGGGAGTGATTCCTTTTTCCTTTGTGTTGAAAACCATATGCATTCATACAATGGGAAAGTAGTTACACCATGTAGGAATCATCCAGTAGATGGAGAAAAGAAGACAATGCTTCCATAACATGGAAATGGTATTTTAAGAGATTAAATAATTTTGTGAATTTTTTAAACCCTAATGTCATAATGCTGTAAATACTGAGACATTTCATTTTATTCTCTCAGACCATGCATATGTGTTAGCTACACAAGTATGGAAGTGCTTGTAAAAATAAAAACTCTCTTTGGGGGACCCCTCTGGTATTTTCACTTGATATGTGTAAGGCAGTTTGGATTACACTCGATATATAATTCAGAGTGCAAATAAATATCTGCTTTCCTGGAAAGTACTAGAGAGCCTTGAAAGCATTTCAAATGTTTTCCTCAGATCACTGAGTAACTTCTGCGCTGCTTACCAATTTTATACTGATTGAGCACATATACAAGTTCTTAATCTACAGTGTCTCCTATTTCTAGTATGTGGGTAGTTTTACCAAAGAAGTACCTGTAGTTTGTGTTCCTGCCCCTGCAATATAACTGAGTCTGTGACAATGTTAAGTTTACTGGAATACACCAATTTTGTGGATACCTTGTTCCCAGATCTGATTTTAGAGCTCGGAATGAAGTTCTTCAGATAAAGAAACAAGTCTGATTTTCCTTTGTGTCAGTTCTGATTTCCAGTCTGCTGGACTATGGATGCGCTTCTGCAAGCTGCAACATGACGTGCCACAAAGATGCCCGGTGTGAAGTTCAGGGTGGAACAACAGGCTGCTATTGCTCCCAAGGATATACGGGAAATGGCATAACGTTCTGTTACGGTAAACAGATTTTACCTATATGCATTGCTTTTATATATTCACTCGAAAAACTTACTTGAGAGTCTATTAGCTCAAGGATTAAACTTCACATCACAACGCCTTACGCAGACATGCTCTCAAACCTCAAAAAAATTTCAGTTTCTGAGAAATCCTACAAGTTACTCTCAGCCTACTATTTCAATATAACATACTGTGCATCTTGGTTGAGCTGTTTTCCAGCTTTCCTTTTCCATGAGGCATGCTGATGTATCTCCTCTGATTTAGCTTCAGCAATTTCCCCTGTGACTCAGGACTTCTGAAGCTTGGAGCTGGCATGGCTGCTACTTTACAGCCCTCACATCTCACCCACGCAGGCATAGCACTAGGCCACTCTTCTCAGCAGCTGATCATGACCAAACACAGCTCCTGGGCTACTCTAGAAGACTGAGGAGGTGTATGTGCCACAGAGACGTGCCTGCATGTGAGGCCAATGTTAATTTCTCCACTACAGCTGCTTGCAAGGGAAATATGCCAGAAATTCTACAGAGAGGTCTGCCTCTGGATACCTCTATCTTCCATCCAAAGAAAAGGATATTTTCCCTACCTTCATTTTTGAGTTGTTCTCCACTATGGATAGCTCTGGTACTTAATTTCTCTCATTGGATATAGCTATGCCCAGCTGCAGGCAGGCTGAAACTGCTATGAATCCTGTCAGTTTTCAGTGTCCTGAGAAGTAGTTATAAATATTAACCATCTGTTTGGTCAGCTTTTGTGTTTCATGTGTCTTGGGAAATTTAGCAGCAACAGAGGCGCTTCAGTCTGGTGTGAGCACAGATGAGCGGCCGACGTTTAGTTTGGATTTTTATAGCTCATTTGCCTCAGTGCACTTGGAAGTGCGCTTGTTTTAGGAAAATTTAGACTGCAAAGACCTTTTTCCTAAGAAAACTGCCTACCTTTTTATAAGGTGGGAATGCTTATAAGGAGAGAAATACAGCTGGCTAAACTAATGAACAATAAGGAATCAAAAAAATCATATAATAATTTAGATTGGAAGAGACCTCTGGTGGTCATCTGGTCCACCTCCCCTCTCAGAGAAGGCCCCATATAAAGAAGGTCGCCCAGGGCCTTGTCGAGCCAAGTTTTGATTATCTCCAAAGATGAAGACCACACACCTTTCTGGGCCCCTGTCGCAGTGTTTAGCTACCATAACTTTGAAAATTTTTTTCTGATATCTAGTTGCCATTTCTCTTGTTGCAGCTTTTAACTTTTGACTGTCACATGCATTTACCACTGTACATTTATAATAATAGTTTAGCTTCTTCTCCACTGTAAAGCTCTGTGACACACTCACCGCCAGCATTAGGTAGCTGTAGACAGCAATATGATCTCCCCTTTGACTTCTCTTCTTAAGCCTGAACAAATCCTGTTCTCTCAGCCTCTTCTTTGCATCATGTGTCACATCGCCACTAAACATATTCCTTGAATTTAATGCCAGACGTGCCCTGAATATAGGTCCATCATTATTTGTCTGTTGAGTTGGTCAAAAGAAAATTAGGCGGAATGGCCTTCACCACACTACTATTGTATTTGCACTAATTCAGTTTTACTACCATGAGCAAGCTGGTTGATTTGAAAGTTAAGTGCACATTATGTTTACAGAGTCAAGGGCCTGCACTTGTGAACAATGCAGAGAAAGAAACAAAACAAGTCAATTTTTAGCAATAATGCCTCGAACAAATCAAATCAGCATTTATTTATCTTCTATGAACTGGTATCCACTACATTTCTGTACTTTTCTAGAAAGTTGTGCTTATGAATCATCAATTAAACTTACAGTAAAGATACCTGTTGTTCTTTACTGACATTGCTGTCCTTCTTAAATCCATCCACTTTATATGTATCAATTATGGTGTTATTACATCCATTCGTGTGAGGATGGATTTACCTTACTTTCCTTGTCTTTTTTTCTCATACAGTATCTTTTTCTTACTTTCTTTTTTGCCTGTATTTTCTTAGGGAAATCCAGATTCAAAGTTCATAAAAATATTTATTGAGCATTTAAAGAAAATTCAATACCGTGAAATACATATTCACAAATCTTGTGAAACAAATAATTGTATATTAGAAATTATACGAAGTATTTGGAAACTCAGCCTTTAAAGTAAAATTTCTGTTGTCAGTCCAGGCAAACCAGCTACTAGAGGTATTTGTGGTGCTTTGCAGTTAAGTGGCAAAGGTTTGAAGCAAGGCTCATGTCAGGAGACCAGTGTTTTCTCCAGTAATACACCTCAATAGCCCCCAAAGTCACTTACCGTCCAGCTAAGCAGCAAAGCTTGTATCAGCACTGTGGGGCTGCTGCCCCTGCAAGAGAGATGACGTTTCTCTAGGGCAGCATGTTACACGGTGCATTATTAATATTGTGCAGGAGTCCTCCAACAGTGTAAACAAGTAACCTGAATTTTAAATGGGTAGGTTCTAAAGAGGATTAGAAATATAGGCTAAACCCTACCATGAATTGTTTAAAGCTCCGAAAATGTAAAGCAAAACCTCAGTTCTTTAATGATATATTAGATCTTGCTGTTCTGCATGGTGAAAGCAGCTAGTGTATCTGCTGTTCTAGAGATAGCTACCCATTTTTCTTCAGTTAATAATCTTAGGCTTTTACAAAGATAGTCCAGTCACCTTCAAAGGAGATCATGAATTACGTGCTAATACAGGCATTTTCTAAAGAGCATATATGGTACGTTGTATTTACAGATTTGCCCTTTTAGTTAGTTAGGTAGGTTGCGAGAGTCATAATTACTGTCAACAACATTAGTAATTGTGCATAGCAATGAACCAGCTTCTTTGCTGCGCTTATCCTGGTAGATAATTAAACCAGAATAGTTGTCATTTTGAGGGTTTATTCTGGAACAAACAATTTAGATTCTTTCTCCTTGTAAAAATGTTGAACAAAACCCACTAGTTTTTACATTAGTTCTCTTAAGGCTGTATAGCTGGAAAACTGTCCCTTTTTATTTATATGTACATTCTCACTGTTTTTAAAAATTTACATTTTTTTGTCTTTCACTTGTTTGTAACACCCCTTAAATACTAGTTAAAGTTCTTTCTTTGCAAGCTGTGTTTTCAGTGTGATACACTTAGACATTTTCCCTCGAGTTTACTGTGCTGCAAAAGGCAATAATGCCCTGTTACATTTATTTCCTAGCACCGTTATTGATGAATCATGAATCACCGATGTCAGCATACCTTAGGAATGGGGTTTGTTAGTTTTTACTTTGCTCCCTTTGCCAGCTGGCTAAGTGACTGCAGAGAGCTCAAGATTATTGGATTTGCTATGTATAGATAAAGACATATAGATATGAATTTAATTTCCTGGTGTCAAAGTCATGGCTTTTAAAATAATTATCCTCTTACGATCTTTCCCACAAGATTTCAACCACTTTAAATTAGGTCATGTTTTGGACTTTCCGAAGGCATACTTTGGCCAGTCTAACAAAAAGCTAATCCTCTTCATAATCTCACTGTCTTCAGTAAGAATATGTGCAGAAATGCACATAGCCAGGAGAATAACTGATTGTAGGGTCTGGCGTCTTTTGTATATTGGAATTATATCTTACATAGCAATAAATTCCTTCTGTACGGTATCTTCCAGAAAGCTATAAATGAGTCACCTTGTCAAGTTTTACACCTCTGAGGTACAAAACACTATCCCATTCTTCTTACTTTTTCTTTTGTATTTATATTCCTTGCTTTATGTAGTATGAGATGAGAGGGAATGGCCTCTGAAAATATAACTATGTGCCTTTTAGGGCTCAGTTCTTGGGCAGATGTGTCTTTTGAATGTAATGCACGAGGCTTTAGCTTCACATTATCATACACCTAATTGAAGTAGCACAGCTAGAGCTCTTGGCATAAAAATAAAAATATATCCAGATAAGACTGATTCATAGACAAGTTAACTTCCTCTTGTTCAAAAATGACATGGATGTTTTTACAGATAAATAGCATATATTCGCCACTTCTGTAAATCCATTTCTTTGTATAGAAAGTCAGCCACATAAATTAAGTGTTGCTCATAATCCCAGCCTTCTTCCAAAAGAAAATTACAGGAAACAAACAAAATTTCAGATCCTTTAGAGAAGATTGGGGTGGAAGCAAAACTTCATAGATGCCAATATTTTATTTTTAAAACAGAGGGAAAAATGAGTTGGCATCATCAATGCTTTCCTAAGCAGCTCTGCTGTTTCAATACTGGCTGCTTCTTGATTGCTGACTGCCAATTTGCTGCTTTGCTGGCACACTGCAGGAAATTAAAGTAAACAGTGTGATCACAGTGTTTACTTTAACTTTGTAAAATACGGAAGGAAAATGAAGCAGTGCTGTTTGTTCCAGGAGGGTAGGCAGGCAAGCAGGAAAAGTCTGAACACAATATCTCTCCCAGATATCCCTGCACAATATTCCCTTGTAAATGTCACTTGCAAATTATACTCCAAAATTAATCAGTCTTACTTGTAAAATAGTTACAGCTCTTCCAGAAATAGTGATCATGGACTTACGCTATCAGGGAAACTTTGTACTGAAACAAGGCACTGGATCTTTTTCTGAAGTCCAGTAGAGGAGGATTTACCATTTTCCAGAGGCAAGAAATACATCAGTGCAAAGTAGTATTTCATATCAAAATACAGAATCCCTGTTAGAACACAGATCAATTTGTGTAAACTCAGCTGAATCAAATTGAAAACCCACTTAATATCTCAACACAAACATATTTTCTTGTTTTACTAAGGGTCATATGATGAACTCTCTGGCTTTTGCCAGCTGTAAAAAAAGAGCTTTCCTGTGAGACATCAGCTCCTTTCTCTAAGGTGATGTTACTGTGTCCCACCATCAACCTTTATTGCAGTCACTGAATTTCTTCTGATTCACTGGTGTCACCGTTGCCATTCTGCATCACCCAATTGCTGTACAGCTTCAAGGGAATTTTTACCTTTCAAATTAGCATGATCCTGTAAAACCACTGTGTATAATCATGTCATTTTATCCCAATGCCAGTTCATCAGAAGAAATTTTTTGTTTTGTTTTGGGTTTTGGTTTTGGGGTGTTTTTGTTGTTGTTGTTGTTGTTTACCAGCAGGCATACATCACTGGATGTTACTGCTGTGTTTACCAAATAGTCTGAAATCACTGATACGGAAGATCCAATCCACACACTTCCTAAATTCATTTCACTGCTATCAGTTACCACAAGCTATAAAAAGGCAAATTGCAGCTGCTCTAGCATAGCACAGCAGGAGAAAGATATGCCTTAGCCAAACACAAATAACAGAGCTCAACACAGTGGGTGACAGCTTGGGATGTGCTACATGGGAGGCCAAAGCAGACCACTGATTCCCAGCCCTTTTGACATGTTCCTCATAGCCTCTGGGCTCATCTCTCACTCTCCTGTACCCTTTTCTCCACCTCTTCCTGTGTCTCCCAATCTCTCCTGCTTTGCCTCCAAATTCTGCTGGATCTTTTACACAGTTTCAGGGTGGAGCATGGTAAAACCAGAGCACAAGCTGTGTGAAAGGGCAGAAGCCATCTTCAAATTCAGAATTCCTACTCAATGTTTAAGTGTCTGGCTTTTTGGTGACCCCAAGAAGAGTTAGGAGGCACCATCCTGTTTGTTGCATATGTAGGCATCATATTTAATTAAGCCCATGCCTGCAGGGTTCCTCTCCAGGACATTGAAAGTTTTCTTCCTTCCCATATCTTCACCAGTCATAATGTAGTTGAGTGTTTTTCACCTTTTTTGAAGTGCAGAAATTGACTGCTGAGCTGTGCAGTGTGACCCAGCTGAGGTATCTTGATCCCACACTGAAATGTCTGGACAGATTAGCTGGGAGGATTTGATATCCTGGTGCATGACAGTCCACTTGCCTGGGAAAGTGTTGGTGTTGGTGTACATGTTAACATAGCATGTTCCTGGCCATTTGGGGACCTGTGGCTTTATGTATGGTTTTTGCCTTTTCATGTGCAAGATGTTACACTTTACTGTGAATTTGGGAAGGGTTTGATGGCTGTGATGTATGTAGAGCGCTGAGGACTAACCAGCTGTTGCATGATTGCCTTCCGGTAGCGAAAGACAGAGCTATGTTTGTGCTCCTGAAAATAGTCATACCCTTGGCTAACACTGTTAGACAAGAGAGTTTTTGTAGAGTTGACTTTACTTTTTATAACTGAAATTGCTTACTGTAACTAGCTACTATTGAAAATATATTTCAGTTGAAGCTTTTAAGAGCAAATCTGGAATGTGAAAGGGGATAGTGGTGTGTTACAACAGTGCCTGGTGATGCATGTGAACATTAGTCAGATGGAAAACAGTGCAGGATGTTTGAAGTAACAGTACGACCCTGCTGAATGAGACACAGTGGAGGCTGTCTTACTCCAGTTGTCTTACCTCTGGAAATGGCTGAGGCCATAAAATTTTGACTCAAAGTGTTTCATGCATTCAAAGTGCCACATCCAGTTTTCTCACTCATATGAAAAACTCCCTGCCAGTTTCTCACTTGAATGAGATAAAGAGGAATCTTCAGAGCGTTAGTTCTCCTTCCTAGTGCCAGAAAACACAGTTCATCTGGGCCAGAGATACAGCCCACTATAACCGTTTGTAAGACTGACCCTGACTTTAACAAGCCTCGGACCAAGCTCATGATAGATTCGTTACAGTCACAGATTTGAGCCAAAAAAAAAAATAAATTCTATCTTTTTTTTCCAGAGTTTTTGTTTACATTTCCTTGAAACGGTACTTTGAGCATGACTAAAATATAGTAATGCATTTTTTTTAATGGGCCAGGAAGAAACAAACTTCCTCTTGTTACATCTGTAATCATATCCAGTCTCTCTTAAATTAGTCCTTTTGCATCTAAAGAGAGTTTTAAAAACGTGTGTAAATGATGTGGTAGAAAAGAGTTATTTGTCTCAAGAATGTACCCATACTTTCTAGCTGATCAGCTGCACATGGATGGTTTCTTTTTTGTTTACTTCAAAATGTGTTTTAACCCTTGCCAAATAATGCTAATTTCCTTTCTTGAGAAAATACTCTTTTCATCCGGCTTTATGGTACTAAGAATCAATCAATATAGGATTTGATTTAGAGGATGTGGGAAAATTCATTTAAGGAGCTTTAAACACAATTTCAGAGCATGCTTACTTTGTGTTTACCAGAGGTATGATTCACTTCCTGTATCTCCAGCATCTGAAGTGGTCCCAAAAGGTCCAACAGTAACAATACATCCTTCTCACTTGCTGGTTTGAAGTAAAAGGGTGTAAGATACTTCCAGAGCATGTATACTCATACATGTATATTAAATGTACGCAGGACCTTTATATATATAAGTAGGCATGTGACTAAAAAGCAACCTTTTCTATGAAAAAAAATGGAAAGCAATCTCAGAATTGTCAGATATATTCATTCTGTGGTTGTACAGTTGAAATTAGCTTTTGTTAAGAAAAGACCAGGATTTATTGGAATTTGCTTTCATACATACCGCTTGCTTGAGACAACTTCTGTACCTGCACCATCTACCTGCACGCGGCAGAGCCCGCTGCAGCCATCAGATCCTGCAGCTGCCTGTGGGGCTGGGAGGGTAGCGTTACCCACGTAACAAAGGACATATCATAAGGAATTACCCACGTAAGAGACAACGATGTCACTTCTACACAGCCACATCGATTTACATATAATATCCCACCCATCTGGCATACTCATTTTACTTTTGTCTTCGTTTAGTAACTCATAGAGTTTGATAGAAGAAGTGTTGTCTTTGTCCTAAAGAGGACGAAGCACAACAGCGGTTTTCCTTTTTGTTTGTTTGTTTGTTTTCCTCTTCCAGAATAAACTGACCAGGAGTGGTGAGGTTGTCTGTAACCTCATTTGAAATGTGTAATTTATCTAGGATGATACGCTGGTGCACAGTTTTTCTGTGTATGACTGTGAAAAATTGCCGACTGAGCTGTTGGCGGACAGAATATCAAACCCCGCTCAGCCCCGTGTGTATGAAAGAGTTTAAGAAGGTAATTGACACTTTGGGCCTCTATTTGCCAAAGAAAGAGATAATGACGTTCTCCAAGAAGATTAGAATCTAACCAAACATTGTGCTCTAAATATAGAGCACAAAGCCAGGTGATGTTTGTGAAAATGCTGCTGGGCTGCAGGAGGAGGGGGCTGAAGGACTGCAGTTTTGCACTGTATATTTTTTAGGTACACAGATTTAATTTAAAGATTATGGCTTGAAAATGAAATTTACAGTATGTGTGGTTTTTGGCGATAAGAAATTGATTTTGTGACCTTGGTACACACTAATTGAAATATCTGGCACTGTGTGTTGCTGAGGTTAAAGGAAGCCCTATGCGCCTGCAACCGCATTCTTCTTTCACCTTGACCTGCGCCGTTAATCACAACCACAATCGCTGGCAGGAAGGAAGCTGCTGTTTTGCTGGGGTACAAGGAAGCTGAATAATCTCTGTTCATTGTCTAATGGATAGGCTGTTGTGTGATTACTTCAGGCAGAGTTTAAGAGATTGGCGATAACTTCAAAATGGAGACTGCTGGTGGAATTAACGCTCACTGAGTACCAGGGGCTGGAGCTTCACCTGCTGCCAGGCAGCGGAGGGAGCGAGCAGGCAGGTCTGCGTGGCCGAGGCACGAGCGAGTCTCCTTTCATCTGCCCGCAGCAAGTGTGGCTGCTCCTTGAGGGCTGAGACAGCTCTGGCCTCTGCTCTTTGCCTCTGTGCCAGGAGATGATACGGGGAAAAGGCAAAAGGCTCTCTGGCTGTGCTCTTCTGCCTGCTGTCCCAGCGGCTGGGAGGCGAGAGCAGCGCCCGAGCTGCTGTGCCTCGGGACTGTTATTCCTGTGCATCTTCCCTCTTGAAAGGCCGGTTCTAGCGTTTAGGAACAGCAGCCATGCCCCAGGGGACTCCGCTGGTGCGGTTTTGATTCAGTACGTCTGCTTTACTTAACCGGGTTTCTGTCTTAACTTAGACTTGTACAACTGTGACAGCCTAAAGTTGTCTATAAACCAGTGTGGCAGGGTGTCCTATTATTTTGCTTATTACTTAATGTTACACATTTACTAGGTTGGCACAGGATCATGTTTTTCAAAAAGGAAAATGAAAGCTCCTGAAAAGCCTTGACAATAAATGGTTATTTGTTCAAAAACAGCCAAGTCCAATCTCTGTTTATGTTAGTAGGCTTCATGTAATAGTGTTGCAATAAAGAAAAATAGCTCTTCAGGATATGCATTGGCTTTTATGTTTTATTTGTAATGAAAGCTATGCACATAGGCAGCAATCTACATAAGTTACAGTGAGAGAGAACATACACATAGATGGTGACTTGCATGTTTATATATTTAATATTTATTTGTGGCAAAGTGTCTGAATCTCAGTTTTAAAGAATGTGAAATTAGGCTGAGCTATTGCAGATTTCATTCTCAGAAATTTCCGAAGGAACACCAAGAGAAGAGGAGAATTCATCCCACACCAGGAGCCCGCTGCCCCTCTCCTGCCCCATCCATGCAGTGGTGCTGCAGGTCCATTCCCACGGCTGTTGTCCTACATTTCACGTTCAGTCCCGGGCTGCGAGAGGGTACAGTGACCCTCACTGCCCTCCTAATGTCGTAATGGTTTCTGGGTTTCCCCCGAGTTCAAATGGGCTGAGCAGCACAGCCCTGGATCACAGCTGGTGACAGGAGTGTCAGGGGAGGCGGGCAGTTATTGCAGCAGTGATCTCTGCATCACATGGAGGTCTTCATCACTGACCTCGGTAACATCAGAGGCCCTAAAAAAAAATGCCAGAGAAACTCCACAGGATGTTGGTATGAACTGAAAGAGGAGTTCAGTTAAGCTCTGCGGGCCTAAATAGAAGCCCTGAGCCTTGCATGCGTTACATCTTTGTGGTGGTGGGAAAGGAACAGGTCAAAAATCATGTTACAGCAGACGCTTTGCCTTACTTTTTGTCTTGAATAAATCATTTTGCTGGGTAGCATTGATCCTGAGGAAGCTCTACCATTTCAAAATCAGCCTGTAAGAAGTTCAGAAGGAAGATCAGAGGAAGCTGGAGGTACTCAGACGAACAGGTTTGGGCCCTTTGTACCTATCCAAAACGTTTCATTATTTAGAGCAATGATGAAGCATGTATCAATTCATAAATACAACCCACTGTGCAATATAAAAACATCAATATTTCTGTCCCATTGTGTAAGGGATATCTGTTGCATACAGAAAGAATTTCTTCTCCTTAACTACCACAGAGAAAATGGGAAAGGCAAATAGCCTTCACAAGTGATTTGACTTGAAAGCAGAGATGAGGAGAAGTTTCTAAAACTCAACACAACTTTTCATCTGGGCCAATCAAAATAGAAACTACGTGGGGTAGCAGTTGTAAACGATGCAGGGCTGTGATCTGGCTGCTTTTTTAGGCTTGTGATGCAAATCTTGGTTCGTTGATTCCACAAAGCTTTCATCATACTCAGCTCCATGGTTAAAATCTAGGAAATTCTTAGTAAAGCTGTCTTTAGAAAACGAGGTCGCTTCAGGGGTGCGTCATACAGCGTCCCTGCTCTTACAGGAGAGGCTAGATATTCAGTCCTAGGTGTGTCAGGACACAGTGGTGGGCTACAGAATTGTTCAGCTCCATTTGTACCATTTTGCACATGAGGTCTGAGGCTTAGACAGATGTCAAAGGAGAGGCTGGGATAATATTTACACAGCTGTGGGCCGCAAAGAAGAGAACGGTTAACTGAACTTTTTCTACAACCTCTTGAATAAACAGGTAGTATGCTAATACTACAAAATGCTTCTTGTTGGAGGGAAGGGAAGTGCTAAAAGGCTTCTGGCTGTATTCTCTGTTCCCAGAGAAAGCTATTGCAGCTTTTACTAGCTGTAAAGCACTTTTGAATTATTACTCAAGGTTTGGCCTTAGACTGATGAACATTCAGAAAACCTTTAACCTGACAATGGCACATTACCCTCAAGGAATGCCGTGCAAACAGCAGCATGCAAATCTGAGCTGGATATTCAAATGAGTAAGGGGTCCTGTGCTGCAATACGGGCACACAGGTTTGAGTGCTGCAACAGAAATCCAAGTGCAGGGCAATTGCTGCTTTCACTGGCAGCGTGGTAGAAATTGTCTCTTGATATACCTGCTGCCTCTGTTCTTGTTGCACTAAGCAATGGCAAGAGCACGGATGAGTACAGTAATGTATTTTATTATAGCTTCCTGCAGAAGGGGTGATGCTGATGACTTTCCTCCAACAGGGAGGTGACTTATGATTGACTTTTGCAAGCCACAATGGTTGTAGGACACAAAGCCACAGTTAGGGGTGGATTTTCCACAGAAATATATGTTGAGCACTTTTGAACTGCCTGGCTCTATCCTAGGTGCCTAAAGGAGGGCTGAGTTGTTTCAAAAGAATAATCCCCGTTGTGGGTGCTGAGCAATTGAAAATCTGTCCCTGAAGTGCGCTTTTTTTCCCCCCCTATCATCTGTTGGCAGTTTGGGCTTTTGATTGATTTATTACTTTATTTTTAACTGCAAAGACCCTTTAATTAGGGAGGGGAGCTATGTGAATGAGCTGGAGCTGCTGGTGGTAGCAGCTCCTTGCCGTTGGAGATTCAGTAATTAAATAAGTAGATAATATCCTCCTTATTGAGAAGATTTAGAAAATCATAAGGATTTTGCATTATTAGAGTGTTCAACATCTGCAAATGGAGGAAAAAGCCACCATAATGGTAATTTAGCTGCAATGCATGTGGAGGGCTCTTTTTCTTTCTTTGAACAGGCAAACACTAAACAATTACTGAATCCCTCCTTGTTACTTATGTTTTCTTCTTGGTGGTTAAAACCCCCATAAAGCAGAAATTGAAGACTTGCTATTAAAATACTTGCTGACAGCTCCATTCAAAACATCCTTTCAAAGAGTGCTATCACATTATGATTCATCTGCTATTCTGATATAGTTGCTTTAACAACAAGTACCTTCCTTCTTGGTTAGGGCCCATCTCTTTT
>JAVJGJ010000030.1:21496874-21528402 GCA_035590215.1 Microhierax caerulescens
ATGTTTTTTTTTTTTTTTTTTTTTATTTCTTCCAGTGATTTACTGGGGAAACAAGTTTTTAGCATTTGCAGCTGAGCAGTACTTACAAAAATACCAGTGCAGGTTTCCGCAGTGCCTCCCTCTCTGACAGATCCCCACCATGGCAATCTGTGGAAATCAGTTATGTTTTACATGCATTTATTCCGTACCTTATGACAATCCTCCTTTTCTGTCGCTTCTGCTGCCTTGGTATGTAAATTATACCCCTCGCTTTAATCAGTGGCAGCAGTGTTTTCTCTGTGTTCTGTAATTGGGACTTTGTCTCCAAGTGTCTGCTGAGCTGACAAAGCGTAGTACTGGATAAACTAAACCGAGCAGGAGCAAGCAGCGTGGCTGTACAGCACGGTGCTATGTCCAGGCTAATAGAGACTGTGTTTAAAGAGCTAATTATCCTGGCTAGAGAGCAGCACTGACATAGCATTGCTGCTTGCAATGTGACCAGCCTCCGAGCTCCGTGCAGCCCTCCGTTGTGGCACACAAGCCTATCTGTGCTTGCCCAAAGATACACAGCGTTCATACAGCATATCTATACCCTCTCGCCTGTCAGTACTCCCAGGCATAAAATGTACACAATAACACTTTAAGTGGCAGGCTTTATTATGGTAGGCAAACTTGAAAGTGTTTTCAGTTCTGACTTGTGCCACGTTTCAACATTATTCCCTGTTATAACTATTACATCTGTCCAAACTGTAGATATGTTTTTAATGGAACTTTTCTATTTTTGTCTACTAAGTGTTTTGTATCTTGGAGACAATGAAGTCTCTAGCCCCTGTATCTAAGAGTAAACATCCTCACGAGAAAATGACAAAGTTATGTAGACAACAGTGATTATGAACACACAGGCTATTTCAACCTAGCGTGTAATAACTATAGAAGAGCAGAGTTGTTGGTGCATGGGAAAAGTCACTATAGATTGAATTGGCATGCTATATACTCCCCTCACATTTGAAATTCATTAAGGGTCCTGATTAGGTTAACTCATTCTGATGTTTGACATGGAGCTCAAATTTTCCAGATTGTATACCTAAGAAAGAAAGGTCCAGAAGAAGTTATCAAGACCATGTGGTGTGAGGAGACCATAGGCTTCATCGCTTCAAAGCTGTAGGGTTCGGGAGGGACTGATGAAAAAGAAAATCTGGGCTGGCCTTTAGAGCAGTCCGGTGTTTGGAGAAGCATGATCCAGAAAGGAGGAGGGCTATATGCTCTTCAAATGAGCGAATTCCACAAAGATGATATTTGGCTATTATATGACAAAATTACTACAATTACTAAAAAATTTGCAACCCTTTAACTGAGCCTGAGTAGTATTGTAGACATAACTCCTCCTGAGTTTTATAACCTCTAATTCTACTTGCATCATTACATTTTGCTTTAATTCACATCAGAAGAAAAAGAGGAGCAGGGGATGAGTGACACACCAAACCCTCTATGCTTTAATAGTGACTTTTGTTATCAGAAATGAGCTGCTGGGGTCAGTCTCTGAGAATATCACTGTCAGTAGTTAAGATATTTTCACCATGGAGTTAAATACTTACGGCATTGACAGTAGCTCGAAATACTTCAGTGGTTATTGTTGAAGTCATTAGTCTAGCTGAAGTAATGCTGGCATGTTTTCCCTCTGGGTGAAATTCCTCAGTCTAATTGCCTCCTCCTTGCCAGGCCATATTTGATAGCTTCAGGTTTGGAGACTGGATGTTTTCCAGTAATTAATGGCTTTTCTCACTTATAGATTGAAATTATTTCCTTTTGTGAATTAGTCTGTTATCCAGTAGTGAAGATGTTGAATTCCATATTATTTAAATGGGATAACTTACAAATAGAGATAATATAAAAAACACAGTCACCAAGCCACATGAAAGCTACGTGGGCCGCTGCAGAAGATGCTTAAGTTCACATGTAATTTTTTTACAAGAATGAAACAGCACTGACTTCAAAACCAAGCAAATAGATTATTTTTTTTTTCTATTCATGTTCTTTTCATCTAATGACCTAGCATTAGGTCATCTCCTGAGTAGTACTGGCAATCAGATTTCATCAAGCTACTCCTGAGTACTGTAACGGCAGTTTGACAAAAGTACATCATAAACTCAATGTCTCTGATGCCCGGACTAGACTCCTTAAAGTACTTTGTCCACTCTAAGCATAATTGGCCTGTGGTTTTAGAAATCAATGAATACTGTTCCACAATGGAAAAAAAATAGCTTCTGTAGCCTTTGTTTTATGGCCTTGCATGTTATTTGAGCTATCACTTCTCAAAGCAATTTTATTACATCTTTTATTGTATTCTGCTTTTTAAATCCTAAATGGAACATATTACAGATCTCAAAGCCAAAAGCAAGAAATGTTTTTAATACTATTTCAGATATGTTACAGCAAATTATTTTTCTAAGGACAAAATTTATTGAAGATAATGTAGTACCATGACACCTGCACTTCATAACGTATCAACTATTTTTAAGTTGCAGATTCAAAAGCATGAAGAGAAACTTCTAGTTAAACACTGGTGAGCCCCGTTGTCCTTTCTACATACAGATCTGTCCTTGCCCAAATAAAGACTTCTTACTAGAGCACTTAATCAGGTTATATCATGATTTAGCAAAAACCTTTTCAGTAGAGTTCCAGGGTGGTTTTTTTCCCTTCCAAAAATGCTGCTAAAGTGGTAAATGTAAGCTGACAAAGTTTATTTCCCCAGGGCCAGGGAGGTAGTCTGGGAATGTGAGATGTAGGAACGTGTTCATCCTGACTTCCAGGCTTGTGTTTCACTTGCCATCAGGTGGGGCATCGCTGAAGAAGCCAGAGGGATCACAACCTCTGAGCAATGACTCTTGTGTAACTGGCTGTAGGAGGCATCCATCTAGTAGCTGTTGGGGATTAGATACAGGTGGAATGATTCTGTGGTTATACTGTCTGTCTTTAGGTGCGTTGAACATCTGTTGGGTGCAGTTCAGGTGGACCCCAAGATCTGGTGCACGGTAGCATGCAATCTCTTTGCAGCTACTGGAGAACTGTTTCCTCTACAGGAAGAGTTTACAGATTCTGATGTAATATGCAAAAGCAAGTTTGGATTTAGATGAATACCAGAACGTGCCATGCTGAGTTTATGTATTTTGGTTCAGGAAGTTCTGCAAACAGTTTTCAGAAATTAGTGTTGGAAATAACAAGGACCAGGTGCATTGGGAACTGAACAATGACTTTGAGTCTTATTTTCCTGAATGCTATTATGTAGTGGCTACTGGAGTGTTGGAGGGATATCCATACACAGCATAAATAAATCATGGCATTTATTTATATAAGCTGAAGAAGGGGTTAAACAATGTAATCAAGATTCCAGCCTCACATTCTGATACATCTACTTTCATGGTCCTGATCCTATGCCAGTGTTACAGTAAATGGAAAACGCAATGGGAGTCTGCAAGAAATTACGATGCAGATATTGTCTGGCTAGAGGTTGTTTGGGGGTTGTGTGGTTTTTGTTTTTTAAATACAATTCTAGTTGCAGTACTGAAACAGAACGTCTACTTTGGTTGCCCATTCAGTTCCGCAGGGGGCATAGTTATCCACTGGCAAAGCCCTCTCTGTGAGGGACTGCTGTGCCGCTCGCTTTAAGCAAAAATATTCTGATTGTGCTTGTCCTGTTTTATGTCTTGGTTAGAGGACGAGTTTCAGTGAAAACAAGCAAGTTAGCAAGAAAAGTGAAAGTTGGATTGGGAATGATGTAATATAATAACAAGGAAGTTTCTATAACCCTTTTGCTGGTAGCATTCAGAAAAACATTCGACACCTACGCACTGCTGGCAGTTTGAAATCAGCGTATTCCCACTCAACTGCATTTCACCTTGTTTTAATCCCATGTTTTCGAAGAAGGCAAACCAAGAAACAGGATGTGTTTCCATTACATTCTGTCTAATCCTTGAGCACTAAGCTTGGCACAGGGTGTCTGCCAGGATGTTGACGTTGTGTCCCGGTAATGAGATCTGCGTGGGTGAGCAAAGGAAGGGGGATGTGGCCTTCATTCCTCACCTCTGCTCTCAGCAGGTTTTGCCCCTTTGCTTCTATAAAAGCAAAGATGGAGGTTAATGGGAGCTATTCCTTGGACATTAGTGAGTTTGAGCTCAGGCTTCTTTAAGGAAACCGACTTTCACACGCTTAAACCAAACATGAGCATGTTGTTCTCTTGGAAATAAACAGAGAAAGAGTCCTGCTATTTCAGAGCCTGCCACGAGAAGGGGTGACACAGAGCAGGTCAGCAGGGGGAAAGCCTTCAGAGTTAGAGATGAACCTGAGCTTGCCCTTTAGTTCAAACATACCTGTCTGCCTGCTCTAGGGAGGAATTCAGCAACTGGATCTTAATTTCTGGCTCCCCGATGTATAATGTGAACCACCCCAAACACAATGACAATCAATGATTCCAATTAACGCCAACTAAGAGTGCCTTTAACATACCACTCGCTCTGTGCCTGGAGGGTTACTTTATAGATCGTTACAGAGCTCCATGTACTTTCTCAGTTGTGCCCACCACCACGTGCCACCTGTGCAATGAACTCGCATGCCTCACAGTGCCACCGGCATCAAAGATCTGAAAACACCCGCTGTGCCCTGGGGAGAGTTCCCAGAGCAGCACAGTGACCCCTCCACGAGCATGGTGCTTGCAGCTCCCCAGCACAGCGGGAATGCAGCGCTGCTGTTGCCACATGGTGTTCAAGGCCCCAGGACTTAGTCCTCTGTTACCAAAGGTTAAGCCCACAGCCTGACAGAGAACCGCACTGCTGCTTATCACAGCCTTTGCTGCATGCTTGTAGCAAGTTTGATAGATCTCATCAGCTAATGCGTAATGTTCCTCTGGCTCATTCAGGCTACGCTGTCTCTCACCTCCTTTTTCACATCTTGCTTACCCATACCACGCTGGCACCACAGTGGTTTTCATATATAAGCTGTAAAGTGGTGATGCATTTCCCGGCTGTGTTTTCTTAATAAATATCTTTTTTGTTGTTGTTGTTTTGAATTTTGGAAAAGCGCTGCCTGGAAGTTTTTCTTTCCCCTTAATCAAGCACTTTGCTAAGCTGTTTTCCTTCTGTCTTATCTCTTGCTTGGGACCAAAATGTTTAGATTTCAGTGGTGACGTCTCACTCGCTCGCATCCTGTCAGATGGGAGCCTTGGGTTGCTTGAATTCATGGTATGGCTGACCAGAGCTCTGTGTGACTGGGACTGAAAATGGGGTTATTGTTTTATTCCCTCCTATGTAGTGTCTGTGGTTCAGTTTTCCAGAGAATTCATCCAGTCATCACTCCTCATCTCCAAAGCCAGTCTGAGAACTCCAGTAGACCATCTTCAAACTGGATTTTTTTCCCATTTTATTGTCTCTGATGTTACTTGGCTACAGTCTGTCTCCTTCAGCTTTGCTTTTTAACAGCTCATCAGGCCAGGTGCTCAGCTGGTGAGTTAATGCCACATTCCTGGAGGAAGGCACAAAGGGGACTGTGGCAGGCTCCAGGTGCAAGGAGGTCACGGTCTGCTTCCCTGAACAGTGAGTGGCAGCTCCCAGTCCCTGCTGCCTGAGCTGTGATGTGGGTTACGCTCTTCACCTGCACCCCTGAGAGATACCCTGAGACCCCACTTCCCACATCAGCAGGGGATGCCTGGCCAGCTGTGAGTTTTGCCTGGAACAGAATGGGTGAATATTCACAGCATTCACAGGTCTTCCCCTTGTGACCTGGTCAGGAAGGGGTGTCAGCCAGACAATAGATAACTACTTTGGGATTTGCACACCCAGACTGAAGCTCCCCACTTGCAGCTGCAGAGCTCTCATTTCTTGCTTGAGCCTTCACTGCTCAGTGCAGCTCCAGGTTCTCCACTGGGGGAAAAGTGGGGGCACACTGCTGCTTTCTGGGGTGCATGTAGACCCCTCCTCTCCAGAGTAGGAGGGGAACTAGTGCTGGGGAAAAGTGGGACAGGGCCACTCAGCAGCTATTTATCACCCCTTTTCCCACTATTTCACTAATTACCCTGTCCCTTTTTAATCTCAAATTCCTGCAGATGCTTTTCTGGGTAAATGGTTTGTTTCCAGTCAAGGACTAGCACTTTTAAAGACTTCCCCCCTACCCCACCCTCTGCCCTCTTATTCTACACATATGAGTGATCACAAATTATAGATTTTCTTCTTTTGTTACTTCACAAGTGTTGAAAAGGCAGGTTGTTCTCTGTGCTAAACAAATGACAATTTCATCGCTGTCACCCAATAATAAGTGCTTTTCACGTTTAATTTGTAATGTCTGGAAATACCAGCGAGAGGTGAGGGAAGCAGTTTAGATACTATATTAACCTCTCCAAACCTTGTCCATTCTCTGAAACTCAACCTGTCTGTGTTTTGAGTATGTAGGAACATGCCTTTCCTTCTTCTTTTAGATTGTTCTGCCCTGTTCCTTAAACTGAGACTAAGGGATTTTTTTGTTGTGAGGCCTTTTAGTTCAGCCAGACGTGAAGGAAAAGGTGATCTGAAATTGTTTCTGTACATACGCATGGCCTGTAAGGGATGTGAGAGAAAATATTTCCTTGCTGAACTAAGGACTTCTGAGAGTCCAGCTAGCTGCGGAACCAGCAAGTTCAAACTGCTCAAAAATTCCTGCCAAGCTACAAAAACATCCCAAGAAAGCATTATGAAAAGCTCTTGGAGGCAGAGAGTTGTGAAATTTTAGCATGACAGAGCTTGCAGTGGCAAGGTTTCCTAAGCAGCAACTGTATGTCCCCTGCCCCAGTGCAGGACAGAGATGAATCGGGCCCATTACGAAAGCAATGCATATTTAAATGAGATTTCCAGGCCAGTTCTACAGTCTCAAGTGGTTTTTTCAAAGCATTTGCTTTTTCATGCTGATTTAGACCAAACTTGAATGTTGAATCTTTGGAGAATCATAAACAAATTGTGTTAAATTACCATTAATGGAAACGCATCACACGGAAGGAAAGGCAAGGTTGTTAATGGTATCGCTGCTCTTAGCTCGGGCGCTGACGGTGTAGATGCACAGTCCTGCAGCACAGAAGTAATGCATGTAAGATCACCCACTGTTCAGAGACCTCCAGACAAGCTAAGCACAGCGGGGTGAGTAGCGCTGGAATTTGTTTTACAGGAAGCCTTTCATTTCCTTGCTTTTGAGGGGTTAAGTGAGGCACTTCAAGTAGTGTTCTCCCACGAGGGTTACACTAGGGAAGGGTAGGTTTAGTTTCCCCCAGGGGCTCTGTAGCAGCTTTGGCAGCAGAGGCGGCTGTCGAAAGAGAACAGCCGGATGCAATGAATCAATGTATTCCCCAGCCGCTCCGGCTGCGTTTCCTTCCCAGCCAGTGCTGTCCACTTATCCAGACTGCTGTGTCCGATCCTGGTCCCCAGCCCCGCACTGCCACTGCTGGCTTTGATAGACAGGTATGCCCCAGAGGCCTCCAACCTTGGCTTCAAAAGGCCTGGATTGGGGTAGAATTAATTGTGAATGTTTTAATTGCTGCTTTTTGTGTCACCTGCAGAGCGCACGGACTAGAATGTGAATGTGTTGTATTGTACAGTGGTGGCCTCAGTAGGAGCTGGTCATGGACCTTAGGAACATCAAGCGTTTGTTAAACTTATGACAATCCCACCATCATGCCTATGCCTCTTCAGGCGTGGCTTTTGGGAACAGTTATCAACTCAAGCTCTGGTCAGGAGTTGTTAATTTATTAAAATCCTTCTCTGGAATGTCAAGGTGACAAAAGAGTTCACCTCCAACAGCCAGGTTGCTGCTGCTCTGAGAAGCCCGTTGGCTCCCTGGCCAGCCTGGCTCGTTGTCCGGGTCAGAGCGCACAGGGCACCCTGGCCACATCATGGATTACCCGGGGCGGGAGCCAGCACTGTGGCCCCTGACAAAGCGGCAGAGGAGCAAGAGCCTGGAGTGCTCTGCCTGTAGCAAGGCTCCAGCAGAAAGCCTTGGGAGGTGTAGGTCTAACTGGCAGGTTTTGATCCAAGGCGTTGGGAATTCCAGCTTCTTAGCAAAGAGCCAGGATCATGGAAGTCAAGGGCCGTGCAGCTCCAGGGCAGGCTTTCCATGTGGTGGGCTTCCAGGTGGTAAAATCCTGCAGCCATGGGCCAGCTCGCCACAGGTGGCCATCACCAGTGACCAAACTCCAAGTCCAACATGGCTAGTTTTCCAGTCAGGTTATTTACCAATGAGTAGAGACCATCAGCCTGACCGATATAAACGTAATTCAGTGCCAGAGAGCCCAGAATATACTATATAATACAAAGGTTTACTTCTGCAACACTCTCGTTTTGCATGGATTGGTGAGGACTGCAAATGCACAAAACATTCTGTTTAACTTGGGTGATTTTAACCTTGTTTGTTTGTTACTCAAAGTGAAGTGAGAAGCAGTTTACTTCAAAATTTACAAAAAGAAAAAAAGAAGCTTCTGTGTGATTGTGAATCAATATGACACGTTTCACCCCAAAACTAATTCTTCATATTGTATGACACCATATCATCAAAAAGTCTATCATGGAGATATGCCCAGTACAAAAGAAATCCCTCAAAGCTGTTTTGATAAATGTCATGAGGGAAAGTCTTATGGCAGTGGATTTTTCTTGTAAAATATATAAAAAGCATTACAAAAATCTTATATCTAAAATTTATAATTCAAAGTGTTTTCTCATGCTTGTCACAATAATAACAAATTATGTCATTTTGCAGCTGCAGTTGCCCTAGTGTTTTCCTATCGTAGTGGTTATAATTTGATAACCACTCAGTATTAAAACAGGATATATGACAGGGTAAAACTTGCACTTTAGAAAGGATATGGAATATAATAGAAGAAATTTCCTCGGTCCTTTTTTTCTAAAATCTTATCAGATTCCTCCAGGTTCCAACTGCATCATGGCCCTAAAACCCCCAAATTATTCTTTATGTTTGTATTCATGTTTGAAGTATTCTAAAAGAAATGAATGCTCTTTATAAAAATGTATTTTATCAATGCTAAACAAAATTCCTACACATTTAATTAATGAACAATATTACCTGATGTAAAAGAGATATTGTTCAAACACTGGATGCAATCTATAGCACTCTGACAGGGGAAGATTTCCAGCATTGCCCAAACTTGGTAGTGAGGCTATTCAATCCTAAAGCAATGGTGTTCTCATATTAATGAACACAAGCAGTTTCAAAACAGAATTACCATCCTCAGTTCAAAATTGAGTTTAAATGGGTATATCAGCTTTTCAGATTTTTTCTTCTGAAGATTCTTATACATTTTCAAGAGACTAGCAGAGATATGATTACATGCAGCTAGTAGCTGATTCCATTTAACCATAATTACATTGATGTACAGTAAAATACATAGGAGCTGTATTTTTAAGGTGAAAATGACAAATTGGTTTTATTTTGCACCTGTGTCATGTAAGCATCCTCCCAATATTCAGGTGCACATACATACACATTCCTGTATCCACCCATCTTCGGGTTATCTAACACAAATTTCGTAGGAAACTATAGCCTTCCTTAGACTGTGATTTTTAATGAGAAGATGATAGAGCAGTCCAAATGTCAGAACTGCCATGTAAAAATCTCAAATAAACACCACTCCCCCAAAAAAAGCCCACCAACACCCTAACACCCTGCTTCCCTGCCTCCACCGTCACCTCCCAAGGCAGCTCAGCAAATGAGGAAATACCTTGTGTATCAAACTGACTTGAATACAGCATTACCACTTAGCCACAATAATTAACCTTGTCATTTGGCCAATCTTGTCTCTAGAAGTCTCCAATTTTTTCATCGGTTACTGGAAAAAAAGAAAAAAAAAATCTTTAAAGGGAAGTGCATTCCTGAAATACTGCCTGCAGTGTTCAATGGAGATCTGTGCCAGCAGTGAATGCACATGCCGTAATTAAATTAGGTAGCAACAAAGCAGGTGCTTTATATGCTTGCTGTCATGGAAAGTCTCCTCTCTGTATAGACAGAAAATTTTCTTAAAGAAAACCCCAAAAACCTCAAAATATTTTTCTATCTATAAATACTGTTGTTTTGTCCTGATGTCCTTAAAATCACAAATGTAGTAATATTATAAATCACATAAAATTTGGAAAATTACTTCAAGTCCCTGGGCTTCATATTGAACTGCCGTTTGAAGAAAAAAATTGAGATGTTTATACAAGGAACTAAAAGTTATTTTTGCCATCAGTGTTGATCTTGTAAATATTTTGTGTGAAATTAGGCAGATTAAACACATCTACATAGACTGTATAGGAAACTCCTTTTTTTTTTTTTTCTAGAAAACATCTTCCTCACTTGCCTTTCCCATTAACCTAGTAGTTTTCCACAGCGAGCACCACCCTGGGCCTGCTTACGTCAGTGACTTTTATTCCATTAATTTCAATGGAAGCAGGATGTGGTCCAGTAAATTATCCCCCAGCATGGTCTGCTCAATATTACATTAGACCAAGGGAATAGTGAAAAGAAAGCTCCCTATGAATTTAACTCTTCAAAACATTCATTCCTGTGTTTGCAGTGTAAGTTACTGCTATTCTTCTCTAATGTTCTAAAGGTTTCTGAAACTATCCAAAAGGCACTCTCGATAGGCGAGGCTGGTAAGGCAGTATAGTCCCCGTTAAAACTCTTAGAGATACACTAAATATTTAGGAAGAACATCAATAATCCAGTAAAGTTAATTAGGCGTAATCATAAAGAATTTTTGATGACCGTTGCATAAGTCATTTTAATATCGCTTATAAAGCCTTTGGATCACCTGAAAAAGGTACTATTTCTGGATTTGAAGGACAATCGTTCAAATCCTAGAAAACATATCTAAAAGAAAAGTTCTTGCATGTAGCCTGTAGCTTTTCTCTCCTTAGCTCTGTTACTGCCCTACTTGGAATGAGGTCCTGCAGTCATCAGTGTCCTCCTGCTGCTCACCTTCCACGGCTACTGCCCAATGAGCTGTCCAAAGTCAGCACGTATTGTGTTCTAGGATCTGTAATACCTTCCCAAGAACAAGCTTAGCTGGCATTCAATAGGGTAGTCCACTTTGTTGTTGTTGTTGGGTTTTTTGTCATGCGATGCCAGGATCCCAGAGCAAACTGGGATTGCTAAAGAGCCAGACAGACACACACAAATGATACTTGAAGAAGTGGACCTTGTTACCAAGATTTGTAAAGTGCCTGGGGCCTGGTTGCTGAGATGCCACGTGCCAACCAGGATTTTTCATATTCTCATGCCTTGCTTTTGAACTTGGATCAACACCACATTTTTTCCTTCCCATCATAACGCCACCTAAACTAATTTGGTTTTACTTTAGCATTCTTTCAGATCCAAATCATACACCTTCTCTGCTGTATTCTCATGAATACCAAAGCTGTAGAATAAATATTGTTGATGTGTGTTGGAAAAGTGCTTTTGTACTTGGATACCTCATTAAATTACATTCAATTTTAGTTATAATGAGTGTAATCCATTTGCTACTGTTGACCTCAATTCCCCTGAGCAAAGATGCAGTTCTGAATTGGTATTTGCATCTCTGAGTCAACTAAGATTCAAAATCACATCAGACCTCAAATCTGAAAACTGTCCTGATCCAGGGTTACGCTGGGGGTTGTGACTAAGTTATATTGCAGAAATGGATTCCTACAACACTTTACGTCTCTTGGTGTACTTTAATCTTGCCACTGCCCTAGCTTTCATGACGCTTTACTTATCTGTAACCTATCTCTGTAAACACCTTATGAGAACACTGACCATCAAGAAACAGAAGCACCTTTCTAAAACTCATCCTTGGGCACCTTTTCTGAAATCATTTTTCTTCTCCCTGTCTCACACCTTAATCTTTCATCTTGTGCAATAAATTGTTATTTCTCTCCCAGTTAGAATTCTTTCCTGTCATTCATCATGTTATGAGTACCTTTTGCCTGAGAACAGGAACAAAATCCCAGTAGACTCTGGAAGCCGTTAATTCTTTTCCTTTCTCACAATGTAGAAAATAGAGAACGCCACTCAGAGTGTCATCTTCTTTGGGAGAGTTTCATTGATTTGTTTATTTCAGAGTTTTGGGGTGCTTTGGGAGAAATGGACTATTTGGAAAGTTGGAATTATCAGTATTGTGAGTGTCATTCTCAGTTTGATAAGCAGAATATCTGGATAAGGAAGTTTTTGAAAGTTTTGGTCTGAAAATTATTTATTAGACAACAGGGACCTTGGAATATTCTGGAAACAGTTTTATTGAGTCATTGCAGATGATCAACTGTTCAGTTCAAAGCATGAGTCTATGATTTCATTTGTCCTTTGATCAAGCTAGCCGGATCCCCATGCTCACAATGAGAGCACACACAGAGGCTCTGCAGGGGTGAAGTAGTTTTATAACTTGTGTATAGTTCCTTTTTCATGTATCATTGGAGGCATGGCATCAGCTCTGTAAAATCGATCATGTAAATTTGCAGGTACAAAAATGGTAACTTGCACAGCATTTGCTAAGAGGTAAAGAACAAGCCATGTGTCTTGCTCATCTGTTTGGTAAGATCTTTCAGAGAACTAAGAAAAAACAATATACTTCGAGACTCAGTCAGTCAGTAGAACAAACCACAAGTTTGTTATCTGGGACTGCTAAGAAATACCACAGAAGGTCTTCAAAAGCAGGACAGAAAAAAACCTGTCAGTTTTGCTATATTGATCCTGCTTTAGTGTTAGGAAATGAAGTGGCTGACTTCTTCACATCCTTTTGAGCTCTGTTTTCTGATTCTAAAATCCCCAGATGCATCCTCAGGGTGACTCTCAACCTGTATTTTTTTGGGGGGTAGCAAAAATGTTATCAAATACTACCATAGCAGAACATGCACTTGTCTCAATCCTTTATTCCTAGTGAATATCCAATTAAACTATTCACTTCGGTATCCTGCTGGTTTTCTCATTTGTTGACTCACGCAGGATGAGGGCAGGAGAGTGCTGCTGAACACCTGATTACATCCTTGGCAATGGGAAAACTCTATAGACAAACACCAAGAGTGCCAGCTCAGCATTCAAAACATATAAATAAAATAGCAGAGGCCAAACTAAGCTTTTACTTTACTGTTTTCTTCAATCGGCAAATGCAAATATATTTCTCCGTAATTTATGTTTTGACAGACGATAATGAATGTGAAAATGCTACTCAGCCTTGTGGAGAGCATGCCAATTGCACAAACACGGTGGGAAGTTATTTCTGCATGTGTATGCCTGGCTTCAAATCCAGCAATGGTCAACAAACTTTTGTCCCTAATGATGGAACCTCCTGCGTGGGTAAGTTATTAATGTCTGCCAACTAGCTTTACATTGTCACTCTTCTCTTATTGCTTCTGTTAATTACAGAAAGCCTAGCCGAAGGCTTTTAGATTTAAAGTCTGGAGCATGGATATAAAATTCCTACAATCTGGACTGGTACAGACTTAATATTCCAGTTCAGGCCCACACTTCTCACTGATAACACAGCTGCTGCCATTGCTTTCAGTAACACTTCAGTCTTCACTCTGCTTGCAATATTTTTATTCCATGTGTCACAGTTTTAGACAATGAATATATAGTTAAGGTAATGCAGAAATCCCCAATCCACCTATTCATGGCACTGCTTCGCTGATCTGTGAGCAAGGCGGTCATATCCTTAAAACAAAGGAGAGTGACAGAGTAATCTGCATTCACGTCGCTCTGGCACAACAAAATCCCCTATACATTTGACCTACTATGCTCCAAATACCTTTTGTTTGGGGGCTTTGGTTGGGATAGTTTTGGTAATTTTTCAAGTCTGATCAAAAGCCATGAGCAAGACCAGTAGTTATCCTACCTCCTGTGCCATCCATCAGCCTCTGTTCCTGTAGCAGCTGGATGGAACGTGTTTAAGATTACAGTGGAGGAAAAGTTATCGGGAAAAATGTTATTTCTGAACAGCTATGCAATCCTTTAGGATTTCCCTTGAATGGAAGAACTGTAACTGTTCCTCTTTTTTCAAACTCCTGGTAATTTTCTCTGTATGTTGCAACGGTCCTCAGGGAATGGGAAAACGAGAAATAAATCTATTGCCCTTTACACCTTTATGCTGACTGTGTCTCATGCCAGATATGTCTCCTGTGAGTTTGTGAGTGCTGACAACCTCTCTTCTTACTGCTCTTAATATCAACAGAATGGCTGCATATTAAGCCAGAAAGTGATCTAATCAACGTTTCTTGCCCATTGCTCACATCCATCTAAAAGAGCTCTGCTTTATCCAGCTGCAATGAATCGTTCTTAAATTAGCTGGGATTGAGACTGTTAGCACATTGAGCTGTAAATATTCTCACTGTTTCTGGTCCAGGCTTTGATTTTTACATTATGACATTTCCTCAGCCCCAGAAGTTTTGTCTTCAAAGTTATTTTTCTGACTGTTCTTGCATCACTTAGCTTGCTAATGTCTTTTTTTTTTTTTTTTTCTTTTGCCCTCTTTTCTTTACTGGGCAAACTGATCTTTTTTTATCCTCTATTGGGGGTTGGTTTACCACTTTCCTTCATTTTGCAAAGCCATATGGGAGGAGCTGAGAGCTTCCAAAACTCACACTGAAATAAAAATTTACCTGTGGGCACCTTTTCTCATTAAACAAGTGTACCAATTACTTTACCAAGCAGTGAGTCCTAAAGACAACCTTTTGATCCACAATTAATTTTCTACTTTATCTGTTAGGGAAACCATAATAGGATATTTTGTACCCAATGGATCTGCTGCTACATGTGGTAGATACAACCTGCACGCAAGCAGCTGACAGTACTATATTCAGGGTGTACCACACACAGCTGAAGCAAACACCAAAGTTACTGTAAATTCAGTGCAAGTTACCCAGTACAAATCAGAGGACAGAGCTACCAAGTATCCATCCTACCCAAGTTTATAGGGCCCCCAAATATTTTCAAATTCTGCAAAGTCTTAAGTTTTCTTTTTAAGGTATGTGTATAGTTCATACGGCAGTAAATTTAATAATAACGATAATGATTGAATTTTGGAGAGTATGGCAGTAAGCAACCTATTTGTTTATGCCATCAAATCTGTCTGGAGTTCCCAGCGGTGCGAGCATGGTACAGCACTGCATGTGCGTCTGAACTCCGCGTGCCTGCGTGTACCTCCCCTCTTTGGACACTACACTAAACTTCCGAATACAAAGTGATTATAACTCTTAAAGAAGTGGATCAAAAGAAAACTTTGGACAATGGCTTTGGGAAATGTCAGTTCACCCTTAATCTAACTAGAATGTTGAGTTTTAAGTTGAGGGTCAGCATTATTTCACCCATGTTATCAGGCAGATTTGGTGAAGAGGTGACAATGAAACATGCAGATAGAGGAGGAACTGGAGGGTAGGAACGGGGAGAGAGAGAAAGAGAAGGAGAAAGGAAATGGAGAAGAAAGAGGAATGCAGAGATGTGATATTTCTGAAGATGATATTTTTCTGCTGTCCTGAATATGAGTTATTAAAATCTATTTACTGTGTAAAAGCCATGCTTTTTCCTTAGACTTCACATTTTATTGAATGTTTGGCTGCAGATAAAAAGGTGAAATATAAACCTATTTTTTTTCACCCCAGTTAACCGAGTAAAAATGTGAAAATGGCCATCTGTAAAATGAAAGCGACGTCCGTGCCACTCTGCCTTTTCCAGGAACATGCTGTTAGTTTTCTTCAGGTATTTCTGTGAGCACTGGGATGGCACCCATTCTGCATCACATCTTTTTCTGTGACAAGGGGAGTTGTACAGTGGATGGGATACAGCATTATGCCACATTGCTAACTTCTCTTTTACCTGTGGCATTCTTAGGCTTTTTCATTTCTACTTTGTGTATGCTGCTGCCTTCCACAGTATGGAGACACGGGGAGGGAACATCTAGTCCTTTGCAATTGGACTTTTCAATCACTTGCAAGCTACTAATAAGCAGAAGGTATAATGTAGACATCAAGCTGTCTTGACTGACTGGTGAAGAATCAAAGCGATGTAGGTACAATCCAGTAATTGGCAAGAATGAACATAATAACTGTTCTCAGTACTTTTAATTTAATTGGAATTTCCTTGCCTGCTGCAGTAAATGAGGAGTGACAAAGCACAGAAATAAAATAAAAGGTTATAAATCTATTTTCACACTAGCCTAAGTGGTATTGGTGATATTTTTCTGATCGGAGCTATTATAAAAGCTTCAAAGTTCAGCTCCAGGATTTGTTTTGAATATTTACTAAAAAGCTAGGGCTTTTTGCAGAGCTGCGGCAAATGCTCTTCTGTTTAAAAAGCTGCTGTTCTTCAACCTTTGCTCAGGAATGTTGTCTGTGAAGATTGCTCTCGCAAGCCTTGGCAGCCCAGTCCCGCTCCCATAGCAGATCAAGGAGGACGGTTTGAGATCCTCGCCCCAAAGCTAAAGTAAAATTGGATTGCTGAAAGCACTGACACAAGCTGTTGTCCGTGTGTGGTCCAACAATTGCATATTCGGTTAAAAAGGCATAACTACAAAATATAAAGAAACAAAAACCTACAGCTACTGCACACAGTATTTCAAAGCAGAAACTTAAAAGCAGCATTCTTGTAACTGTCACAAATTGTTGGCTACCCCTGACAATCTCATTGATTTACAAGGGATACGAAACTGATTAGTAGCTTGCAAGATCAGGCATATTGCCTTTTAATTTTGTCATCCAGGAGATTTTTTTTCTCCAGGAAACAGTAAATTAGATAAGTGTGATATGGATTCGTTCCATATGGACAACTCAACTGCAGAAAGTCTATTTGCATATACTCGACAGGGTGTCTCTATCAGACTTTAAATAGCCATCCTTTTGCCAGATTTGTGCCTTGGTGCTGGAGTTTCTGCTGTTGTTTTTAGTAATCCTGAGTTCTCATTAAAATCTCCATTACACTTAATATCTGACGTAATAACAAAGGGAAAGGTAATTTGTGTGACTGCCCAATAATGACAAATAAATGATATACCTAACTAAAGGTTCATGAAAAGCAAAATATTGTAATTTTGAAATATTGCATCAGTAAATCACATGGAAACCTGACACTTAGCAATGGTAGTCTGGAAAGTACTCAAATACTTAATTGTAAGTCATTGTAAGTTTTAACAAAGCTTTTTGTCATTTGCTGGTGTTTTAGCACTGCATTACATGTTGAGTATCTTGTTAAGATGTACATGTCCTTCTCTATGTAGCTGACAAGGCCAAAGAAATCTTTGGTATAAGGTTGATGGGTGTTCCTGATATACAAACTGTTATTATCACGGGTTTCACTCTTGCCACTTCAGTTCATTCAAAGTTTTTCTGTCTTCCACAACAGGGCACTGACAGGCACCCGCTTGTTTCAAAAACAGCTTTACAATTTCCTGATGTGAGAGGTTATTTAAATGCCAAGAGTAAGAACTTTGGCCTTACGTCTATAAAAGACAGTATTTAATTATGAGTAGCACTTTATCTTGCTTCCCCCCCCCGCCCCTTTTCTTCACTTTTGCCAGATCCATTGAAGTATAACGTGGTTAGCTCCATGACTATGAATACTGAGGTCACAGAAATGACACAAATACAGATAATGCAGAACTCGGTTCATTAAAGAGAAACATTTGCAGTTTGGGGCATTAAATATGGGAACAAAATATTGCACTAATGCAGATAATTATAATTTAACCTTGTACTTTAAACTTCAGTGCTTGCAGCAGCCCATTCAAACATACAACCTCCTTGGCGGCTCTCCCTGAAGAGCAGAGGTGGCTGTGCCGGGGGGGGGGGGGGGGGCCGGACACACGCACCTCCACCCCCATCTCTCTCTCCCATCTGCACTGTGCCCACTCTGAATGGCTTTTCAGTGGCAGCTTCTGAACCTCAGGCTCAAAACACAGCATTTCAGGTACAAATTAGAGCCACTGCTCAGCGAGGAAAATAGGGGGAAGAAGGTGAGGTGGGACCTCAACCATCTTCTCGAAGCCCAGGAAGACCTCTAGGATTATGAGCAGAAGGGAGCTGGGGAATTATGCACAGAACAGCAACAATCATGTGAATGCAGAAACTGTTGGGATACTCCATTAGAAGTTTAAATTCATTTTACAGTTTCCCTGTAGTTTTTTACAGAAAAAAAAATGTACGTTTTTTTAAAGAAAAACAAAACAAAACCAAACAACTAACTAAACAAAAAAATACCATTCAGCTAATTATTTATGGAGGCTTTCTTGCCATTAGTAAAGCTGTTCTGTGAAGTTACCAAAAATGCTGTCCAAATAGGCAGATGGCTCCCAGGTATCCTTCGGACATCTTTCTGCATTCCCCAGATGTATCCACAGTATGCAGTACATTTCTGCATTTTTCCACAATTTCCATTTTTTTTAGCAACCTTATTTCATGTATATTGTTGCTCGGTTTTGTTCCACACTTTTTTGAAATTCACTAACAATCTCGTATCAAAATAAAAGCACAAAAGTCGTTCCCATATACTAATAGTCATTTCCAGCCCCCTACAGCTGCTTTCTGTCCGTCTGTTCTTAACACCCATCTGGCTGCACAAAGGTCTCCTGTCAGCTCGGGTGTAGTTCTCCTCCACTAACTGGTTAATCAGTTCTCCTTTCACCAATTTCTTAATTTCTTTCCCAAATTCATTGTCGTGCCAGTTCTTAACTTAGGTTTGCCGTCCTCTCTGGTTCCCCCCTTCCCTGCTCCACCTTCACTTTCCTTCAGTCCAGTTCTCAGGCTGTTCCTTTAAATCTACTCGTGTATCAATTCTTCATTTTTCAACTCTTTTCATCAGCTATACCTGTCCCAAAGCTGTTCACTTTTTTCTCCTTTCCAGCACAGCACTTCACAGTCCATTACTTCATTCTTTCAGAATTATTTGGTACTGTTCCCAGTTTACTTTCTCTGTTGAGTTATTTGATCTTTATCCTTAGCCAACCAAATAATGCAGAATAATCCCCACTTCAGCCAGGGAGTTAGTACCCAGCTCTACGAAAATGATCAATTCATGGATTCCCTTACCGGAATTCAACAGTTTTACTATTAGACCATGCCCCACCCAGTTACTGAACCTGTCTGCCTAATGGCAAATTATTTAGAAGCACAAAAGCCATCTTAGGCAAAGGCAATTTATATCTGGATTTTAAAAAAAGGCTTGCCAAGCACCTTAAAGGGCACAGAGCTTAAATCTTATAACGAGATGGATAGAGTGATCTTTTGCAGCATCTTTTTAAAGCCGTGACTTAAAAGAAACAGCTGCAGTTTTCTTTCTCTTGTCTAACTCAATCATAAGGCTGAAAAAATCTATTTAGTCTAATCTCTGGAAAATAGGTTTCAGATGATTTGCATCATGCCAAGCATTTTGTTATGATAGAATTAATATTTACACTCATGGTTTTAAAACATGAACAATGCAGTATTATATAGTAATAAAAGTGGTGGTATAAAAGTATGATCAATTAAGATTTATCCTTCTAATCCCCGAGTATTATAATTGGCAGGTGTTTCACCATTAACTTTGCCTTTTTAGGTTTTGCTTTTTGTTATTCCATGGAATTTTATAATGGAACTGCTTGCAATGTGCAGGGCCATTATCAACAAAGCAGCAAGGTGTTAGTCTGTAAATACTTAATAAAAAATTCAATTTCTCATGATATTTGCAGATTTAGATGAGTGCAGCAACGAAGGAACTGTTGCCTGTGGAGATCATGCAAAATGTGAAAACGTGGATGGAGGGTTTAACTGCTCCTGTAAGGAAGGTTATCAACCATCCACAGGAAAATTGCAGTTTAAGCCAAATGATGGCACTTCCTGCCAAGGTACATGATATTATAAAGGTTTATGTGTTATTATAGAGCTACATCTTCTGAGGAACTCACCAGTGCCTCTTTATCTTTGCTTAGATTAATCAGCAAGACACGAAAGAGAGGCAAGGCAGTGGCATCTACATTTCCTGAGAATATAATAATTTTGTACATGTATTTTGCAAAACAGTGTGATGAAATCCATTCAAAATAATGGTTACTGCCTCATAGTTGTCAGATCTGTACTCCTCTCTGTAAATTTGAGCTGTCTCTTAACCTCACCTGTAAACGTCCCAAGGAAAGGGGCCAAAGTCTCTACCTGAGTAAAACAAAAGCTCGGAGTCCAATCCGGTGCTGTAACTTTGGCCAATAGCAAATTCTTAATAGTTGGAAGTTTGAGAATGGAGTCATGTGTCCTATGTGCATAAATTCAGAAAGCTGGTGGTTTGGGAATTACTTTCACAAAAGCTCTTACAATTATTATACATTGAATATTGATTAAACTGCAATATATAATCAGTTTCTTTTTAATTTCTACAGAAAATCCGAAGGCCAAGTGTGAGTTATACAAAGACTGTATAACTGAACATATTAATAGAACTTTAGCTGGAGTAAGTAGCATTGGTTTATAGATTAATTTCCAAATCCTTTAATTGTTTCTGTTTGAAACTGTTATTTCGATTATAATGGTTCTTAAGGAGCTTTTAACAAATGCTTCGAGCGTACAATTGAACTTAAGCATGTTTACAGAAGTCTTTTTAATAATTTCAAATTATTTGAACTGGGTTGTATGTTCAAATCATGATAATAACTTGCTGGGAATCTGTGTGTTCTGTTTCCAGCAAAGGGAGTCATGATGCATGAAAAATTCAGAAGTGTGGTAATCACTCAGCTGTTTCTGTAATTTCTGAAGTTACACACTGCTGCATTTACTGATGTGCAATTATTTGCTTGTTCAGAGTGAAAGGCAGCAAGATAGCTTACAAAAGTAATGTCAACAAGTGACAAAATAGAAAATGGAGCAATAACATCCCGGTACGCTAGTATATTTACTTCTCAAAGCATAGTATGTAAAGTGGTGCAGAATTTATAGACTCAAAGACTCCAGACTCCAGATATTTTTTTTTCACCAGAAGCAGAGATTCCTGAAGCAAATTGAAAAAATATTAATGAATTCACTATTCATTAGTCTACAGCAATAGTATTGTCTAATTTAAAAGGATAAATGAAACATAAACATAAATAAATTAAAACAAATTGTATATGTTTGCATTTTATATTAAGCAGTTTGCCAAAGTTACGAGATTCAGAAATACATTAGTTTAAAGGGTTTTATTAACCTAGTGTAAGATATACATTGTATTAACATGCTTTCTATGTTAACCTGCAATGTAATACATTATTTTAAATATAATACATGCTTACCACAGTTACATGCAAAAACATGGTAAACGCCACAGCAGGATCTTAGAGTGAGAATTTTTTGTAATATATAGTCATACTAAACTTAAATCAAAGTAATCATTCAAAATACTTCAATTTTATGTAAATAAGTGTTTTAGATTTTAGCCTCGTTTTTAGCCTGTGTTCTAGTTCTATTCAGCTGCAAAGATGAAGCAAGCTGCATACAAACTGTTCAGCAGCAGAGACTATGTATCTTACAAAATCAGTTGTTAAGGGGGGGTTGATGGATAAAATCTCATTAGCTATTAGTATCGTGAATAAGAATTCTTTTCTTGTTCAGCCATGAGACCAAAACATGCAAGCTTGATCTTCATCTCACCATTTTTAGCTTATTACTTTTTTAAACTAAGTGGGTTTTAAGTGTATTTAGCAGTTCATAAGCTGAAGCAGTGAAGGTGAAACAGGCAGTACAGTTCCACTAAACTACATGCTTTATAATCTACATTTGTAAAAAAACATCCACAAAATATACAAATACTGCCCATCTGTTCCCACCTCTTCAGCTAAAATTTAACAAGAGTCAACGGAGTAACCATATGACTGATATTTAATTATTTTTGCAGAACATTTACCAGCTCATTTTGGAGCATTAGGATAAATAAAACTGAGCTGCGGTTGTGGAAAAAAAAAAAGTCCAACAAACAAACCCCAAAAACTCCAATGTGTAATGATAGCACGTGACTTTGACTTTTTAAGCATAGTTGATTGCTGGCGTTATACCAGACGTGCTTAACACCATTACTTTATAGGTCAACCTGTTGATTTAAACAGTGCTCTTTTTTAATGCACACGCATCCTAAAAGCCCGTATGTTAATTCACAGAAATCAATCATTTGCATTGGAGATACTTTCACTTGCAGAAATATGTCTTTGCTTTCATAAAGATGTGAGTTCTTGTATTTTTCAGATTAATCATTTAAAAACACCCTTGGAGATGCTGCAAGAAATTAATAAAAATACTTTGGGACCAATTTTACCTGTAGATGTGATTTCATATGTGGAAGCACTATCCTATTCATCGCTGGATACCGTGCATTACTCTGTTTCTGATAACGAAGAGCTTCTTAATACAACCATTAACGTGAGTGAATCAAACCTTAAAGTTGTGGGTTTATTTCATATTTTACAAATCCATATGACTCTTCGACTTAAAAATACTTTTTTATTTACAGGTTTTGGTTAACACTGTGAACAATTTTTTACAAAAAGACAAAATTACAGTCTGGGAAGAGCTTCCTGTATATAACCAAAGACCGAGCCTGACTAAGCTGCTGCATACTGCAGAACAAGCGACGCTTCTCATGTCGCAGAACTTCAAAAAGACAACACAGCTAGATGTTAATGCGAGTGACATAGGTAGGATAAAGAATATTAACCTAAGGTATACTTTAGATATGGATTACACTGAGGAGGTTTTCAGCACAATTATGAAGATTAGAAATGGTGTTATGTGAAAAATGCAGGTGTTCATTTGTGAGTTTCATAACTGGCATCTGACTTTCTGTGTAGGTATCATAATTTTCAAAGATTGAATGTTTGAGCCCAGAGCCCAGAAAAAAAAAAGAGGCTGTGGGATGCTGTCCTTTCAGATTCCCTTTCAGTCTCTCCTTATAGTCACATTGTCACAGTGAATTCGGATTCAACTTATACACACAAAATTATCCCATGCATCTTATATGCATAAAAAACACCAGTGGAATGAAATCTGGATTTGCTCTATACAGATTTTTCACTCTTTTTAGTTCAGCGAAGGTGTTGTAAATGAACTTGGAATAAGGGTTATATCTAGTGAGTCTGATCTTAAGTGGCTTTCTTTTCAGAGAAATTTCTCATTTTAAGAGGAATTTCAGAGAAGGAGAATTGATTGGTCAGTCTCAGCTGCAGCGTTTTGCTCTCCTACCTTCTGCCTGCATGCAGGTGTCTTCACACCAACTTCTGCTGATTTTTCTGTGGTAATAACAGCCTTACCATTCCTTCAATGCGACTAGAGTAAGGCTAATATAAGGTGCTTTTGAAAATCCTAATACAGCACTGCTCATTCCTTTGGCAATGGCCACTCTTTCATCTTTATTTTTCTGAATGTACCCAACCTGTATGTGACCTGATTTCTTACTTCAGATTCAGTACAGTCCTTCAGTGCCTCTTACTGGTTTGCCATTTTATAAGATGACTTGATAAGAAAGATTCCTTCTTTGGTTCCGAGGCAGGTCAAACCACCTGTTCTTCCCTCACTTTTCTGAAACTGAATTAGCAAGAGTGATGAAAAAATAGGGACAGATATTTTCCCTGACATGGACTCTATAGAGGCAGGTTTATGTTAGTGCAGAGCACCTCTGGCTCTGAGCAGAGACAGAGCGGTGCCAGGAGCTGGCTATAAAGCCCCCGTTTGCCCACCACTAGGACTGAAAGCAGAGGCTCTTGTGGTGGCAGAGCTGAGGCCACGAAGGTCGAGAAGAGAGGATTCATGTGCAGACGCCAGTGGCAGGGTAGATGTCAGTCAGACCAAGGTGACAAAAAAAGGTGATACAGAGAACGGGGAGGAATATCCATGGTGAAAGGTCAATGATTTTTTTGCTTGCTTTTGTTCTAAAATGTGAAACTGTATGAGCTCTTTTCCAAATCGGACCCAAACACTGTAAAATTTTGTTATGGTTTTTCAGCATAAATATATCTTCCACAGGGCTCATATGTGCCCCACACATCTATTTTGGGACAACACCTACAGCATTACCCCTCTCTCTCCACTGTTTTTTATGGTGCAAGTTCTTGAACTGCAAGCTTTTCAAAGCTGTAGCCACAGAAAACTGTGTCTTACGTCCTGACAAACATTTTCTGACAGCTGGTCTACTGAATAGCTCATATTATTTTTGTGTGCTGTGCTATAAGCAATGCAGATGGTCTAGCTTAGTGATATTCTTCCAACAGTCAAGTTTTAGATTTGTTTGTTGCTGGTTTGGTTTGTTGTTTTTTTTAAAAAAAAAACAACTGATTGATTTTTTTCTTTTTTTGTTCCCATCCTGAGTGATTGAGACTCAGCACTATAATGAAGCAAGTAAAGAGCTCGATGTCCTCTAATGTAGTTTTTGTCCTGAGGGGTGATGCTTGTTTGTTTGCTTTTTGACAAGACACATCATTATTTCATGGTGCAATGTGCATTTTGTAGCATGGATAGATAACTATAAAATATATACTTTTCAAAAATTGGCTTTTATCAAATGTTACTGTTCAGTAGAGAACTTTATGCTTTGCTTTTTGTAATTGTGATTTGTGGTCCCTTTCAGAAATACATTTTTAATAAAGCAATAGCTCTTCCTAAAGTAACCTACATTGTTCTTTCCAGTGCCTAATTTAATGCGAGGTAAATAAAAGACCATATTTTTCATGGAAAGAGTAAAAAGTATGAGAGCAAAATGTATGCATGAAAATAACAAAAGATAGAGGTTTAAGCAAACGTGTTATATTAATGGCATTTTTCTTGAAATATTTGGCACAATGATATATTCTTAAAATTCATGGTAATTATGCAATCCAATAGCACATTTATTAAACCAACTGTAAATTATGGTAGACTGTAATGGAGCTGTGATTTGTACAGTATTTTTCTTCTTTTGCAGCACTCAAGGTTTTTGCTTTTGATTCACACCACATGAAACACATTCACCCTCATGTATACGCGGGGGGAGATTACATAAAGATCTCTCCGAAGAAGAGAGAGGAATCTCACCATAATGGTAAGAAACAAAGGTTAGAGAGTAGGTGCGTTAATAAACATGTTGCATGGACTTGTACCCACTAGTAAATAAGCAGATATGCAGTTTGCCAAGGCTGAGCTTCAGCCCTGCTGACTACAGAGGAGTCAAGGTATTTTTTATTTTTTCGCCATATCTCCTACTCCTTTATAGTCTCAAGACTAATATTTCTAACATTTCCAGTGGTGCAGTGAGTATCCAATGAGTTTTAACGCTGGATGTTGGTACCAGAGACCTGAGCTTTATCCTTTTCTCAGCCATAGACCTGCTGTGTGACTTTGGACCAGCCCCTTCAACTCTGTGTTACTCCTCCAAAAATGGGTGCATCTTCTCTGTTTAGGGAGTAGCTCACTGGAGCAAGAACATGTATTGTTCAGTACCAATACCAGCAAGTCCCAGATCTTGGCTTGGACCTGAGAGTGCTACAGAAATGGCTTACAACTACTGTCACCACTAAAAATAAATAAATGTGTTTAAACAGGTCTGGAATTAAATCAATTAACCTAATAAATATAGAAAAGATTTTTTTAAAATGTTAATCTTCCAGCTAGTCTGAATCTCACCACCTATCAGTAGCTAAACATGTGGTTTATGTCAGGGAGAAAAATCATGGCATTTCCTTCAGATCAGCTCAGTGTCCTGAAATACCTTTTGCTTTCTTTCTCCCTACGTGCCTTCCATCCTGGCTCCACTGTAATGGAAGTCAAAGCCCCCCAGGTGCTTCAGAGAGGCCCAGGATTTAGCTCAGGTCTGAGCCTTTTGAGTTTATGAGACCTGACACCACATGTGTAGCCAATTGCAGAGCAGCAGCAAGCATATATTACTCTAGGAAAAATATATATTCATGTACCTAATTAGAATTTCCAATGCGAACACACATTTTTATTTCTAATGGCAGTTACGTTGTTTTAAATAAAGCTATATTTCATTGTCTCTAAAACATTTTTATAAGTATTCCACAAAGATTCCATCTGTTTTGCATATTTTATGCAATAGCCGTAATAATGTCTATTGTTTATTGTTTCCTTAATGTCTTCAATTTTGTTCTTCTATAAAAAACCGCACAAACTACTAAACGTGGTCTGTTTGATTGATAGGCACTGTTGCAGTTGTCTTTCTGCGGTATAGCAATATTGGTTCTTTGCTTTCATCGCCTAAAAACCGCTCCTCGAAAGATACTTCAGAGCAGAGACAGACAGTAAGCTCATCAGTTATAGCTGTTGCAATTAGCTCAAATCCACCTACACTCTATGAGCTCGAGAAAATAACATTTACCTTAAAGTATGCCAAGGTAAGGGGGTTTTTATTATCAAATAAAACATAACAATAGCTAATCATTTTATGTGATGTAACCATACCTGCAATGATATATTGAGACATAATTCTGTTGTTTGATGATGTTTGTCATTTATTTCTCTAATAAGATTGATCTCAAATGTGACATCCTAAGTGCAATTAACTAAATATGATACAGCTGAATATTGCTATGGGACTAAAGCAAGAGCAAAAATACCATCATTGCTGGATTATAGTATGGATAAAATGTAGATGCCTGAACCAGAGATTATTACAGGATCTTGACTCTTCTGTTTTAGTAGTCAGGTTTTTTTCTGAAATTTTATGAGATGGTTAAGCATGCACCCTAAAAGATGTGAGGAAATGTTTCACAGTTAACACAAAAAAGTTATCCTGGAGCTAGGAGGTAATAGCAGAACATGCAAATCTTGTTATTTCTGAAATCTAATCACATTTATTAAAAACTAAGTTTTACTTCCAATATTACCTAGGTTTTGCTGACTTGTATGTGAAGAATCACCTTACATGGCACAAAGTATTATCAGAAACATAACAAGAGAGTTACTCTGTAGGGAGGTGGGCAGTGGGACAAGGTGTTAACCTTTGTTATGCAGCTTTTACATTTGTTATTTGCCTTCTACTGCTTGAGCTAGAGATCACCTTTACATAAATTTGCACATTTTTATACAACCTATAGTACAGTGGGGACCTTATCTTTGACTAGTGTTAGTAAGCATTAAGTGTAATAAATAATACTAATCGTCTTACTCATGGCTGTCGTCACACCTGATACAGCAGGTGTGATATGACCCTGGCTTTATCCCAGATTTCTTTGTAAAATGCACAGAGTAAGTCTCCGTTTTCGAGCTGCTCATTTGGAAGGGAAAATGAGCAGGACAAGCAATGTGGCTGTAACCTTGGGGTTTAGTCCATGTTCAGCAGGTGCAGGGGTATATATATAACAATGTTTTCAGTAGGTAAAAATTCCAACACCTTTGCAAGTGCCAGAAGGGTTCAGTAATCTGATTAGACTACATGTTTGGTGGGGTGTTAGCTGTGTGGATAAAATGCTTCCATCCCCAGTCATGTTTTAATTGCTTGGAATAGGCCTCGCAGAATGTGCTTTTTGCTTCACAACCTTCCAAGGGTAACAAGCAATTGTTAATGAATTGCACTGGCTAACATAAGAAAGGTCTCTTGATGGGAAATATCCTGCCTTTTGCCATCGGTAAAACATCTTGTTTCTGTTCCAGACTGCGGATAAAGATATTAAATGTGCATTTTGGAACTACTCAGCAGACACAATGAATGGCAACTGGGCTACAGAAGGCTGTGAGCTGACACATTCCAACTCCACTCATATCTCATGCAAATGTAATCATCTGACTCATTTTGCTGTTTTGATGTCCTCAGGTGGCTCTGTTGTAAGTGCTATTTTAATGTAGTGTTTTACCTGACACTTTCTCCTCTCTCCATGTCTTATGTTTTTATTTCAGTGCAACTTATGTGCTTTTCCCCCTTTAGGTTGCCTCTTGTTTTTGTTCAACAAACACACAATTTATTGTGCACAGAGCAAACAAAATTCCTCCCATATGTGTCTGAATTTCCTTATGTCCTTTCCGCAGTATTACAGAGCAGTGATGCAGCAAAGTATCTTGTTCCAAATACACAGTCTGTTATGCTTATTTTTGGTGCATTGCTTTTAATTCTAAATCCCACTTTAGGACTGCTGTGGGATTTAACTGGCATTCATTGGTGGTCAGTAACCATATGGCCCTGGATTTCTCTCTTACAAAACTTTGCCACCCATTTGTCTAACCTTGGCATCTAAACATCTGTTTTAAATTCTCTCCCGAGAGTTTGCAACAGCGTAATCAATTTGAAGTTTATGACTATTAAACACAGACACTCATGACCAGCACAAAATTGTGAGTGCTCATGACCACTCAATTTATGTCCTTCTTATATTAAGAGGCCCCATAGATTTCTGGGGTCTCTGTGGGGATCTGCAGGAGCTCAGGTCCTGCCTCGGGAGGCAGCTATATAAGGTATCAGGACTGACAGCAAGCAGAACATTAGCATGAATATACTGTATTGAGAGATTTCTCTCACACTGTGAATTTCATGCTGATAGAGACTGTTTCCTGGTTGCTAAATAGCATTCTAAGTCTTCAGTTCAAATTTAAAGCCTTTGCAGGTACTTACACAGTTATTTTGAAAAGGAAGGCTGGGAGGAGAATAATCTCTGGTCCTTTATTTACAAAAAATAATACTTAGATGCATTTTATGGTCAGCTGAATACTTTCTTTATGCTGATGCACAGTCATGTATTTCAGAGATGCTTTGTGCAAATACCAAGCAGCAAATGTAAAGTGTATCCCTATACAGAACATATTCACATCCAATATTAAAATAGCCTGTGTTCTTTTGGAGAATGTTCATGTTACATATCTGCAATAGCATCTGTTTGAAGTGATCGTTATTTCAGAGTCTTGTTTTGATCATGTTGCAAATTTAGTCAGACGGTTATTCAATTTTGCTTATCTAAGTCACTGCTGTGATAAGTCCTTTTATATTAGAAAATGTTCATGTCATATTAATATATGTCCTACTGCCAGTGTATTTGTCATTCACTAAAATGATCTGATTTTTAAAATCATATTAGGAGACACTGATGTTAATAAAAAGTTTTGTTAAGAAATATCAGAAAATGCCAGAGCAGGAATATATGCAGTTCATTACTAATTTCCCCTAGAATTACCTCCGTCTCACAAAAACCCAATACTTTTTGGATTATCCAAAGTGTACATTTGCAGTGAAACTCTACAAACAGTTTTGATTAATATTTTGTAGAAAAGCCGGAAAGAACTGTATTATAGAATAAAGTCTTTCTTGAGAAGGTGCAAAGCTATTCTTTTAAATATTATATTATAATTTTCCCCCAGGGTGTTACAAATTATAACATTCTTACAAGAATCACTCAGCTAGGAATAATTATTTCGTTGATTTGCCTCTCCATGTGCATTTTTACATTCTGGTTCTTCAGTGAAATTCAAAGCACTAGAACGACAATTCACAAAAACCTCTGCTGCAGCCTTTTCCTGGCAGAACTGATTTTTCTGATTGGAATTAACATGAACAATAATAAGGTGGGTAGCTGTCACTTGTATCTTGATTTTGTGTTGTAAATATACAGTATAAGACGTATCAGTGTGAATATTCTAGTGACGTTGACTTCCCAGTCTTGTGACAGGAGATACCAAATGTCATTTAAAGCAGCAGGGCCTTCACCTAAGCTGGTGTGTATTGACTTTGCTCCATGGGTTTCATTTGAACTTTGTCACCTTGACTGAGACTGTGGTCCCAATGTGGTTAGCATTTTTACTTTTCACATGTGTTTGGGTGCTGCACAAAGCCACGCTGGTGGCTGTCCGGGTGACAGTCTCCCCTAAAAGCCAGGCTGGGCTGCAGCCCCAAGCTGGCATTTAAGATACTGCACTGTTGGCTGGAGGACCCCTTCCCGCTCTACGTTTGAGGTCTTGACCTGTCCCTGTTGCTTTTCATACAAGCTGGGCTGTTGATTTTTGCATCCCAGATTAATTTTAGGAAATTAGGTTATGCATAAATTATCAAAATACCCCTACTATAAGTAGCTGAACCAGATTTAAAATTACGTGAAAAAATATGAGCTGCTATCCGTGAAGTAGCACTCCAGTACTGATTGATTGAGAAACATCATTATACAAATGCTTTGTATTAACAAAAGTTTATTTCAGAAATAATTCCTTGTGATGCCTAATTAACTTGTTGTCAAAATCATAAAAATGAACTTTGTCCAGATCAGGAAAGCATATAAGCTACTCAGCTGTAACTATGGGACCAACCTTGTCAATTTGTTCATGTAGTTTTTCTGGGAGACCGTGCACCAATTTTAACAGCTGAATGCAGTCTCTTTATTTTACCAGTTGCTACAGAAAACACTAATGAACAAGCGTGCTCATGGGTGCAGGCCAAGTTCTTGTCACTCAGCATTACAACTGGGCTGCTCGACCACCACTTCAGTTGCTAGGTTGCTGTGCATATGTTGTTATATTAACAGAGACGTATTAATCGAATTATGACTCTTGCTTTCTCTGATTGAATTTCTAGCTCTTCTGTTCAATTACTGCTGGATTACTCCATTATTTCCTTCTAGCTGCTTTTGCATGGATGTGCATTGAAGGTATTCACCTCTACCTTATAGTTGTGGGTGTCATCTACAACAAGGGTTTCTTGCACAAGAATTTCTATGTCTTTGGCTACGTCAGCCCAGCCGTGGTCGTTGGAATCTCTGCTGCACTGGGATATAAGTACTATGGCACCACAGAAGTGTAAGTCACTGTTTCTGTGTTCAAATCATAAGGTTGCAATAGTCACAACAGCACATTTCAAGGAATTTTCTGCTGTTTATTTTTCAGATGTTGGCTCAGCACAAAGAATAACTTTATATGGAGTTTTATAGGACCAGCATGTCTAATAATTCTTGTAAGTATAATTTTCATTTTTTATAGTACTACATAAAACCGATAATAAAAGGTGTTTAATAATCACCCACCCATTGCCAGCATAGTTGTGAGTGCTAATTATAGGGCAGAATTGGCTAATTTAGACCTCTTTATAGTGTCTCTAAATTATTTATATGCTGTACATCTAAACACTTTGCTAGCCTGAAAAATGAACGTTTGACAAAAAAAGCTCAATATAAGATTACAGCCTTTTTTCTTACTTTCTTTCTTGCTTTTATCCCAATGGTTTGAGAAATTCTGTGAAGCATTTCTGGTTTTTAAGAAGTAGCATCTTTGTTACGTCGTTGGCATCTCAGCATGGCTCAGCAGGAGGTGTACACAGACACTATCCTAGCAGACAGATAATCTGGTTTTTCAAATGTGTGACTTAATCTTTTATCAGTGATCGGTCATCTTTGTAAGATTAGACTGTCATCTTTATGGTTTTATCACTCACATGTACCCTGTCATCATCATAGCTATTTTAAACTAAATTGCGACGTCAGAGAAAAGAACCCACTATTTCACATGGGCAGATAAGTCAAGTATTGATAGCCCTATTTCAGCTGTGAAGAGGGCCTTTTTAATTCTTATTGGAAGTGGTTTCAAACCTGCAAATTTGGCAGGTATTATATGTTCAATTCTGAATCGAGACATTTTTGGTC
>JAVJGJ010000030.1:21528502-21545238 GCA_035590215.1 Microhierax caerulescens
AATTCTGAATCGAGACATTTTTGGTGCCTCGGGAGCATTTCTAAGTGCTATAAAGTTTAACAAACCATTCCAACTGTGATGGGGTATTATTGTGTATGAGTGGGTTGACAGTGATCTGGCAATAGCTGGAGCTAACAGGAGGAGAAGGTGCAATGGTGAGGCCTCGTGACACCTTCGGTCGAGTCAGTTATAACCCTTTGTTGCTTTTTAAGCCATTTGGTGACAAACGTGAGGATTTGTAAAAAAGAAGTGGCAGTGCCTAACGCACACAGGATGATAGTAAAACAGTTTTATTTCAATGCGTTAGCCATTTCAAAGCTGAATAAAGTATCAGGTATAATTCTGGTCAAATTCCACCCCAAATTCCTACTGTAGATTTGGCATAGGCTGGGATCAACGTGCTAGATGCAACTGCAGGGTGATCCCCCCATCTCACCCTCCTGGCGAGCACAGCAGACTCTGAGAGAGGCATGGCACCGTAACGTTCCTTGGATCCGTGTGTCTGGGGTCAGATGGCCCCAAGAGCCAACAGGTTACTACAGTAAAACCAAATCATGGGGTGAGACCATCTTTTACCAGGAAATTCTTACAACTTCTAGTTTTAAGTCGACAATTTCCTATTTCCTCTTTGGACCTTATCTCTTTCTCCCATGAAGGTAGCAGGGCTGGGGTTTTTTTGTTGCTGCTCTCATTCCTGTTCCTCATCTGCCTTCAGGTGAAGATTTATGAGCAGCGATGTATCACTGCACTGTTAGCACAGGAAAACTGCATTATCAAAATATACGAAATGCCCCAGATTTATGCATCTGTAACCTTGCTTTCAGCTCCAGCTGAGCTGTGCCTAATGCGGGATTTTAGGTACAAAGTACAGAGGCAGAGAAGGTCTGTAGTGGCTTTGATACAAGTCTAGCTGGCCACAGAGGCAAATCCTGCAAGCTGGGATCTCAGGGCTGTAGCTGTTTTTTGACACTCCAGATCTTCCAGCAATCTCTGCAAATTAAAAGAAAATAGCGTAATTGATGGTAGTTGATATGGGCCCTATGCACCAATGCAATAGCAGCCAGTTTCTTTTTTTAATCCCGCTTCCTTGCCTAAGGAAGCCACAGAAAGGAGCTGTAGCTGGACAGCAAATAGCCCTGTGGTTGTTTTGTTATTTTTTTGTGTGCTATGCAAGTATTTTGTGATAGCATGTTTTCACAGTATTAGCGTACCTTTATTGTCTTATATTATTCTCTCTTCATAATCAAACACTACTGGACCTGGGAGGAAAGGCAACTCACTTTCAGCAAGCTGCTTTGTCTGCTGTGTGAGTTTTTCGAGCTGTTTGGACAGCTTGTTTTGATGAGGTGATAGCAAATTGAAGCCTGGAATGCAAGAGGGATGTTTTCAAAGAGTGCAGGGAGCCAGGTAATTTGCTTGCACTCTACCAGGTCATTGTCTAAGGAAAATTTGGAAAACCTTATGAAAATAGGCACTGATTCTGGAAGATGGCATTGGTGTTAGATGTCTGCTCAGTGGAAGACATGGTGGTGGTGGTAATTCTGTTTCCATTGCCCAGTCTTCCTGTTGAGCACATATATGCATGGGCACCACCATAACAAAGATTAAACTCCTTCCAACGTAGTGCCACTTAGGAAGTCCTTTTAATTACAGGAGCCAATCTCTTTCCAAGATTTCCATTCTGCCCACAGCTAATGAAAGAAAATAAATATTACTAATTAAGGACTCCGAAAAGGAAATGTTAATTTTATTCTTGCATAACTAGATAGGGCATCACAACCGTCATATAGAAAGCTGCAAAATCTGGCAGCTTCAAGTTTACCTTTAATCCCAAGCTTCATCTACTAATGGCATTGAGTTTGAAGGTTTTTCAAGATAGCCTGGAGAGTTTGGATATCAAACTTCTGCAGAGCTGCTCACCACAAATCTGATTCTTGCACAAAAGCATTAAAATCCTTGTCAGCACAAACGGTCACGTACCAAACAGTGCTTCTAGTTTCTGTGAATGTGGACCCAGGAGATCTGTGCCTTGGATTATACTGTAATATGGCTTTGAGAAACCACATAAACACCGAAGAACAGAATCGGTTCTGTACCAATGGATTTTCTGTCTCAGCGTACATTGTTTCAAACACATCTTTGGACTTTAAATCTGCAGTAATATTGAAGCATAGGGAGCTCAAGTGTTTATCTGGAGTACAAACTAAGTTCTCCTCTGATTGCCTAAGCCTAGAAGCACTACTTCTAAAAGTGTTTTCTTATTAAGGTTCTATTAGAATTCTTAAGGGAAAAGCAATGGCCTTATTGATCCCATCTAAAAGTTGTTATTGTTATTATATTATTATTATTATTAGATTGGTGACTGTACATGAAAAAGAGTGGGTCAGAAACTCTTTAGATTAAGTTAGCAAAGAAAGGGCATTTAAAACCTTTGTAAAGCAAGCTGCAAGCTGAAGATAATTTTTACAACTTATTTCTTTCTCCTAATACTTGTAATCTTTAGAACCACAACCATTTTAGCTGAAACTAAGCAGTAGATTAGATCAAAGCATACAAGTATGGAGAAATTATTTAGAACAAGTATTTAAACTTTTTAATAGAGAAGTGAGTTTATCAGAAGCTTGAAGGGACAAATATTTCGAAACACCACAATCCATTCCTGATTGAGGTAAATACAAATATAATCTCCAGAGATAAAAGGTATGAAAATGAAAAAAAAAAAAAAATCCCTATAACATTTTTATTTTCTTTTGTAATACACTCTTACAATAATAATCTCACTGTAAGAAGTGTGTAGAATGGAAATAACCATTTGTCTGCAGGTTAATGTGGCTGCAATTTTGATAAGCATGTAGTGTCAGCTGATAAAAAGCTCCTTCCCATTGTGGAGGACTTCTGCATGGCTTTCCCCACCTCTGGAATGACAGCCTGCTCTGTGTTGAGTGGAAGCGGACCTATGTAAGGGCTTTATACTGCATTGCTGAAGTTTTTGGGAACATCATCTTTTAAATTCTGTGGACACAGCGTAAGTCTCCCCACTTGTAGCTATTGTGATAGACAGCCATATATTGGTTGTCCAACTGGCTGTAGAAATTACATCATTTGGAAAAGTTGGGCAAAAACTATTAACACCATACTAATGAAAGTCTACTAGCCATTAAAAGGAAAACTTGGAAAAGAATCACTTCTACTCCAAGTGCAGCTATAGGCACCCCTTCTAATATACCTCTCCCCCACAGCTCTCTCCCATCAAATCTGTTCAGCTGAGCTTCATGCAGCAAGTTCAAAGTCACCCATGATAACATGGTTTGCACCTTTGCAGTACTGACAGTCATGCAGGCTTGACTTTTGTACCTGCTGTCACTGTCACACTAAACTGGCATACCTCTGTGAGGAACCAAGACTCAGAAGTGTGACATGTTGCAACATTAGCAGGTGAAATTTCCCATTTAACAGTATAAACCTATTAGTATCATTTGTTGAGGTCACCTCTGTAATAACAAAATACAGACTTGATCTTTGAGGTTGGAACATTTCCAAAATTGAACATCATCCAATTAATCCTCTCTGTGGATTTTATCCAAACATCCTTGTGCTATGCAGTGAGGAGGTGGCTCCTATGCATTTTTCCTTGGTTTACTCCTCTAATGTGTGTTTTCAGGGACCTTGAAGGTGTCTGGCTTGGTTTCAAGCTCCAGTTTCTTGAAACAATTTGTAATTGTGTTTGCAACTACAGAAAATGACTTATAAATGGACCCTGTAATTTTCAGAGCATTTTTGTAAACTTGGCTTGGAACTTGGGAGAGGTGTCTTCAGGAAAGCCAAGTTCTTTTTATTAAGCACTCCTGTATGTAATAAATGTAATGAATAATCAACTGTAAAGTAAAAATATTCTAAGAATTGCAGTGATTGATTAACCGTACTGTTTTGAACTTCCCATGTATAAATGAATGGGTAAATGAATAAAATATACAGATTGCAGTTGCAAAATACAAAAAAAAAGTGACATATGAGTGATGAAAGCAGGCTAACAGTAGAGTAATGCTTTTCATTAAAGAACTGCCTGCATATTCATTAGAGCCAGTCGATTACTTAAAAAATACATTCATCAGATAATTTATTTGATGAATTTTACCATTATTTGTCAAATAATTTATTCAACAAAAAAGGTAAAATTAATGGAATACTGCATTCATCAAATCTTATTGGACAGCTCTAATACTTATTCAGTTCTGTACATTTAGGTTGATTCAGGATTAGTAATACTGCTGCAATCAATGCAGAAAAATTTCCTGGCAAATCCATTACTCTGCTGTTTTCTCATATACTCACAAATTTCATGTATTTAATCTAGGCCATTCAAACTGAACATCTTTCTTGTAGAAAAGTAAATACTCCAAGAGTTTAAAGTTTTACATTTTCCCAGACTTCAATATTGAGCATGATTTTATAGCCCATTGCTCCCACATAAAAAAAAAAAAAGGAAGAAAGCAGTCCCTCTGAGGTCAATCACACCACACTGGTGTAATCAAGTACATTGCCTCTTCGGGCTTCTTTGCATTATGATGTCTGTTCTTCAGATGAGTGAAGCAGCTCGTGTTCGTTACCCTTGATATTTCTTGATATTCTAAGGGTTACTATTGAAAAGTGGTTTGACCTCTAACCTCCATCACAACAAACTATACCACCATCTCACATTTTTTAGTGAATATTTATGCTTTGGTAAACTCTGTGGGGTTTTTCTAAAAGGTTATTTGTGATAAATGCCTAGTTATGTTTCTTAGATAGATGAGAAAAATATACTCTGTACAGTTTACTGTACTTTTTTCAGAAAATAGCTGTTTTAAACTTTTCTTATACCTACACTTGTTCCTCAGTCTGCCTTTTTAGTAGAAATAAATTTCCTACAGGGACTAGCAATGGCTTTATTATTCTTTATGGAAGAATAATAGTCCCTTTTTCATTAGCCCCTCTGTGGCTTCAGTTAAACCTGTCTCTGTTGCATTTCTTATGCCATTGTGGATAAAGTGGAGATATGGAGATAATTAATTATATAGTGGCATTAAAGACTGAGTCTGAAACTTTGGTTGAAACAGATTAGTTCAAAATGCAGTGTTGTTCAGCAACAACAATACCTGCCGTGCTAAACAATCACTGAGTTGGAAAGTACATGCCCTGTTCAGTGGACAGGACCAGCTTTAATTTCCAAGCCACAGCTTCTATACTGCCATACCCAATGGATGCAGCAAGACCAGGGCTTTCACATGAAATTCAGGTTTTTTCCTTCCTTCCCTCTGTCTTTAAAATGCCTGTTCTAAAGTCCCTGGAAATACTCGGAAAAAGAGGCCGCGGCTGTTAGTCTACAACATGAAAATTACTTACTTTCATGTTTTTACACAGGAACAAATTAATCATATAAGGCTCAAAGATCCTTGAAGGATGTTCCATATAAAACTGGTTTTTAAAAAATATCAACTTAGCTAGTAGTGTTATAAGAAAAAGAATGTGAAAACTTTCTCCCTCATGTTGACTGAAAGGACATTAGACTTGAAAAGTCAGGTGTGTCCTCTGTCATCAAGCATGAGGCAAGGAGGAACAGCAGGTGAGGGAGTACAGGTAGATGCCAAGGGGAATGGGAAGAGCACCCGCAGGTGCCAGCTGCATGTGCAGATTTCCTCAGATGTCCCATAACTCAGTGCAGTTAATGTCCCAGGCATCCTCCTTCTTTTCCAGCAAAATAAACCATGTCCACGGTTTTAACGGATCCATGTACGCTAAGCCTCAATGGAATTTTTTAAGGAAAGCCGCACAACTCTGAATTAGTCCTTGTTCGGTTTGTTTGTGGTTGGTTATTGGTTTGTTGTTTGTTTTTTGGTTTTTTTTTTTTCCTAATTGCTTAATATTATCTTGGTAATTCTTTACATTTCCTTGCTATAAGCACAATTTCTATAAGCACATATGCTTACCCAAAATTCTTCACTGAAAGGATGCTTTGGATAATTAACATAAGCCAATGATGTCTTTTGGACTTTCTTAGTAATTACCTAATTACTACATCCACACTACATATTTTCTCACTCAAATCACATTTCTTCCACTATTCCACTGCCCCTTTGATTCATCGCTGGCAAGCATTTAGAGAAGCAAATTTAAATTCACAGTAGTAATTGCATGCGCATACTTGTTTGGAAATCTCACTTGGTCATTGAAAGAGCTTTTTGTGGCTTTGAGTAAGATCATAAACGACAGCATGGAATTTTGTGCCTACATCCACAGCAGAATAGTGAATATTTCTAAAAATCAAAGGGCCAAATCATGTAGAGGATTTGGCAAACTGTGGAAGGCATGGACAGCTTTCTGCCAACTTTTCACACCTCCAAAATGGCAAATATAGCCTGTTGTCAGACTTGACATGTCAATTGTGCTCCTGATGCTGCCTCGCTCCTGGTATCTCATTCATTCAGTGAAGCTAGTTGTCCTAAAAGATAAAATACAACTACTTCTCTTTGCCAGGTAAAAATACTTCTGCAAGGCTCCTGCATGAGGCTCCAGATGCAGCCTAAGACAGGTTTGCATTTATAAAAAAAAAAAAAAACAAAAAACGTGGCAGAGGTGTAACATGTAGTCTGAAGTCTTTGATGCACCTGGAATTAGTTCATTAAACAGCCTGATTTATGTCATTAGCACAAAGTAAATACACCTTCTCAAAAGCTTCTTGGAAAAGGAGAAGAGTAAATCTAGTAATTAATTACACCGCGAACAAGATAGACCCCAGTCCTACCACTGGCTCTAGCTGGGCTAACATTTATGGCTGAGGTCAGATACAGCTCTATTGGTTCATCTTTCCTGCTCTTGACTGCAGAACTGAGGTTAAATAAAAAATATTTAGGTCAGTATATGTTTAGCTTTGCAATCCAATTAGAAACAACACTGAATCCAAAAGTCTGAGAAACTGTTTACTCTGATGAAAATTATAGAAGCCCCATTTATTTATTTATTTACAGCTTGCTATAAGTGTTCTAAAAATATAAAGGCAACATTTAATTGAGTCTAAATCTACAGCTTGAGGTATGTAAAAGAACAGCTTTGAAGTATGCATAGATAAAGAGCAACCCTTTGTGAAAATTATGTATTTCCTGAGACAGGGATTCAAAAAAACTCATTTAACTATGGTTTAACTCTTAAAACAAGTAAAATTATTAAAATCTTAAGAGTCATAAAATTCTAATCCTACATTGAAAATATTTCCCCAAAATATGGCCTAAAGGGGGTTTGTTATTGTTTTTATTACATTTTCTATTCCTAGATAAGACTGCTGTTGTATACCTAAAGTGTTCAAGAAGGTATATTCGCTGGGGACAAGATAATGAGATAAACCAGTCAGGAGACAAACCCAGACCGTTTGACTGCCAGCTTGTGTCCAATTTATGCAATTAATATGGCATACATTTTCATTTTGTAGCTTAAACTGTTGTATTGTTAATAGCTTAATTCTGCTCTCCCCTGACTGAAATAACGATGACCCACTGAATGTTGCCATTTTACCCAGCCATTAGCCATACAGCCAGAAAGACAGAAATGTATTACTCTCTGTGGCAGGATTCAGACCATCACAAGCTCATTAATTCAAAGACTCATAATGAGGGTCATTGTAAAGACTGATACAGATACAGCAGCTCTGAACTTCAGACATTTTTTGAAAGAGCCAAATTCAGCATGATATATGTAAAAAATTCAAGTATATGCCTAAGAGAGCAGCAGGAGAAATTTTCTCATTCTTTTTTGTGAGATCTGACATCAGCATATAGATGGTTTCATCAATTATTGAGACAGAGACTAAGAAAGGAAAAGGGAATGATTTGGGGGTTTCGTTTTTGAAGTTTGAATGTAAAGTGCTCAGACTGAATCAGAACTAGTATGTCTGAATCTTTAGAATTAGCTGCCTCTTTCTTATACCTTCTCTTCTTTGTAACACTAGAGAGCCTTAAAAGGCTGGTATTTAAAGTGTTTTAATAACTTTTGAAAGGCAGGAGTGTAGCTTTTGCACAAGGATATCATATATGAAATCACCAATTCCTTTTTCATTCTATAAATACATGTGTATTGGAAATAACCTCAAAATCTCAGTCTCGTATTAAACAATTATTCCACCGTTAAAAAAAGAACTGTCTTTAGATAGTCCATGATGAGGAACAGGGGGATGAGGGAGATCCAGGTCTCCCTGCTCCAGTGAATATTTAATTATTTATATGGCATGGAATAGATCCAGCAGGGCTGGCGGAACAATAGCGGTGAATAGCTGGTACAGAGGCTGGAGAAACTAGGGGTCATAGCCTAGTCTGAATATTAAGTACAACAGAAAATTGTGCCTGTGTCTCCAGCATCCTGGATGAATGCCCTGTCCACAGGGATTTTCATTGTACAGGAGTGTCCTTTCTGGTTTTAATCAGAAAAGCTATCCTAGTCAGAAAGCCTTTCCTGGTGAAAGGATAGTCTAAGACAGTAAATGTCTTTTAGTGCTAATGAACTGACGTTTTGCAACAAAAACATGTTGGACAAAATCTTCTTGAATGCCTCTCGCCCTAATCTGTTTCATTTTACCAGATGTCTAGGTGCTAACTGAGCTACTGCCATAAAAGATGGACCATTTCCCTCTGAGCTTTCAAGTGCTCTTTTGTCTTGCTTAAAAAAGGGAAGGAGGGAGGAAGGGAAAGATTTCTTAGCTGCCAAATTTGACAGCTGTCAGCTTCCTTGATGGGGCAAAATGATGATATATCACTTCACTCAGTATCTTACAATTTAATTGTAATTAATTATAAAAGAAACTACAACTCTTCAACATGAGTGCAAATATTTTTATTTGCAGGCAGATGTTTTGCATGCTTTATTAATTTTTGTGTATTTCATACCATTCAGTGCTCAACTAAAAATAACTGTCATTCTGTACCTACACAGAGAGAGTTTCATGCAGTGTGAAGCACTAACATATTTACTCGAGGATAGAATATTATGTTACTCTTCCAATATGTAAAATACGCACATTAAACAGTGGAATTAAGGACCTATTTTAAATATAGCAGTTGCTAAGCAATGTGCTATTAGCAGAACTCAAACAGCTTGGAACATTCAGCATTTTAGGGCCTACATGCTCATTTTTATATTATTTCTTAGTTTGCAAAATACAATTAGTAATCAACAGAGATGTCTGTATTTTGCTTAGACACTAGATGACATTGTTTCTCAATGCTCTTCTGGATCCTTATCTCAGGAAAAAGAACAGCATAAATGTTACTAAGTCTTGATATACATACAATTCTATTATTTTGTTGTACAAACTATGGGCAGGTGAAATTCTGCATCGTGGTCCCAGAACTGTGAGGAGGAGAAGCCAAAGCAGTTCTAGCCATGCCCACCGTTGAGTGGCTTTCCTTCATTACAGAAGCCTGTGCAGAAGTACACCATCCAGTTGGCAGTGGCAGTACTGAGCCAGGGGGAGGGATGCAAATCTGCAAACAGATTTACAGAGCCATCCTACCTCTAGATGGAGGCTAGTTAAAACCACAGACAATTTTCCCCATCCCATCCTAAAATACATGTGATCGATTGAACGGAGCTCCCCAGGTTAACTCCTTCGGCAAAACCTCCTTATTGTTGACAAGATGATTAGGAAAGCACCAGGGAATTTCTTTGAATTTGCAATTGCTTTTTCTCTCCTGCAAATTTCTTTACAAGAGAAAATTATCAGGACCGATGCTGTGGTTGTGGGTCAGACCTGATCCTAGGACTTGTACCACTCCAGACAGCTCTGAACTCTTCCTTGTGTGCCAGCTGTATCTGACCCACCAGCATCACAGCTGTGAGCATGGGAACTGTACCACGGAGATCCCCAGAACACAGCTGCCAAAAATGTCACTATCCCACTCTATAGCACAGCGTGCATCCACGATCCACGAAACTGCTAATCTGCAGAGTGAAACCCACAGCAGCCCGTGAATCCCTTGAGACTGCCACTCTCTGAGATGTGTAGAGATAAAGCCTTGACAACACTGGAGGCAATGGGAGTTTCACCGTTTAACAGGAGTTCTGCCACTGGTTTAATGGGGCTAGAAGTCACTCCAAAGTCCTAAATCCTTGTGACCCTTCACACAGGTGACCTCTGCAAGAGAGATGCACCAAACGCTTACCATCCTCCCTTTAAATTCAGTCACGTGTGTACAATAAAACCTAGCTTGTTCAGATTTGTGCCTCCTTGGAGAATAGGGTTATACAGATATATAAATGTAGTTGCTCATATCTACAGAATCTTGATTTCATGGGACCCTAATAATTGCCCTTATTTAATGTCTATTTCCCATGAATATATTTTAAGTTTCCTACCATTTGTTCATAAATATACCACAATATTTCTAGAAGTTAAAAAAAGCTAAAAAATACTTTCACAAATATCTTTAAGGAGAAATGATTCCCTGAAGATTCTATGAGTGCAAGCTGTTCCTATATCAGCCCTTGTCTTTGATTAACCACTTAAAAGGAAAAAAAAAAGGAAAAAAAAGGAATAGATTAATTATTAAAATTAGCCCTGTAGTGCACCTGAGCATGTAGAGTGAAACCCCACTGAATCTCTGGGGGAGGGAGGGCTGAGGATGCTCAGCACCTCACAGAATTAGGCTTGCAGGGAGAAAGTTGGGGGGTTCCTTTGTGAAATAGTAAGGACTAAGTGCACTTTTTGCCCAACAGCAGTTTGGGGATATATATATAGATATATATAGATATATATATATAAAAAAAAAAAAGAAGAAAATAATTCAGTTCTGGGCTTGGAATCAATGTAATTCCCCTTTCTCCCATTAGACTTGCCGAGAAGCCCCTCTCAGGACATGCAGCGGTTTCTCTGACTGCTCAGCCATGTAATAACACTGAAAACAAAGGCACAAGAACTTGCCGTGTCACACTGTAATGTCATTATTCACTTGATAAAACTGTGGCCATGCCACAGCATTTCGCGCTCTGGGTTTGCCCGAAGCCGCGGAGTAGCTCTGCTCGTTATCCAGGTAACCTCTCCCGAAAGCCAGCACGTGGCAGCGGCGGTCCCAGGCTGGCCCTTCCCAGGCCTGTGCAAAGCCCATCCCGAGCTGGGTTTCACAGCCACCCGCACATCCCGCTCCCCTCCAGCTCGCCGCCTCTCCGGAGACGGAGTGCCTTACGTTTGCCTTTCCGTCCTCATTCACCTTGCCTGTCACCTTAAGGCATCCTTAACCGTAATGTCATCGAAGGTTTATTCAACAAGAGCTGAAGGTTGGGCTTGAATTAGGAAAATGAAAACACACGATTATAACCAAAGTAAATATAAAACACAATATTTGTCTGTAAGTAGAAGCTGGCTTTAGATGTTTTGGTGTCCCTCGTCCAAAACTCCCTCAGTTTGTCCCAGCTGGAAGATTTGGGGATCCAGCATTCCTTGTGCCTCCTCATAGTCTGGATTACTTTTACAGCCTACCAGCTCCACTTCTTCTCATTTAAAGCTCAGTTTTTGATACAAATTCAAATGTCTTAAGGGCTCTATCTTTGACCAGGCATTGTGGGTGATTTGACTTCCCATCCCATTTGTTGAAATACACATGGCTCTTTGGGTATACCAGTCATATAAAGGCTGTTTCCTCTTTGGTCCTAATACTCAGTCAAACTACTCAGTATTCCCACTCAGTGCGACTGTCCAACGTGAACATACTTTACATTTCCCAGAAACAGCTGAGGCTACCGCGATGCTCTTAGCAAAGAACATACAGAGTATCGGGTTAAAGCAGATTATGTTAAATTTCGGATATCATTGGATTACTGGTTTTCTCTAAAGGCCACACTCGACACACTATTAACATTAGCTAGTTTTTCTCCTGGATTTACCCATGAGTTCATGTTATGGTTTTCCTCCTAAGTTTTTGCTGCATTTCTGTGTCCGGGATAGTTACAACTATTTTTGTTACCTGTTTTGTCCCCCAAAGGACTAAATGCAGTTCCAAAGGCCTTTAATCTCTAAGAAATCAAAAAAGACCCACTATGTTGCCCAAAAACTAGTATTTTGAGAACTGAACACCGTGTAAAGGCAATCTATGGACTTCACTATATATATTTTTTTTATTAATGGAATGCTTCAAAATGGGGTAAAAACTGACTTAAGACTTTAATAAATCTTGGAAATGACCGGGTATTTCAGAAGTTAAGCTCACCCTCATTACCCTGTAATACTACCTCCTGCAAGGCTACCTGAGATGTATTGTACAATAATTGTGTTCTGGCAGCTGACTCCAAGAAGCCGGTGTTAACCTCTCCCGCTCCCCCGATACGTACAGATTATTCCCATTAGAATGGATTGATGAATGAAAAGATCACGGTTAATGGGTATTACTTTAATGCAGAGGGCCAAATCCTATTATCCTGTGCAACAGACAGCATAAATAATATTTGTGTAAAGGAGCCCCCCTGGGACAAAGAGAAATGGAGTCTGGGGCTGCAAGGCCCCACATCTGCCCATTACCCACCCCACCCTTGCTCAGCAAAACCTCTGCAGTTCTGCAGGTGCTTTCTGTGGCCAAAGGATAAGGGGGGGTGGCCCACAGAGCTTCTTACAGAGCCTGTTAATGGCAACAGGAAGGCTCTCATTGACATGAGTGATCTTGGTGATGGGCTGGCAGAAAGGAAGGTTGGTGGCACAGTTTGCATGGCAATCTTGATAGCAGTTTCTGAAGAAGTAATGGTGTGTTTTCTCCATGCTCATGGTGCTTTGATCACATTTCACTACCTTTTTCAGACTAATAAATACATTAGGTGGGTTATGCAGATTACAGTGTGTGCACTAAGTTGTTTGATATATTATTCACCAACAAATATAAGATAAAAAGTAAGTCTGCATATAATTACCCACAACTGCTGACTGACTTATAATTAACTTTGAAAAAATTGCTGGTTTAGGAGATATTATAGATTACAATTTTAAATATAAGGAGCTTCAGAATAGCTCTCACGATCAGTGCAAGTACAAGGTATTCAGTGAAGGATTAATTCCCTAAACTGCTAATCAGCTCTATCTCCTGTCTTATCAAATTGTACATACATTATGCTGTATTAAAGTATGAGCGTGCAGCTAATTAAAGCAAAGCCTGCATTTAATATCAGATACTCCCCCCCTTGACACAACAAAAATGTTCTAAGGACATACATAACAAGTGTTAACAAATGAAAGTGATTGGTTTTAAAGTGATGCTGTGCTCCTCCAGCAGCCTTTTGTTTTCATTTTGGAGGATTTTTTTTTTTTTTTTTTAAGAAAAAGAAGAGGAGAGGAAAACCACAGAGTCTTTCTGGAGAAACAAGTTGGGGAAGACATTAATTCTATTCAGTCTACAGCTGGAAGCCCACAGGAACTAACCAAGGGATTACAACCAGAGATCTACAAATAGTATCTGGATGATATCCAGCTAAAATTTGGTTCACTTACCAACCTTTTTAATAGATTCTGATGTTAAATGCTGCAAAGAATTATTTTTTTTAAAAAAGCAAGAAAGCAAACTAATCCACATTGTTAAAGGAATGCAGTATAAATGTAAATGAAAGATCAGCGAAGCCTAGCTGAGCAAACAGAGGTTCAGAACAATAATTGAGCAACATTTACAAAACTGCTTCTTTTAGTTGCTTTTTTCTGTTTCAAACTCAAATGAAATGATGCCATTATAAAGAAGGCAGGAAAAAAAACATACTGAAATTATTCACCTATGAAACAAACATAAAATATAAGAAAGAATAAAAAGCAGAGTATTTGAACCAAAGCTATTTTTTTGTAAAATTATTTTTGTGTAAGCCTCAAAGTTTTTTGTGCCACTTGAAATTTTTCACAGCCCCAGAACATATGATGTTATTAGTATTATTCGACTACAAAAGACATACATTTTGTCAAGATCTAAACAATACTGCAAAATAGAAAAGCGGTGGGGGTGGCTTTTTGGGGTTTTCCCATTTCTCTTTTCTTCTTTTCTTTTCTTTTCTTTTCTTTTCTTTTCTTTTCTTTTCTTTTCTTTTCTTTTCTTTTCTTTTCTTTTCTTTTTTTTCTTTTTTCTTTTATTTTCTTTTCTTTACTTTTCTTTACTTTTTTCTTTTCTTCTTTTCTATTCTTTTCTTTTCTTTTTTCTTTTCTCTTCTTTGCTTTGCTTTTCCCTTTTTCTTCCCTTCCCTTCCCTTCCCTTCCCTTCCCTTCCCTTCCGCTTTTGTTTTATTTGTTTTTTCTTTCCTTTTCTTTTTTTCTTCTTCTCTTCTTATATATCTCTACTTAAGGAAAAAAATCTCAGCAGGAAATTGAAGAGATTTACCAATAAAATCAATAAACATTTGCAGACTGTTGGTAGTGATACTGTTGAGATAAGGTAGAGTTACAGCCCTGTTTGATCAATGTTTATTACAAGGCTCATATTTTTTTAATAGAAGTGGATCAGAACAGGGTGGGGTTCTCTCCTCTCGGCACTGGATTCTGTAGGTTTCAAATACACAGCAACTTTATCTGATCTGTTTAATATAAATGTGTAATAGTTACTAAAATTCAAAAGCATCCTGGTCTGAACTAAAAGTTCCTTTCTTCGTTCCCCCCAGGTTAATTTGTTGGCTTTCGGAGTGATTATTTATAAAGTATTTCGTCACACTGCAATGTTAAAACCAGAAGTGAGTTGTTATGAAAATATAAGGTAAGTTTGCCATTTAATAAAAATTATGCCTTCTCTAAATTTAAATACAGCCGGAGATGAAAGTCAGTAATCAAAAATAACAGTTTAATCTTCTGGAAGATGTATAGAAAAAGAAGGTTCAATTGTGCTGGGATTTTTTTTTTCCCCCCTGTTAACCCCTCATAGATTTGGAGGTAGATTTTGCAGTCTTTACTTCTGTTGAGCAATACCTTGCACAGTAACACTGGGGTTGTGTGAGAGGTGTACAAGGAATACAAGTGGCCCATATCAACCAGAGGGTAAAGGCTGATGGTGAGCTTAAGGAGGGAATTGTCCTTTATTCTTAAGTACTTTCCACAACCTCTCTGCAAGCCAAACCAGATTTCATAACTTATGCCTGAACTGGGATCAAAATATTTGCCTTGAGGTAACAGGTAATTCAGTGATAAGAGAATCAAGACATTCATGTTATTTGTAAAATGTTTACAGTAGGACATGGTGCTTCTGTGGTGTTGGGAGGCATGGGGGGATTCACTCTAGTATTTTTACTTTGCATGCTGCTACGATTTTTCCATCAACTCACTCTCTTTAAAACTGATTTATAGGGACCTTGAAAACCGTTTGTGCAGGAAAAGCTGAAGTGTACTACAGGGAACATTGAAAACAACTTACTGTTTGTGTTGCTTAGGAACACTCCTGCAGTTTCAATGCATTGCACTAGATTTATAGTTAGAATTTAGCAATTGTTTGATTGATTACTTTCTCTTATTCCTCACCCTTCATAGCTTCATGTGGTGACCTGGTTTTAATGAAGTTGAAAATTATTCTTTTTCAGAGGAACAGTGCTAAAAATGTCTGTTGTTCCAAAGAAGTCCTGCAATGACTGGGCTGAGAATGAATAAGAAAGTAATCAGTGGCTTTATTTCCAAGACAACATGCTGTAATTTGCTCAAGTCTGTGAGTAGGGCTCTACAGCATGTTGAGGAAAAAAAAAATCATAGACAATCAGTTCCTATAATTTTAAGGCATCAATATGCTGACCCAGGAATAATTTGAGAGTATTTGTGTTCTAAAAACAATTAAAAAAAAAAAAAAAAAAAAAAAGGAAGAATGAAAGAAAGAAAGCCCAGTTTTACGACTGGCACCATCTTCTGCAGTGAACCTGAGAGGCAGCCTGGGAACCCTTTGATGTCATGCACATGTACTGACCTAAGAGCATACTGTAAATTTTTCTGGGTTATTTTTTGAGGAAGATAAGGGGGAGGAGGAAAAGTGGGGGAATGCTTCATAACAGACATATGTTTTTCCTTGGGGAATTACACTAACAGTAGATTTAAATCAAATCATACGGTGCTGCAGTACACCAGAGAAAACATATCTGAAGATTAAAGAAGCCAGTGTTTTAAGGCCCTCCAGTTTTACTCCTTTGCTCTCCTGCGGTGGTTATGTGAGCTTATCCATGCCACAGTGCTACAGCACACCCTAAAGAGCAGCCCATGCATTTGCACTTCTCAGCCTTTGCAGCTGCAAAAAAATTGCCTAGGCAGCATCTGTCATCCAAAGCAGTGAGGGAAGGAGAATAATAGCACATGTCCACATGTTCACGTTGTTGCCTTCCTGTCTAGATCCTGTGCCCGAGGTGCTCTTGCTCTCCTGTTCCTCCTTGGGGCTACCTGGATCTTTGGGGTCCTCCATGTCGTCCAGGGATCCGTGGTTACTGCGTATCTTTTTACAATCTTCAATGCATTCCAGGGGATGTTCATTTTCATATTTCTTTGTGTGTTGTCTAGGAAGGTAAGTGTCCCATTCCTTGTAGGAAGCAACTCAGGCAGTCTTGTCTGCCCAGCCCTAAAGTGGTTGTGGTGCAAATGTTTATTAGGGCAAGGGAGTAAATCCTTGTGCCATTGATGGGGGAGAGGAGGGAAGAGGGGAATTTTTGCTATTGCCTGCAGTGGAGTCAGAGCCTCTGTCCAATTTTTACCTTCTCATGTATGTCCTCCCAGGTTTAATACCAATGTATGAAACGTGGAATTT
>JAVJGJ010000030.1:21545338-21556988 GCA_035590215.1 Microhierax caerulescens
GTTTAATACCAATGTATGAAACGTGGAATTTTTTTTTAAAAAAAAAAATTGTAAAACTGGTTGCAGCATCACTACTAACTCAATGAAATAACACAATGTGTGCAATAAAACCTCTCCAGTTTTTCCTGTTAGCAGCAGGATTCACACACATGATCCTGAAATGATATTTTATTCAGTATTCTGTCCTAAACTCAAAGGACACCCCACCTTAGAACATCTAGTGACAGGAGCAGTACAAAATTAGTTTGAAGACATATAGACCTATTAATAAATCTATTTCATATTTGCATTCAATATTTTTGTTTCAGATTCAGGAAGAGTATTATAGGTTGTTCAAAAATGTTCCTTGCTGTTTCGGATGCTTGAGATAAATGGAAGGAAAACATGCATGAGCATCTCAGTGGAAGAAGGCAGCAACCCAGATGATGTTGTTATGGATATTACAGAAAAATCTGGTATTGTGAAAGTATGAAATGAGCTAGTGAGCAGGCATATCTCTTAACTGAATTACTGACTGGTTTTGTACATACGTGTGCACTCATGCAGAGCATTTATATTATGCTGTATACAAACAGTATACAAAACAAACTGGATTTTTGCAAAACAAATATTAATGAAGACCAGGGAAAGAAGCTCAAGACTTTTCGTGACTTAAGTTTTGTTTCTAATGTTAGAAATATCTGCAGTTCTTGATAGCAAGATACCAAAAACCAACTGGCACAGCAGATTTTATGAATTGCTTTGCTAGTGGAAGCATGTTCACTGTCTTTTTGAAGTAATGAGCTTCTTACATTAAGTTGTATGTGGCCATCTGCAGGGAATGGGTTCCATTAAAGAGTCAATAGATAAAGATCTGCTTCAGCCCAGACTTTTGAAAACATTTCTTTTAATTTAAAGTAGATTAAAAGAGGAATTTGTTTAATATTATTCTCTTATCATTCTGAAATATATATTTGTATATTAATCAATTCTTTATTTTTATAACTTTTAAAGAACTGTTTAGATCTAAAGAGCTGAGGTCAGATCTGATACAAGAATGGTGGGACAGCCATTTTATAAGTGAAAGATTATTTTGTGAATACTTTGAAAAAGACCTGGTTCTTTCTTTATTTAACTGCCAAAAAGACTGAGATCTGCTAAACTGGCACTATGATTTTGAAGGCTGTGGGAAGAAGGTGCTTTCACAAGTTTGTCACTTGGTACAGATATTTGGAATCCAGACCTCGTAGGATCAAACTAAAAGTGAAGTGGTAGAAATCACCCATGCAGAAGAATATGGATTTATATTCAAGGTCATGTGCCTCCATACCATGTAAAATTGTAATTACAGCAGTTTTCTCTACTCAGGATCTTTGAGTCAAGCAGCTGCCTTCCTCTGAGGCTCCTGGTCTTGAAATACTTATCCTGTGTTTAACCTTAGGAGCATACAGAGGTCTACTGAAATCAAAGGGAGTACTTGAGGCACAAGTTTTGCTAGACCAGGGCATAAACAGCATGCATCAGCAGTTCCACTTTTGCCATATTACTTATTTTAAAAGTATGTTTTAATTTCACCCTTTTAGCACCTAGCACATGTGAAGTGCTGAGCAATCCTCAGTCCACGTTGCCTTCTCAGGAAGTGTCTAGGATCTCAGATGAAGCCCAGTGTTTTTACCAGTGAGGCACTGTAAATATGTAGTTGTTAATAAATCCCACTGTTGTGTTGTCTGTTAAAATAAAGCACTAGTCTGAATTTTATTTATATTGAAGTAAACCTTTTTTGGTAATGCTCAAATTTGTTTGGTTTTTATCTTTTTTTCCATATACACAAGGCTTTCATTGTATGCACTGCAGTGACATGCTTCATTAAGTATATTCCATGCCTCTGTCAAAATTTTTGAAACCACAAGAGGAGTCATTTCTTCGGAGGGAAAAAAAAATTATTTCTGTTGGTCCTTTAAATGTAAAATATGTGAATAAACTGAAGTGCTTAGCATTCACATTTTGGTGATTCCCTTCATTTAAATAAATACAGCGGTAACAAAGTTCTCATGGTTATATATTATTTTTCCTGAATTATTTGCTGTATTTCCTTTGCTGTTTTATATGTTCTTCGAGGTTCGGGAAGATGCAGATACATATTACTTAAAAGAGTATTTTTAGAAGGATATCTACTAATACATCATTTTTAATCTCCTGCAGAAACGTAACCTATGGTAAGTCTGTCTGGACAAAGCAGCATGTCTAGTAACTATATAATGACTTCAGCATGCTCAGTGAGATTGAAAATGTTCCTTGGAAAGAAAATACATCATAAAGTGTTTAGGTTACAATAGTCTCTTTAATGAAAGAACATCTTTTATAGGAAAACTGTGCTCTCCAGTCTCTGGGTCAGATCTTCATTGAAACTCTGTTTTCCTTACATGCAAGGATGAGTTTTCATCTTTTAATACAGCACATAAGAGGCAGAAAAAAAATTGTTTAGATTCTTTGCCTTAGAGCCTGAAGGATATTGCAATTGTCCTCCCTAATCCATGCAGAAATACTGACAAGAAATAAAAGGGTTTATTTGTTGCAGCCCTTAGTAACACAAGCCCCAACCCAGCAGAAAGGGAGGAGGAGAGACAATGGGTATAACAGCCAGATATGAGGGAAAACCTTTTCACCGTGAGGATACTCAAGCACTGCAAATGGTTGCCCAGAGAGTGTTTTGTAGTTGTGATAAAATCTTTGGGTTTTAAGACTGGATAAAGCCCCCAGAACCCTTACCAGGTATGGACCCTACTTTGAGTAGGAAAGTGGATGAGATGACCCTCTGAGGTCCCTTCCAGCCTGAATTGTTCTATAAGTCTATGAAATAAAATATCAAATCAGAAAAATAACAGTTGGGCATTAGTTATGATTTTGTTAAGCAAACTTGCACTCAAGTGCCATGCATCAGCTGAACAATCTGTTTCTCCAAAAATAAATTTGTGTGACATATTTGTCAGATCAACTGGTAACTACTTGCCTGGTTTGAAAACTAAAAACTTTGTTTGGCGTCTTTTCAGATTACATGCTTTTGAGAGGTATATGACATCTCCAGGTGGGGCCAACAGGAAAAAAAAATAATAAATCAATGATTGACAAGACAGATAAAAAGTAAAATGTTAAGGTTTTGCTCTGAAAGCAAGTGCTTGCTGAAGAGAGAAATTGTTTCCATTAAACCAATCAAAGAGAAATTTGTGTTCAGTGTTGCATTTCAAGGTGTGCTTCAGAATATAATAAACAAGGTCTGGATTAAGAAAGACTGGTTTATTCTGAAATAATTATTTCCTCAAAGAATTGAAAGTGTATTTCAAAGAAACCGCAACATTTAGGAGTTAATTATCATCACAGCCTTTGGGAGGCTCAGTCTGACAGAGCTGGGCTGATGAACGGATCATTTGTGGTCTTTACCTACTGGAATGAAACAGGTAGGCATTGAATACTGTTCAAATCTATTTCAGACTTTCCTCCACTCTCCAGCTGTCACAGTCCTTCCACTCAGAACATGGTGGTACCCCAAAGGTAGGAATTTGCAAACTTGTGCATCTTATTGATCAGCTGTATAAAGTAATGTTGCACATGGTGAGGTTAGGCAGAATAAACAGATATTTGCAGGGCTGATTCCTCCAGCATAGTTACACGTCCAGCATCACTTTCCTCACAATTAATACCACTTTTTATATCTTTGTCATGATAATCTCTTAAAGCCCAGTTCAGAATCACACCCTTGCCAGGTGCCAGTTAGTCACAGAAATCCTACCTCCTTTTCTGAAACCTGCACAGATGAGACAAAAGAGCCAAAACTTTACCCCTGAAGAAAGTTAACACTTTCTTTCCTTTGGGAAAAGAGCTAGTGGGAGAAGTCCTGGCAAAAAAAAAACTGCTCCAGCCTCTGTTACTCTTTTCACTCTGTTCACATACATTCAGGACACACAGCATTACTGTGCTGTGAGATTACAGAAGTTAAGATGCTACCTCACCAAAGTCACCCCCTACAGCTATTTTTATAGAAAATTAAGCCTTTAAGATGAATGCAGACTTGAAAACAGCTGGTCATCAATGCACCGATACTCCATTTAAACACAACCAAAATGTCAAGTGCAAATGTGCTAAAGCATTTTTACAAGTTGCCTGGCTCCCTGCCAGCTCAGCTTTCATGGCCATTGCTGTGGGCAGCCTGTCCATGTAGACTGCAGCCACGTGAAAGGCTGTACTGCCATTTTCAGACTCTCTATCTCCATGACAACCCTTCCCAACAAGCCCTACGGAGAACCAAGAGCGGTGCAATATCCAGGCTTTGCCAGGAGTCAGATACATGGCCATACGCAGGACATGGAGGTCCTGAAACTGCTGCTTCAAAACAAGCCACAAAGATGTGACTAACAGAAAGTACCGTAATTCCGTCAGCTTTACTGTTACACAGCACAATTGACAGCAGCAATCCTGCTGGGTGAAAAGAACAGCAAATGTGAAAAAAAAAAACACATGACAAAAAGTAGCAATAAAACTGACTGCTGAGAAGGTACTATTTTGTTTCAAACTGGAGCAAAACAACAACAAAAAAACCCTGAAAAAGCATGCAGAAATGATCATGAAAGAGAAACATGACTTTGGGCTGGTTCTATTTAGGATAACAAGACTTTTTTATTATTAATTTATTTTTATTTTCTTTAGAGGCCTTATTTTTACATCTTCCCAATGCAGGGTTGCACTTTTCCCAGAATTCTTTTCCCGGAGCTATCCCTTTAAATTTGGCAGAAGCTTTACTTCTACAGGCATTGTTTTACAGCTCTTTGTTTTTCCTTCTCTTGCTGGTAACTACTCAAATTTTATTGTATTTACTCTTTTGAATTCCCAAGGAACTAGCACATTTTCATCAGGTTTCATAACATAAGGGAGCTCTTCTCTTTTCCGAAGCATTGCTGAATATTCTAATTAAAAGTAGCTGTAAGACTAGCCATCAGTCTTCACTGCAGAGCAATAGGCACCTCCCTCCAATGTAAGCCTTTGTATTTATTGCAGCTATTTATATAAATGCTGCAGTCAGCTCTGAATCTACGTAAACCTAACACCATTTAAATTAATTTTGTAAGACTTTTTGAGATACTGCTGAATAATTTAGTAAAACCCAAGGTGATTATAAACTAAGTTTGAAATCTGTATTTCTAAGATGCAATCCAGTTTATCTTGAAAAATATGATGGGAAATACTATGTCTCCAATACCCATAACCCATTATATTTTAAGCTGGGCAGTGTTGTTTTCCATCTGCGTTTGGCCCACTGTTATCGGGCCTAATGGACTGAGTTAAAAGCAGCAATCTGCAAAATGCCACTCCTCTCTCTTTGAATGTGTCTGCACTAAACAGACTTCTGGCACCACCTTGGCTTCTGATGAGTTTCGGAAATAATTGTTGATGATACAGTAAATTTGGTTTCTATCCCTTGTGTTTAAATCCCAGTCTTACAAACACTCATGCATTTGTTCAGTTTTATGCACGACTAAGTCTTTGGCGTTAATGAGACTGCTCATGTGCACAAAGTTAAGCATATGTGCAAGTGTTGTATGATCAGGGTCTTAGGATGCCAATTTGCAGTAATAACAGATTTACATAAACTCATGATCCCAAGCACTGGGTTCCCTGCTCATTATCAGTAGTGAAACTCATTTAGCTGGTTTTTTAGTGGATTTTTTTTTCCCTCCTGTTGACACACTTATAAATGCCCACCTTAACCATGTTAGTATCAGCTCATTTATGTTAGTGATGAAAGTTCGGGTCACAGTCCTTGAGCTGAAAATATGTTCCTTGTTGTGTAGGAGAGCTGCAGAAATACCATGTGCAAATACCCAGCTAGGACTCATCAAACTCCTGTGCACATGTCATGGCTTCTGTCATCATGGGGTTAGGCCCTAAATGAAATTAGTAGCAGCTGTAACCCATTTAGTGAAGATGCCAGCTAAGGGAGAGAGGGCTTATACACACCTCTTCAGCAGGTGGGTCACATGAAAGCAAAGAAAAGCAAAGTATGTCCTCACTGAAATTACAGTGCACGTCATAGTGAAGGATAACCTTCCCTCTTATGCTGAGCTCTGGTTTGTCTTTGTTACAATTGGCACTTAATTCCTATAACATAACTCCTAAAGACTCTGGGGTTTGACTCCTTGTTCTCAGAAGTAGTGGTCCACACCAGTCCCTCTCTAAGTGGATGGGCCAAGGCCATGTATCCACCCTCCTCTGGCAGGTACTAAGGCAGGTGTACCCACCCAGAGACCCTCCCCTCTGCAGCATACCCAGCACCCACAGCCCACCTGCAGTTGCCTTCCAGACCCCAGTCTCGCTGTATGACTGAGGAGGCCAGAGTGCAACATTGGGCTTTGCAGTAAGGGATCTACAGGTGCAGCAACGGGAGGCAGAAAGAGAGAGAACTGAGATGCAAAGGTCAAAGCAGTGATACTTGGTAAGTAACAAACAAAGGCATGAGTGTGTGTTAACCCAAGTATGTAAAGCTTTCAAAGGGGGTGGGGAGAATAAATCCTGGGATGAAATGGATGGTTCAGAGCTATTGTCTAGAGTATTGTAAGCTTCCCTGTCTGAATAACTGTACTTGACAAAAGAAAAAAGTAATAGCAATGGGGAAGAGGATGCAGTAGCATTTGAAGGAGAGGCGGGGGGGGGCACAGATGGGAGGGAAGGGGACGGAGGGAAGGGGACACAGACACAACCAGATTTATGGATTTTTGGGAAAATGAGAGATGTATCAAATGGTAACAGTTTGCAAGGATGTCTCCTCTGAAGCTAAATAAAAGTGGAAAAAATTAACTGAATCTTAAAGCAACTCTCAATGATATCCTATATGCTACCTTTTTAATGAATGATTTGTATGCAACATTTCTAGGCTAAAAATATTACAGGCTAGTGAATCAAACAGCATAATCCTGAAGAAACAGTAGGAAAAAGTTTACAGTAAGAGAGGGAAAAGGGAAAGATCCTGTGGTTCTGATCAGCTTCCATGAAACCATGGAAGCCTATGAGATCTGCTTACACTTGAAGTCTTGCTTGTTTGGCTTTTATCATTTTAAACTATTGCTTTCTTCAGAAAGACATTGTGTGCATGGAATACAGATGCTGTAAGCTGCAAATAATTAGGGTCCTTCTGGATCTGACAGCCTTAGGGTGCACCCATCTCAGAGACACTCTCTGCACGTGTTGTATGTCTATGCTGAGAAGGATGAACAGCAATATACTCTGTACTTGGTGTACAACAGTTACATAAAACCATTTTTTGAAGTAAGTTGTCCTTCCAAGCGGTCAATGTTATTTTAACTACCTGTATGACCAAAAAGTTAGATTCTCTTTACTATGTACCATCGACTTGGAGCCCATTCAGAAATGATCACGTGTTGCGTGGCTGTTCTAGGTCTCCTCCCCCAGATCAAAATTCAAGCAACTCTAATGGAGGATGTTACAAGTGACAGTTATACCATGTCTCTTCTGTGTACAAGAGCTGCTGTGAAGGGCTGTATGAAATGACAATGAAGCAATAGTATCTCCTCTGGGCCTTGTACAGTGCCAATGCTGGCTGACCTTGGAGGCTTTACCTGTCAGGTTCTGCAGATGAGTGTTATGGGCTGGTTGCCAAAGCAAACACCCTCTCCGGGAGTGCAGCCACGTTTCAGATCTCCCCTTTCTATAGCAGGAAGAAAGGAAGGGAATTTGTAATGAAAGCATGTGGTTCTCCAGCACGCTGCATGGAGGTAATGAAAAAATCTGTCTGCTTTTGTGACAAAAGCAGTAGTTGAGATGGGTTCTGGTTCAGGTTACTTTAGGTGCTGGTTGAAATAAATGTACAGAAATACAGACTGGTACAGTATGGAACTAGTGCGTGGCTCTGGCTGTATGAGAAAGTGAGCACCAGAGGCAGGAGGCTGCTGCTCTGCCCTCGGGGATGGTGGCAGGTGTGCAAGACTCAGCCCAGGAGAAAGCGCTGCCAGGCCCCTTACTGGTGTGGTGTGCCCATCGTGGAGAGCCACCAAGCTGTGAGACTCTGGGAGCTGTCGCTTTAAGTGAGCAGCAAAAAGCCAAGCAGGGGGCTCCCAGGGAATGCTGCACTGGAAGTGTGAGATAAAGTGGAAGGAGGAAAAGGAAAGTGATGTTGTTAGTAATAAAGTCTCTTGTTCAGCCTTACGTGAGAGCATGTTTTCTGTGATCTGTACCACTGGCGCATTTAAGGGTGCTTCTGTGGGTTCCTGGGATTTCACAATGCTTTACTTTAGTGAACCTAAATTTCAAATTATAACTCCCACATCTGTCACTAATGAGGGCAGCAAAACTTTAGAGATTTCTGAAAGCCATCTGGAGCCACAGAGAGCAAAATCCCTGGAGGCTAGTCCAGGAGGAAGGTATTAACCCTCTTAGTGCTGGTGGAAAAGCAAGAAAGCCAGTTTAATATTGCTAAATAAATGAGTCTGTATTTCAAAGTCTTACTGCAATTATTTTCAGCACAGCTTGCTTTCTTTGCCAGCCCAGGGTCCTTGAAAGCATAATCATAAGAGGAGCGCACAAAGAGGCTTCATTGCCTCTTTGCACGTGTTGCAGACTGGAGCCACCTGACGGGGTGGGGATGGCAGCAGGGAGCATCCCACTGTGTCCCGCCTTTTGAAAGGCAGGAGCTCCCTATTCTTAAACTGCTCTGTTCCCCTACCAGGGGCTGCTCTTGAAAGCTGCATCCGCTTATAGCTTCCAAGCTCTGGCTCGGTTCTTGCAGATGATATTCCTGTGATAGACAAGCTGCTCCTCTGCCACTTATTTGTTTAAATGGGTTCAAAAGTTCTCAGCTTCCTGACAACTTTTTTTCCCCTTTTGTTTTATACCAATCAGTTAATTTGCTAACATCACCCTCCGTATCTTCTGATCTTAGGCAAGCTGGCTGGGTTTACTGGTGCCTTTATCACCACATTGCAGCCAGCAGTGAGGAATGCAGGTCAGAAGGGAAATAAGGAGGGACGGCTCTTTTGAAATGGGGAGGAACAAGGTCAGGGCCATGGGGCAGACAGGAGAGGGTAGAAGTGCAGAAAAGGGATGTACTTTAAAAACAAACTCATGCTGCACTAATCCAACTGCTATTCAGCTTTATCCCACTTTGCTTATACATTGCTAGAAATCTCTCTTTATCTTCCTTTGTTGCTTTTTCTCTTTCTTATTCTGCCTGTTATAAAGTCTTCAGGACACAACCCTGTTTTTCTTACGTGTTTTATGAAGTGCTCTGTGTATTTCACATGATATGCTTTTATTAACTTCTGATCAAGGAATCAGTTCCAAATGGAAACATTAGAACTGATCAGAAATGGGAACATTTTTCACAAAAGGTGATGGCTGTTGCTTTACTTTTTAGTCAGAATTCCTGTCCTAACCAACAACAGAGCTTTTTTAGCTCTCTTCCAGTTACTCCAGATTTACAGGAGTGTGAGTGAAAACAGACTGTAACTTTTGTCTTCATTACAAAAGGGACAGAGATTTAGAAGAAGATTTATTGAGTAGTTTTATTAGAATAAAATGATGCTGTTTGGCTTTGGTAGCTTTGTGCTTGTTTAAATCAATAGAATGATCAGAGATGCTCGTATTTATTTTTCCCACTGGTCTGCATGTCCTAGGTGAACAAGATAGTCCTGCTTTATCTCTCACAATGTTCTTCCAGATCGTGGTTGAGTACAGAGGCATGACCATGGGAAACTTCCCTTTACTTCTGCCAGCGGTATACCAGTCGATAAAGAGAAATACATTTTCTTTCTACCTAGCACTAGAGTGGGAGAAGAAAGGGTGTCTACTTTTTTTCTTGTGTGTATGTGTGTGCACACAGCAAAGCAAACAAAAGTTTAAAGTAAACTTTTTCAAATAACTCTTTTTCCTGGCAGAACTTTCTCTGCCTTCTGCTGGCTGAAGGGCATTGTAATTCATACAATAAAAAGGGAGAAGATCTGCTGGTAGAGACTGTTTACTTTAAACTTTGTTTGTTTTGCCTCCACTCTAGGAAAGAACCCAATATTTCTGTGAAGCTCCCTTAAATTATTATTTTTTTCTCTCTTTGACTGACTTGAGCACTGGTGAAGGCACCCGATCAACAAACAGCAAACCAAAGGCATTTCAGTCCCTGTAGGACAGAGATAGCATGAACTGTTCCACTGCAAGCTTCTTTTAACTGATCCTTTTTGTGAGTGAATAGCTGTTACCTGGTAATAACCCATGTACTTAGGCCAAAACTTTCAAACCAGTCTCAGCTCAAACACTGGCACTGAAATCAATGCTGCAGTTACCAAACCACTTCAGACTAATTTTAAAATAGAGTAAGGTCTACAAGTGCCAAACTATGGGTTTAATCAGTTGGTTACTGTATGTGGAAATAATGCCACCTTGGAGAACTGTATTACAGATTCGGTTTCCAGACCGATCGACCAGACATGCTGATCTGGGAGCTGGTCTCTGCAGGGGGCTGGAGGTCCCTGGGAGGTGAAAGCACTGCAGCTGTTGCAAGCCAGTAGCATCTGTTTGTGATGCCTCATCCCTTTATGGGCAGAAGTCCATGAATTGTCCACCCTACAGTGGCTGGAAACTGAGTCACCTGCTCTAGGTTGTGTCTGTGTGTGTGTGTCTGTGTGTGTGTCTGTGTGTGTGTCTGTGCATGCGCCTTTCTCCAAGACAAGAACATGCAAAGAGTCATATGGATAAAATGCTCAGTCCAGAGTGCTGTTTTTCAGGGTGGTATGAGATCTGACATCTTGTACTATTTTCTCATATAAAAGAACAAGGTTGGCAAAGGAGGAGCATGGGGATAGTCTGTCCTCTCAGTGCAGAAGTGATTGCTAGGAAGGCAACTGCTGTCATATGTGCTGGATCCAGCGTTTCTGGGAGATGTTGCCTAACAACAGAGCAAGGGTTGATTTTTTTTCCCCTCTTAATTGATAGCCAACAGCAATACTGACACTGATCTACTTAGATCTAAGTGCCTAGTAGCTGGGAGCAGTGGATCTGGGTAGGGCATGCTCCAGCTCCCGTAAGGATTCACATCTGCATCTCTTACTTGTTGGGAGCGTCTGCCAGACACCCACCCATGAGTTGAGTTTTGGCAGAGTAGAGGCACATTTTCCTGACAGATCTCGCTTAGTGAAAGCAAAAAATCATGGGGCCGAGAGAGGTCTCTCTCCCTGTGGAATTGTACTGAGCCAGGAGGTGGAAGCCTGCGCTCTGAAAGATCCTTCCGAGACTTCCCTCCACACCCCACACACACACCCTTTAACTGTCCATCTGCTGGGTATGAGCAGGAAAAGAGCGGGAAGAACGAGAGAACAGAAATAGCCCTGAGACAAGAGATCAGAAATCAGGACTCCTCCCTGCCACTGTCTCAACTGCGTGGCTTTACTGCCAGTCAAGTGCTCCAGCCTTCTTATCCACAAAGATGTGTCAGGAAAGGGAGAAGCAACTGTTGTCTTTCCCTCATTATGTTAGGAGAGTAAAGTTGACACTATTGGTTTTGAGGCACTCTGCCTTGATGGTCATAGGTATTCACTGGCCTCCCCCTTCGGATGATACCACACAGAGCTGGCTTGAGTGCCCCTCAGGCACTTCATCATCACAAATTCCCATGTACTGG
>JAVJGJ010000030.1:21559737-21633929 GCA_035590215.1 Microhierax caerulescens
GGGGGGGGCGGGAAAAGCTGAGCCAGCAAGTGGAGGCGGTGCGGCATGGCGGGACGTGTCGCTTGGCGGGAAAGGGAAATACTTTAAGTGCACACAGAATTCATGTCTGAAGAAAAACGGGGAGGATTCATAGGGTGGTCAGCTGAAAAAGAGAAAGAAAATGAGAACTGACTTCTTTCTATTTCGTGTCTTTATTTTTTTTTTGTTATTGGTGGTGGGGTTTTTTTGGGTTTGTTTGGTTTTTTTTTTAGCCATTAGGAGCACTGCTGAAAAACTTCTATAAGGCACTTCACTTAAACAGGGTTTGACCTGATGTTTAAATGAGCTGCCCAATCAAGGTCTGGAGGGTGCTAGAATATCCTCTCTGGAAGTGCACTCATTAGACTCTGTTGCATTTGTAATGTTTTGCAAACGCCTGCTTGGCTAACAAGGTCTAGTCACATAAAATGCCTTTGCAGCATAACTGTAGTGGTGGAAAAAAGGTCATAAATATTGTACTGCGCCTGGCCAAAACCTGCTCGTTGTGTCCTGTTCCCTTTTTAGTGAGTCTGAAGTTGACCTCGTTGAAATTAATGGGTTGATGCTTTTACAAAGCTTGTGTGACAGATAGATCTGACTATATAGAGGTTGACAGGGCGGTCACTTTTGAGAGAGATTTTGGGGGTTGGATTTTTGATACCAATAGCTCCAGTGATATTCAATGCACTGGCAGCTGCGGTGCTGCCCTGACAGACCCGCTGTGTCGTGAGAATCGGAGCAGGCTGTACGCGGCTTGCACAGCACAGAAGAGCTGAAGGCTGAGTGTCACTGGTCCAGGCAGCCCCACGTTGCACTAGAGTTGTGACATACCTCCTGTATTCCTCTGATTGCTGAACTAGTCCTAGCCACGATTCTTCCACAAACTCAGAACTAAATCTGTTTTATTTATTTCATAAGAATTTATTCATTTGTTTATTTAATAAGAATTTGCCATCATGCTGTATGTAGAAGGCAGGACTCAAATTTATCTAGCAAATGAATGTGGAATGCCCAAATCACCTTTTTTTAATAGCTGTGTTAAAGCCTAAACTGGAATGTAAAGCCACAACCATTTTGTTAGGCTTTTCCAGTTCATTCGCTGATCTGTCCTCATAAAACTACCGAGAGGTGCATGGAAACGGTGTGTCCCCATGTGCATGCACACAAGAGTCCATCCCTTCTTCATACATTAACTTCACTGCCTCATGGAAGCCAAGAATTTGGCCTGCTTATTTCTGTATCTGCAAACAGAAAATCTTTGTTAATAAATCTCTTCTATGTGCTGTGAAATGCTGGAGGATCTCCCAGCTCTTTGCAATTATGTGTATTTTAGATCAGAGAGGTGATGGCTTATACTTGGAGGCTCTGCAGAGAGCGTTGCATGTTATGCTAGCGACACAGCTTTGGCTACAGGCCCTGATCCAAAGCCAGTTGCAATCAAATAGTCATAGGTCATGTCTACACAGCATAAAGAAATTGTAATTGTAGCTTGTCCTAGAATTACCCTTGGTACTTTAAGCCAGCTCTCATGACAAATAATAACACAAGCAAATGTACAGTTGAGAGCTACCAGAGTACAGAGATCTCTAATATTGGTTGGTGGGGCCTCCTGGAACCGACCTCCATACACATGCAGAAACAGACCAAGTCTGTGTCACGTTTGTGGCCAGCACTGGGCCATCGGCATGCCCTGACACCTCCATTGCCCACGTGGCGGCCCTGGTCGGAGGGGCCACAGGTCCTCCAAGCCACCACTCTGATGCTGGGATGCTGTGATCAGCCCTGATGTTGGGATGCTGTGGGCAGGACCTGCCTCCTCCCTGCCCCAGCTTCTGCTGCAATCCCCTGTGAATCACACCAGGCCCTGGGTGCCAGAACAGGTTCCCAACTCGCCCTTGTCCCCAGATCAGGATAAGGCAGTCCACATACCAGCTAAAAAAGGCCAACTGCTGGAAAGCAACGATTGCAGCATGGTGCCAGCAGCCATTAGAGGTGAGAAAAGTATAATCTTCATAGGCTGGGGGAGGGCAAAAGCTTGAGTAAGCTTGAGTACATGAATTAATTTTCAGGAAAAGAGACGGGAGGTACTTAAAAAGTATAAAAGGAATGTATTGTTCATTTAAAGAGATATATGCCATAAATTTAGATATCTCTATAAATATTTTGCAGTGTTTGCATGATTTTTTTTAAGCTATGCTCCATATTTTACTGCTCTGGGTTATGTCTTCAGAGGGTGTACCTTGTTTTAAGAGCATGGGATCTCTTCTTGCAGTAGTGAGAAGCAGAAAGTTGGTGAACTGGACTTATCCTATTTTGTCTTAGTGGAAAGTTACTTATTGCCACATCTCTAAGAAGTTGTCATTCCATGTGTATTTTATTGTAATTTTTAATACAGTAGCTATGGTTTTTTTATATCATTATGCAAAAGCAGGGGGATCTCATACTACTACATAGAAAAGATAGCGAAAGGATCATATATTTCTGCAATACCTGCCTTAGAGATGAAGTGCTTTGCCATGAACAAAGTCACTGGTTATTTTATCTCAATATTTGTGAATGCTGTTGAGTCCCTGAGATTTAGATGGGGAGAAGGAAAGAAAACAAAGAGGTAGAAGAAAAGAAAGGAGAAAGAAGCTTTATATTGCTGACCTTTCTTGAAGGCAGACTTTAAGCAGATCACTTTGACCAGTCTCCTGTCTACCTCTCAAGATGATTATTTGTTCTCTCACAGTGCCTAGAACAATTACAGAGTAAGGGTTTGTTTACTCCTTTGCATCATATTGAAAAAATTTACTTTTATAATTGTGAACAGCTGGAAAAGGAGTTAGGGAATAAGATAGGAGCAAAAATTAAGAGAACTGGAGAGAAGGTGAAGGATTTTAAGACAGGGCACCAACCGGTTTTAATGCTTGAGATCACATAACAGTCTCTTATTGAACATCAAAGGCTACCATATAACTTCTGTAGCTGAAAAGTAAATCCCTGTTTTAATCAAATGCCATTCTCTCACTAGAACAGTAATAAACATGAACAGATATGTTTATCTTTTTCCACACTTCTATCAGAATCAAAAACTTGGAGGAGGGAAGGAGTTACTATCATCTGTCCATGATGTAAGACACATATCTATTTAGTAAACATCTGAATAGCTCCATTAAAATGTCCTGGTCTCTGCTGTTAGCTACTTTGTGCATTCAGTCCCGTGTAAACTTGCAAAGCAAAACACAGCACCCTGACAGATTTTCAAAATGAACAAGAGCTCTTTTGCAAAATGTCCTCTCCATTTCCCAGAGTTGTTTTTTTAAGCCAGTTTTTTACCTCTGTGTATACTACCATTGTTTTTATCTTGTTGCATTGTTTTTTAGCAGAAGAATATTTTAAGAACAATAACATAATGTTTAGGAATAATGACCCTACTGCTTTCACGTTGGCACCGCTATTCTTACTTGCAAAGCCACACGTCCTGTCTGTGAGAATAACTTAAAGACAATACCTACAAATGAGCTTCAGAAAATAACAAATAATAGGATATGTTCTCAGTGTTGCCACGGGGCATTGGGTCTTTTTTGGTCCAAGTGTGATAGCTCTGTATTTGTTTCAGAAGATTTTCAATTAGTCATCTAGATTTTTCAATAGCCAGGGCACTTTGTGCTTAATGATACATTCAGTAAAGAAGAATCTCCTTTTATTTTCAGACTGCTGCTTGCACTTTTGTTTGATTTGCCCCAGTTTTCTTATTAGAATACAAAGTGAGAAATTATTTCCACTTGCTACCTAATCTTTTCATAATTAAAAAGTAATCAGACCAGTTTATGGTTTTACTTTTTATAAGAAAACCAAAATTGCCCCATAATATACTTACGAGTATTTTACCCAGAGAACTTTTTTCACAAATTCCCTTGCAAATACAGGTATAGCGGGGATATGTACTTATATTTGAACACCTGTCTATAATGCCTCTTTAATTTAATCAGAATTACATCCTCACTAAGGTCCAGCACCAGAGATTGCAATAGTAACATGTGCCAAATGAATCTGTCAAGATTTTTTTCTAAGTGTTCATTCCTATTTGAGCTGATTTTCCTTTTTCTCCACGCAGAAGGGAGGACATTGCAGTTTGTCTGCACACAGTGCTGCTTGTCAGTAGTCCCCTCCTTCTAGCTCCCGACATGTTACAATTTCTGGTCAGGCCCTTCAAAACAAATCACAAAAGTCTCTGCAAAAATTTCATTTTATTCACAGAGCAGGTATATGAGAACACTAAAGCTATGTGCCCTTATTGATTGGGTTTTAGTGAAATCAGAGCAGAAATTCATGTACTAGATGATTTTCAGACAGCCACTACCACAGAACATTTCACTGATGGATGTCACCAAACAGGAGGTCACACCACAGCATATGTACTCAATTGTGCTGTGGAGTGACTTCATTTGTATGCAGCAACGATGGTGGAGCATGGGGCTGCCTCTGGAGGGAACAGCCAACCCCGCAAACATTTATGACACTGCAGACTGATCTGGGGAAGCTTACCTTGCCCTTGTCCGTGTGAAATGTTTTGTCAATCAAGGTTATCTGGTCAGAGCTTTCCTGGAGTCTCAGCACTACCAGTTCATGGAGCAAAGGGGTGGAAGGACATGACTGTTTATAGCCTGTCTTGTGGAGTATTTTTAAGAAAAGACACTGGAGATGGGATTGGGATTTCTGACCTCAGTTTCCAGGGGTTTAAACATGAAACCTTTAGCCTTTCTGTGTATTGCCACAGCTTAATAACAAGGTGCAGTTCTTCTCTCTCCATTATGAAGTAAGGTCATCTCTAACGCTGTTTGGTGTACACGGCACCCCGATTTCACCTGGGCTCTATAGGCATTATTTTGTAACATGTTGAATACCGAACAGCTAATCAAAATCTTACTGAATTTGTTTTGTCTGAATAAATTACATGAGGATAGGAAAGGAGAACTAGATTAATGTCTGTACTGCGGCTTTGGTAGAGATGAAATCTGAGCCAGGTTTTCCACATCCCAGACCTTGTTCCTGCTCCATTTTGTGAAAGGCACCGTCACTACTTGTTCTTCTCTTTCTTCAATTTTAGCAGTGTTGCTTGTCTCTTTGTTTTCAAGTTATTTTATTCTTTTACAGTCTCAGAAAATACCTCAAATCAAAGTTGAAAAACAATTCAGATGAAATTAAACATTTTTCTTTAGCCCCAAGCAATTTTTATTTCAATTGTGGATAATTGGGGGGTGGGGATAGGGGGGATATAAGATCAGGTGGGCATCAAATTACTTGGGGATTTTTAGGAAATGTCAGTGGTGAATCAGAAAATCAATTGTTTCCACAGGTCTTTTCTTAGCTCTTTATTCATACGACCTGCATGCCTGTCATTCCCTTCTTTGCCTCTCTCTTTTTTTTTTTTATTTTCTTGTGCCTGTTCCTCTTCTCCCAAGATCATTTGTAAGAAAAGTCATCTCAGGTTTGTATTTTCACATGTACTGTTTGTTATCTTACAATCTGCAAAGAAATAAAATTCTTTTGTATTTCCTGTATCCCAAGGAGGTCAAATGGTACAGAACTGAAGCCACAGCTCCTCTTAAATATACTTTCAGTGTCAAGGGTGGGCTACTTATTTGAGTCTTCATTTTTTGTTTTTCTGAGGAAACAAAGTAAAAGTTAATTAAGTTTTATTTGTTTTTTGTCACCAAAAAAGTGTTTTTTCTAATGAAAGACATTCAGATTTTTATCTTTATCTTTTTGTAAACCAGCAGTATATTTTTTTTGCTGTACATATATAATGAGCCATACCAAGTACCATGGTGAAACTGAACTAGAAATAAGTCTCTGATGAGAAGAGTTAACAGCATATATAGGGAAATACAGAAAAAAAATCAAAATGATTATGAAAAATTATAAATAGGTTGTGTGTGTATAGATGTGTGTCCCTTTTTAAAGACACACAATAATTCAGAGTCTACTACAGACCTAGTAGAAATGAGCTGAAAATCAGCCCCACATTTTAGAAGCAACCTCTTACGTGGTGACACTAGCAATGTTTTGCCTAGTATGTAGATGTGCTTCAGTGTCCATAAAGTCAAAGGGGTTATTGCTGGATGCAGCCTGCTCTAGCACTGCCTGGGGTGTGCAGACCAACAATGTCCCAGTGCAGGAGCTGTAGGTGGGTCTGTGGGGGTGAGTTACAGCACACAGAGACAACAGATTTGGCTGGAGAGGACCCACACCAGAAAAAACATACAACATGCACATGCTTATGTGGAGACTGAGCCCAAAAAAAAGCTTGTAAAGGAGGAAAATGTGCTTAAGAACAGATGGCTTTCAAGAGAGGAGTCAGCAGCGACAAGGAGAGGGACATGCCAGAGATAAATTTTACCACAGTGACTCAAAGCTGGCCATTACACCACACTTTGACTAGTTTACCTCCACAACAGCTCTGTCTTCACAAGTTAGGCTGAAGTCCACATTCACAGCTTCCATTTTCTACATATGAGTTTTGTAGGCACATGGTTGCACTAAGTCTGGGCATTTGGATGTCTGCCTGCCCAACATCGTGTGTTTATTTCTCCTTTGGGAATAGAAGCACTGGGTATGCTCATGGAAAGAAGTGAATGAACTCATTTGCAGGTGCAGTCTTAATGTATTCTTATACTGCTGGCCTCTTTGCCTTTTGCAATGCAGTTTTATAGTGCTATTTTGAAGCTAGGTTTTTTTGTGTTTGGTTGTTGGGGTTTTATTAAAATTAGTCCAAAATGTCTCTTAACTGCAATCTCTTTAATCTCCCAGAATCTTCTTAACTGGGCTTGCCCAACACTTACCAATGGCAGGGAGATGGAGAGAGCAGTAAAGAAACATGCACAAGGATCATTTGACCATCGGCATTTGTTTCTGAGCCTCAGAGTAAATGTCTATATTCTTTGTTCTTTCTAGTAATGTAACTTTCCAATCATGTAAAGTACAGCATGCCAGGAAACTTTGTAACAGTTAATTCATTTTTGTGCAGTTCCCAACTGCCAGAAGTCAAGGGAGCAAACGAGAACATAGTGTAAGCCACAGTTCACATGGCTATGGTACAGACCACGAAGACCGTTGATTGATGCAGTGTGAGTTTACCCTCCAGGATACAGCTGAGGTTATTGGTGGGACAGGGAACTGAAGATTGTGTTGCAGCTATTGGCTTCATTCATGAATTGTTAATGTAGAAGAATAAAAGAATTCACTCAAGGCAATCAATTTCCCTTTAAAAATACAACAATTCACCCCAAAAGAGTGAAAGAAGGCTTAAGTGATAAATTGCAGGAATATTGCTTTCACATTTGGCACCCATTAGCCCTGTTTTATATTGGGAAAATAGTATCATTAAGCAAAGTAGACGGTGCTTTACAAGTATTAGCTTATGAAAAGATTTAGCTACTACATAAAGATAACTGTTATTAAATAGGAACATTTTGCAAAGCCTTTAAAGGATAAGAAGAAAAAAGAGTTGTCTTTGGTATTTTAGGGCTTTTTCCACATGCTTTCAAAAAAAAAAAAAAAAAAAAAAAAAAAAAAAGCATGTCTCATCTTTAAGACAGAACAATCGGAGCTATTTGAGTTGAGAGGCACTTAATGGGAAGATAGATTCCCTTAGCAATAAATGCATGTGCCTGTATAAACGGAAGGAAGTTGTTGTCCTCCTCCAAAAGCACAAAAGTAAAGTGATTACTGTGGACTGAATTCCCACGGTGAAATGGTAGCAACTATTCATCTGTCCCAGGAGGAGCCATGGAACATATGTGGGGTGGTCAGTGTCCAGTTCTCCAGGGTTAAGGGCCAGCTAAATAGTGCCTTCTTCATCCTTGCCAGCCTTTTCAGACATAAGCTGAAATCACTTTCACCAGCAACTTTCATCCCACAGTCCTTTCCCAATACAGGCCATAAACACTCACTCAATCTTATAATACACTATTTTGTAAGCTATTGAACAAAAAATATGTGGCCGAGTTTCAAAACTCCTGCCAAACAAACCTTCCTCCTAATGTCCAGAAACTGCTGTCTTTTCTATCTCCATGTCTCATTTGAGGCAGATAAAACCAACTTCTCACCATGCTTTACCCATCTGTAACATATCTTCTCACCACATCAGACCCAAAATGTCCCTTCGAAAAGGAAGGGTATAAGGCTGATAGAGAGGGGGGAGTTCATTTTCTAACCTGTGCCCTCTGCGTTCTGGGCAAAAAGGATACATGCCTATTGAAACCATTAGCCCTCATCCCATGTGCCAGGTAATGTCCTAAAGCAAGGCGCAGCAGTATTGGCAGATGCAGGGATTTGTGAAAGGGAAGGATGAGAGAAGTAGGATGGTGAGGACTGCATGAAGCATCAAACACAGGAACAAGGCGAAGAGCGTTCAGATCAAGGGTTAGTTTTTACACTGAGCACTGGCTAGAAAAAAAAAGAAATATATCCTTACTGCTTCTTATGCTTTGTACACACTTTCTGAACTGTGAATATGTGACTGTATAATCATTTTTTTTTTCTATTTAATCGTTACGCGTATGTTTGGTTTATTTTGGAGGTGAAAACAACATTTTCTAATTTGCTGAGAACTTTCTGTTCTAGCTAGTGCCAGACTATGAAGTGGAAATCACTTGGGATAAGCTCTATTCCTTACTGACACTAAGCAAAAAAGACCTGGAAAGACCTTGTTACTAGCTTGTAAACGTGTCGACAAGGAAATGCCTTTTATACAACATGTGTGATTCACATGAGCCTTTGTTTCTGTTTTGCCTGCACCCTGTCTTCTGTTTCAACAGCATTAGTTCAACCATCGCTTGCCCAAAGATCTTCCCTGGTCTCAACAGTGGTTTCAGAAGCAACTGCTCTTCACCAACTGCCAATAAGAATATCTTCTTCAGCTCATTTTTTTGCATAAGTTCCTCCTTTCTCCTGTTTTCCCTCACCTCTGGTTCATTTTCTTCTTTGCCAGCTTTCCTGATCATCAGCAAAGGCTGCCTGCCCACAGCATCACAACAAAGCTAAGTGCAGAAGAAAATCTGTGTACCCAATCTCACAGCTGAGATAAACTGGCAACCAGGAGAGGCTGGGAAGAGACAGCAATATTTGGTTTTGTTATTGATCAGTATTTCTAATACAGGAATACTTCAGTCTCTCAGTCAAGATAGATATTTCTATGCCAAGTCTTAGTGAGACCTAGTGAGAGATTCTCCCTGCCTTAAAACTTTTATAGTCCAATAGGCATGACATACTGCCCACATTTTGTATTAAACATGATTTGCTCCAAGAGCAACATGGAACCATAAATTGAAACCAGTTCTTCTCAGGCTGTATCCACTGCCTCAACCACAAAACCAAGTTTTCTGACTCCTGCAGGCTATTTAGCAATTGGAACTCAGAAATATTTCACAGTCTCTTTTTCTTAGTACCTGTAAATTGGGTCTTACTGAAGCCAAAAGGGTTGTTTCATTCTAGTGATGTCTGTTAACTTTGCTGTGTTTTGTCATGTTTGAATTCAAGCTTATATACTGCCACAGCTTTTCTGTGCTAGATAAGAATGCCCTTTTCCCTCAGTGCTAAACTGTTAAAAATGTTTTAAAAATCGGGTCCAGAAGTAAGTGCACTCTTCCTTAAAGTGTACCGCACCAACTAACTCGAACATACTTTGCTTGCCTTGTCTTCATACCTGCATCAGAAAAGTCAGTGCATTGTACATTATGATTGCTGACAGGTATTCTCAAGCGTGTCACTGTTTTGTACGAAGCTTTGTACTGGAGCTTCCTGGTAGTCAGGAAAGGTGCTACCAGGACTTTCAGATGCCTGCTATATGCATATCTAAGTGACCCAAATCCTGTCTCTGTATATTACAGTTATGCTCAATGTCACTATTCTACCCCACATGTTTCACTCTGGCCACTTATCAAGTGAATGAGCAGCATATTTTCTCCAGCTAAGCATTCGTACAGTTGTGCTGTAAGTTCAGGCTTATGTCATTTCCTCCTACACCTCACCCAAGTTTCATTCAAGTTATCTACAGATCATTCTATTCTTCCCAGATCAAGAGCATATATTATATTTGCAGTTGCAATTTGATTGGCAGCAAGGTACTATTAGGTGTTAAACAATCTGAAAAAGTAGGTCATGTAAATTTGTAAAGTGTAGTTTGCTGAATACCTGTGGAGATATACATGTAGCAGGTTGTATGGATTTCTTCTGAGCATCCTTTGCCCATGTTGTCCTTTAGAATGATGTGGTGGATGGGAACGTTCATCTAGAAAAGCATTCTCCACACTTTCTATAGGACTATCCTGATGCTGGAGCTACTGCTCCTTGAAATTTGAGCATGAGCTGAGAACTGAGGGTAAATGAAAGAAAGTGACCTGAGGGCCAAGAATATCATAAAGATCATGGAAACAGATACAGAAAAGAAGTGATATCAGACTTAATTTATGCAGCTTTTTGTCAAATATAGTTAAGTGGAAGCCAGGAGGAATGCTTTCATCTCGTCCTCTAAATTCTTCTATAGTCCTCACAGTGCATTGATGTGAGCAGCATAGAGGGCCAAACTAAGCCCCAGCCCAACACCGCTGATGTAACTCCAAATTACCAGGTTAGATAAGAGGCCACATTGTGGAAAAAATCTATAGCCTGTGTTACTGAAGCCCCTAGTTTAGGTAACATAATGCTCTCTTTTGGCCTGTGAACCTTTGAAATGATCATTATACTTTTTAAAGAAGACTCTTAAGCATCTTGAGGTATTGCATTGGGTTACAATTGCAGCTATAAAAATGACCAGTAACAAACCAAATACATTTCTCTTTTCTGAAGCATGCTTCTTATGTTGCAGACACTGCTTCTCTCACTCATTATAGTGAGATCCCTTATTGCCCAGTATTGTACTAACTCTGTCTGGTCTATTGTATTGTGATAACACTACTTTGCCCATTGTATCAGGTTAGCACCTCCTTGGCTATAATAAGTATGAAAAAAAATTCAAGGTTTAACTTGTCAAATGGAACTTTTCAGCGACTTATTAAAAGAACCCCTGCGGTATTACAAAATGCAGGTTTTCTGTCATCTAACTAAAAGATCCCTTTAGAAACCTTCATTTTTTATGTGTATAAAGACAATTTCTTCTAGTGAAACTGTTTGATTCTTGCCTGAATGAAATCAAGTGTTTTAAAACTTTTTGAGGTGCCCCAAAGGCTCACTTCTATACTATGGAACGTGAAAGACTATGAACCTCTCACATAGTCGTCACATAGACTTTGCAGTGTGCTCCTGGCAGCGATCGTTCATTCCATACTACAGGCTTTCATAAAAAAAAAAAATAAAAAAAAAATAATCAACACCCCCCCCCCAAAAAAAAAACCACAAACGCTCCAAAACAAAACCCAAAAAAACAAACCTGTATAAAGTCAGGGAAAAGAAAACTGTGAACTGTATCTTTCTTGATAGTGAGAATTTTGGGGAAGGAAAGCTGGAGGCTGGAGAGAAAGCTGTTGTCAGATGTGGTTAATGAGGTTAAGATAAACTGTCGCTGGAGAGGTCTTATCTAATGAAATAGAGTAAGAAACAGAAATTAGAGATGGAATTCCTGTTAACCTCCATCAAGCAGTTATACCTTAACTGTTGTTGTCTCTTGTACTTCACAAGCAAACAGTAACATTTATCTGTATGAGTGGAGCTCATAAGTCAGCATTCTCTTCTCTCCCCTTATATCCCTGGTTGGAGCACCTTTTTCCCACCGCAGCATATGAACTAATGTCAGCAAAGTAATTTTCTGCAAGTGAATCAGGTCCTTAGACTGTCTTCTTACATATTTTCTGTTTCTCCTTTTCTCTTTATTCCTTGTACTGAAAAGCTGAGGTGAAGCTGGGTTTTTTTCCCTGTTAGCATCCTTATGGCAGCCATTAACAGACATAGTAATCAGCATAGCATACACACAAGGAAGGCAGAGAACATTTTGCACAAATAACTCTGTTTTGGTCTTTTTAGGGTTGTGTGGCTGGGTTTGGGGGGGAAAGGGGGGTGTTGTGTGTTATTTGTTTATTATCAGTGCCTATGGTAAACACAAGACCAGTTTTGTGAGCGCTTTGGGAAGACAGTGCCTCCCACATCTTTGTGTGGGTGCACAAAGGAGGGACGGGAAGGGGCAAGGTCAGTGTCTAACTTGCTGTCACTACGGTGGCATAGTCAGGGCACCACAGGAGGAGGCAGCAGCACCTAAGAGATGGTTTAAGCAGAGCTCACCTTCCATTCTATGGACACTTAAGAGAAGTACTCATATCTCCCCGGTTTTATTCACTCTTCTTTGTAGTTAGTACAATTTAAGTCCCTGTGAAGCAATGTAAATTGGTGAGAGGTTTAGAGAGCTGCAGCATGGGCTGTTTAAGAGATCAAGGACCCATCTGAGGGGTATTGTTGCACTGTGCTTCTCATTCAGCTTTGAGTTTGGGACAGTCACTGTGTCTGTAGTGCCAGGAAGCAAGAGACAGGCTGAAAATGGTGAGAGATGTTAGAGTAACTTTTCTAGAGAAGAAAGAAAAGCCAGCTGGGGAAAACAGAATATATGAAATTCAGGGGTCTTCCAGAAGTACATAACTAAGAAAAAGAAACTACCTGAAGCTCTCATATTGTTCTGAAGGATCCAGGGAGGGATCAAAGAGAAAAAAAAAAAACAAACAACTTTCCTTTGGTTCCTTTTTTTCTGCATTGTACATTTGCTCCTGGCTTCAGATAAGAGACTGAAGTAGACACCTTTTTCCAGCCTTCTCATCTGAAGAATTTTAAATGGGCTTCAAAATAGAAAAGTAGAATTTTATATTTATATATATATATATATATATATATTATTTTTTTATTGTGTAACTTCAAATTATTTTCATTTTTTTCCAGAGTCGTTTTTAATGTGTATTTATTTAAACTCTTTAAAACCACTCTGTCTTCTTTTGTTTACAAGGGCAAATCAAATCTTTTCTCACAAAGACAGAGAGCCAAAAATAAACTACTTATTGGTGAGGTAATAAAATGGACAAAATACCACCTATGTTTTTCAGTTTAAATCCCTTTTTCCCTCATGTTATTTCAATCTGCCTGTTGAGGAGACCTAAGAGTTTCTCTGTAAAAACAATAGGTTTCCAATTATGTATCATTAGTGGGACAAAACCACATGTTTTGGGTCGAAGATCTTACAAGGCTCCAGAGCAAAATGAGTGATGGTGAGGGCAAAGTGCTATGATGAGAAATTGAACGGCTCCCTCCCTGGATGTCCAGCATCTCTTCCCACTCTCTGGATCAATCTGAAGCTGTTGTCAGCTTCTTGCATGCCTCATGCTCTTTAGCAAAATACACTCTCCTTATCTCTCAGCAGTGGGGAATACCCTCATGAAAAACCTGGCTTGTTCACTGAACCTGCCCTTTCATGCCGTTGCTAGAAGTCTTCTCACTCTTTATAGCATCTTTCATTTAGAGGCAGCTCAAGCCCATTCAGTGATGACTCCTCTGACTGTTTCTGAAGAAGCACACTGCCTCGTTTTGTCTTTGGCTGCGGTCTGTGGCATCTTATTCTCACAGCCGGAGGTCCACAGGCTCAGTCCAGGACCATTTTGAACATCTTTCCACAGGTCTCACTCTTCCCATGAGGAAGAGGCAATTTACCCGTTAAATGGCAACAATCTCCTGTTTGCTGTAGCTTTAGGATGAAAAGGCAGGCTGTTTCAGGCTCATCACTAAACTGCACCATGGAGACAGAGGAATGTCTCTAGACATACCTTTAATGGTCTTCATTTCAGCATACTTTGAACCTGCTGCTCCAGTAATCGCCTTCTGCAGTGCCAAGGTTGGCTCACATTCCTGTGGTTCCATGTGTAGTGTAGCAGTTAGATAATTCTAGAGCCTATTAACCACTAACTTGCAAGTCTGTGGTAGTTTTACTGAATGTTTTGTGAGGCTTGAGCTGATAGCCTATTTGCTTGGGTTTCTTTTCCTGTCTCCCAGGTGACTGGCCTGGCTTTTCAAAGTGTACTGTGAGATCGGTTTCTTCTCCATGCTTCATTAAGACAGAGCATTTGTTACCCTCTCCTCAGACATTGCCTAAGTCTTGGTACATGTACTGCTGTCATTCCCTTTTATCTTTTTCTATACATTTCCCAACATGTTGGGTGAGTGGAAATTTACAGATGGAGCTGCTGGTGTGCTTTCATGTAGAGCATATTTTCTTTTACAGCTGTATGTCTCATATTTTAATTTCCCTTTGTTGTTACCAGCAGTTACTTTTATGCCTGGAAGACGAGCTGTTCCCACACTCCTCCATAGCTTCTCCTAGCAACATTTCTTTGTAGATTGGTTGGTGAGGAGAACTGAAAGGTTATAGGGCTGCTACCTTCCAGAAAGGCACTGAATTATTTAGTATCAACACTTCTATCAAAAATGATAGCATTTTTTGACTCCAAGTTCAACAATGGCACTGTCATCATCTATTAGAACAATGACTAGAGCATGCTGCTGCTACAGAAAGCTCAGGAGGTGTCTGAAGGGCCTAAACATGGACACATTTCAAAAAATCTTTAATTCTTATGAGTAATAATTACACTGAGAAAGATTTGAGCTTTATGAACACAAAAATCTTGTGTTAAGAGTGTTGGCCTATGTTAATAGGCAATTCTACTATAACTCTGCATGAAATGGCAGCCACAGGAACCTGCGCAGAGGAGTAGATGCCTGTGGTGGCTATACCAAGAATGCAAGTGGTAGAGAATGTTTGTATAACTAGTTTAGAGTTAAAATAAATATATATATTTAAATATATTTATTGTACCTTATAGGGTTATATGCTGCATGTGTTTGTAAGTGCAAAAGTACAGAAATGGAGTGGCAAAGTTGACGTTCACTTCAGAAAACTCATAGAGGTATGAACCCCAATAGTTTTATTGGCTGTAGGAAAGGTCCTAAATTAATCTTTAAATCAAGAGGAGGCCAAATTTCCATGAACTTTTACTTCTTCCACTCTCCATTTTAAGTGTCACAGTGTCCAGAAATTCTGGAAAATTCATGAGAATGTTTGAATTATGTGCTAGATAATACTTATGTTTTCTTTGTGTTTTGCAGCGCAAGTACTCAGTTGTGGGGTTCATGCACTAATAAGTAGTTCAAAGGAATTTAGTTGTTGTCAGAAAGCCTCTAGAAAAATAAGAAGGTAGCATCAGCTAACATCTTCCTATGTTCAAAAATTTTAAAATACTGGGTCTCATACCCAGCTGGGGTGAACTGACCCAATTCCATGTATTTGACTGAGCTATGTAAGTTTACCCCAGAAGAAATTTAGCTTGTGAATGTATCACAACTAAATTGTCAGAGGAGAAAGAAAAGACAACAAGACACAACTGTAGAAAATGTCCATGGAATCTCTCTTGCTTCAATCCATTGCCTTCCCTGAAGAGTTAAAGAAATGGATAATTATGCCCAATTTCAGTTTTGAGACCTATATTATTTGTTGATCATTGCAGGAATTCCTTGAAAATTAAATTCAGAAGTTGCTTTCCCAGTCATTTGCCTTTGAACACCAAGAAAATAACAATCTCCCTAGTGTTTTCTGCAGAGATAAGCAAAAGGAAATTAATTTAGATATTACTATAAAAAAAAGAAATAAAGAAATTTTTAAGAAACTAGATTGTTTCTGAAATAAAGTCTTAAAGAACTTCTTAAAGAACTTCTGAGAGGTACATATATACATATATAGAGCAGATTTTCAAGCCCTGTTCATATTGAGAACTATTTTATTCCTTGAGTGCACTGAAGTTACAGTGATTACTCAAAGAGCAACTTAGTGTCAGTATATACTAGATACAGATCCAGTTAAACGCCACGAACAGATACCAGTAACTTCAGCGCAGAGTAGACAGTGCAGTGAGCCAGAGTCTGCCTTTAACTTTTGCCTATATTCATGCTAAAAAGCCTTGAAAGTAATATTTGATCATTTAAACATTAAGGCTGTACGTGCCATGCTGGTGAGTGGCATTTGTAGCGTTCTGGCCACGTTAAAGTCTTCCTGCAGCAACAGTCAGTCTTTATCATAAGACTGTTAGAATTGTTCCCAGTCAAATGGTAAGAAATTTTCTGCAAGGTGAGAAAAAATGCAATTGTGTAAGACATCAGTCAGCTGAAACTTGCAGGCCTGGATCTGCATCCAGATCTTACATCTGCTGGATATAGGAATTTGTTCAGCCTTCATTCTTTATATTAGGGCGAAGAAATTAATTTTTCATAGTCTCAGCCAAAGGTGTGTTCAAGAGTGTTGTCTGATGTTTATGGGCAATGTGGAATCATAGCATTGTAGTCGTTGATAAGCAGATATGAACATCAGTGCTCCATTTAATATTTTAAACTGTAATTGTCTTATATAGAAGATGGGATTATGATTAATACATGCGGTAGTGGGAATAATCGTGTAGCAACTTTCTTTCAAAGTAATGAAACATATGGTGCTCAATTTGTTACTGAACTAACTTTCACAGTAACTTAACAGAATTGTCTTCTTTTTATATGATTAGACCTTTTAATCTTTGGAAGTCATAGTCATTGGGTAAATACTGGTAGGTGATTTTGATTTTGCTTTGTGGGCTTTTTGTTGGCGGGTTTTTTGAGGGTAAAGTCAATGCCTGTTGTTTGAACTGGCAGAGTATTATCTGCTTCTGCCTTAGGAACAATACACTGCTTATCTTATCTGACCCGTGACCTAATGTCACAGTGACCCAGGGCTGTGAAACTCAGGTATCGCATGCCTCATATATTCTGTACCAAGTAAGTTCATACTGAGCTTCCTCCTGATACCATAAATTTATTTGATACTCTGTCACGAGAAAGTGAGGATCCAGATCCATCATGTTCTTGCAGTGGTTCTATGATATAAGTGAATAAATCACTATGGTGAAGGTCTATGAAACAGAAGAATAATCATCAATATACCTGAGAATAGTGGCTTCTAGGGAAAAAAGTCAGTGCTTTCCCTTTCATAAAGAATCTTACATATTCCAGGCATAACCACAACATAAGTAGCAATTTTGAGAATTCATTATATATTTGTACAACTCCATACTTTAAAGAAAAAAAAAAAAAAAGCCCAATTTCTTTCTTAGTAGGGACTGAAGTTTTGCAGCCCTAATACACTCAGCCTGGTGTAAAGAAAAAGAAAGACTTGAGAATATTATTCTTTCTAAGATTTTCCCAACAATGTCTCAGGTCTTGTTCCTCCAAGAACAGAAAAGTATCCTCATGCAAGACTGCAGAGGATCATAGGTCTTTTTCTAAAGTGGCAACTTTTTAATGTGCTCACGGAGTCCCCTGCAAAAGGGTTGTTGATGCAGACTGCTAAACTGGGCATGCTGCCTCTTCCTGCTGTCCATCCTAAGGCACATGGGACAGTCCTCACCTCCCTGCGGCAGTGCCCACATTTATACAGTCAGAATACATCAGAATAAACATTACACATGTATTTTTCCCTCTGGAGAAGTTACTAGCCATAGCTCTAACCAAGCGTGCAATTACAAGCAGTACCTCAGCCCACAGAACAACGTTCAATGCCGTGCACAGAGCTCTCTGACGTTCTATATGTGCGGTCACCACTTCATCCCCAAACTGACTGAGGTCGAGACATGGCATGGTTAAATTTCAGGGCTACCTGAATTCCCATCTGCACCAAAGCCACAGCAGTTAATCACACTGTGACCATGAAGTCTAAGTTTGGGTTAAGATAAACTTGGAGAAGTTATCTTCTAGTGCAATAGAATTACATAGCAAACACCAGTCCTCAAATATGACATGACTCAAATCTCAGATGGCAAGTTGTCTAACATTTAACCCTACTGAATGACTTGGGAAATAGCATATACTGGAAGGCAGGGGGTGGGAGTGGGGGTGGTGGGGATCCTCAAGCCACTTCATGCTAGCCGATGAGCCAGTGATGATAGGGACGACAGTGAACTGTTAGGCTTCAGAATGTGTTTTCCGTATTTGTGTGTAAAACAGACCCCTTTGAGCATCTCAGTAAACCTAAGTTGCATCAAAACAATCTGTTTTCAGATTGAGAATGTCAAAGTTTGATTCCACAGTCTTCTTTTTCTTACTTTCATTCCTTTTTCTGGAAATTATAGGCAAATCCATGCTAAGCAGCAGGAACAGGTCCCACTGATGACTTCACTGAAGTACGCAAAGACATGGCTTTGGTTTAAGAGTGTATATTAATGAAAAACAAATCTATCAAAACAACATTCTGTGACTATATTGTAAATCTAGACCAGCAGCATCTTTCAAACCGTGCACACACCAAAAGCTAGACAAAATACAAATGGGATTTCTATTGCTTTCATTTTACAAACCTTGCATCTAGTCCTCATAGTTATCACTCCATTGGTCGTGTGCCAGCATCAAAGTGGGGAACAGCAGGGAATTGGGTCTGTTGGTTTCTTTCTAGTAAAAGGAATGGAAGTTAAAAAAAAAAAAAAAAAAAAATCCCCAACAAGTTAATGTAACAAAATCCCTTTGTGAATGTACTAGAACCAGCATATGGCAATTTAGCCCAACCCAGAACACATTCTTACTAATTAGACATTGTCCAGAGTCTCTGGAGAAAATACCAAACATTATCTTGGAGGCTATGTTACAACAGCAAATGCTGAATATTTTAACAAAAAAAAATAATTCAAGGAGTCAATGTTAAATATGAAACAACTGTGGGGGTTTTTTTATATATATTTTTTTTTTAAGTAAGGTTTCTTCATCTTTAGAAATGAGGAAAACTGAAGGCTAAAAATCACTTAGCTTAGCCAACTGATTATATCTATTTTAACCTGCTATGGTTGCTTGGGAGTTGTTTTGCTAATCCCTGCTATGTTGTTAGGCTATATATTAGCAGGATGGAAATGGCATCACTGCACCATAATTCAGCAATGTGAATGCAGAACAAGGAGAGTGCAGAGCTATCGGCAGCAGTACAACAGCAGATAATAAGACTCTGTTACTCAGGCAGAATATGTTATGTAAAGACAATTGCAGTGTAGAAGCAATAGCTCTAATCAGGTTAATTAGGCTGTATTCATGTTTCATTTATGGTGCAAGTGCCCTGTATATTCTAAGCAGTCTACCTTACTGCACTCCTTATACAGCCATCATGCTCTCTGTAACACTCAACACCATATATTTTCTTCCTTAAAAAAAAAAAAATAACAATCCCAAGATATTTCCCATTGCTTTCCGATAATTCCTTTTCTTCATTGCATGTAGCTAAAAAAAATGAAAAAAAAAAGGAAAGGATCCAAGCTGTATATAAAGCCCATGCCCACATTAAAGTTCCTTCCTCCACAACCAAATTAGGCACTTGGAAGTTGTTTGTGGGCACCTGTTTAATTGCATATTATTTATTTTTCATGTATTTTCTCGCTGACTAACATGGCATGTTGAATGTTTAAGAAAAATCATATTGGCTTGAAAAAGTGTGGCTCTCACCTTTCCTCCTTTTATCCACTTCCTTAAAGTGATAGATTGCCTGTTGATTCCCTCAGAGCTATCTGGAGGGACGTGTCTGCTTTGGAGAAAGGATTATAGCCCAGTGCTGTGACCCTCAAACCTTAGCCACGTCTCCTCTCCACTTACTGAATTTATTAGGTTGTCCCTTTAAAGTAATAATGGGTACAACAATTCTGAGATCACTTTCTCCTCACCCCTAAGACAACAAGCCTGGGTAGAGAGGAGCTATTAAAAAGAGAAGGCATGCTGCAGATGAAGAGAACATGGCAGCCTGCACAATCTGAATTATTTTAGCAATCTGTCTAGCAATCAGGTGTCTACATGCTGATTGTAAGCTTAGACTCAGTGTTCGCCATTAAAAAAACCCAAATGCAGTATTTTCACTCTCTGGTTAGAACAAATCTGTTCATGTTACAACTTAAATATAAAGCCTTTTATTAAACTTGATAAATGTTATAGCTCCATTTTGATATGTACATGTCTCTTAGACATCATTTCAATATGCTGTTAATAACAATGTTGAAATGAATAGTCTCGCTTATATAGTTCTGTATATAATATGTATATTGTCTTACCTTTTCTGCCCTGTGGAAACGTGGCTAGTTGAGCACAACAGCCCAACATTACTGCAGAGGTCAAGCTGTGGCACTGAGCAGGGTGACTGAAGCAGGAGAGTGTTGCATGTTACCACTTACAGTGTTACACTGCTGCTGTGCATTTACTTCCATTCTGGCTGCAAAAAATGTGACTATTTGTAAGGCATTTCTAACTCCGTTTGACAGTGCATATGTGCCAGGCAAGGTATGGCACCGAATTTCACAGGGCCCGCAAATGGGGTGCATCTTGTTATGTCCCACAAGTTAGCACCCTGGAAGAAGACATCCAGGAAAATACATGTGCACTTAACTTTTCACCAGCTGAACCCACACGGAGCAAACAGCCCAATTACTCGTGTTCTGTAACGGTTCATATGTGTATCCTATATTTGAAAATATTTTACTAGACACATTTCATTTCGAGGAAGGTCTGACCACTCATCCAATTCCATATCTTTCCCTTTATGAAAGAAAGCTGCGATTTTAAAGTCCCCAGCATTTCTGGAGGTATCGGTAGCAAAGGTGTCCTAACGTGACAGCTCTTGTTGGATTTCTGGCTTTCCCTGGCTGCTCCGGCCGGCAGGGCTGCGGGGAGCCGGGGGCTGCACAGCTGCAGCCCCCACTGCAGCTCAGGTGCGCTGGCACCACTATAATGAACTTCATTATTCCTCAGGCAGGTGGCATCACTCCAAGTAAATGAAGTAATCATGTAAAGGGACTGTTTGGTGGGGCCTGCAGTAAATACGTTCTCAGGCCCGGTGGTAGAGACCTCAGGACCTGTGCTCAGGTTTCACCCTTTTCCTCCCTAACGGATAGCAACAGCCGAGAAAACCTTGTTCTCTTCCTGGAGGACTGACTTTTGCTGCCTGTGTCCATTACTTGCAAGTACGTTGTACCTTTCACAGCCTCAAGGAAACAACAGATAGGCATTCCTGAGTTCTCCTTCCTTCCCCCCCTCAGTAACCCTTGTACCCAGGTGGGTTTTTTACATGATCTTTAATTTACCATTTGGCCAAAAGACAAGATTAAATTCAAAGTAAATGTTAAACGCTTGCAGAAAACTTACGCAATTGAGGTTAGGGAGCAAGCTCCCTCCTGACTTAGTTTTGCTAGGGATTGGTCTTAATGTTATTACTACAAATGGGAAATTCTGGATGTATTATCCCAAGAGTGGCAGCAGTCAAAGCCCCATGAGAACCCACTGAGAAGGACCTGATGCTCCCAAGTCACTGTGGTCCTTCTGGAAATTTAACTCTGCTTTTGTTAGATTCTTCTCATAAACAAATAAATTAATTTCCCTCCTGTGTTCATAAGATAATGTGAAAGTCATGCTGACAAGACTTGCCTTCCCAGGTAACAAGATATGCTTGTAAATACAGCCGTAGCAGATGGCCACATGGAAAGACAGTTTCTCATTGTGTGTCTATGAGCTCTAAATCTATGAAATCAATCACTAATTCTCCTCTAAAAGTGGAGTTGCAGAGAGACAGAGCAAGGTATGTCTCCAAAGCTGTGGCACTCAGCAAGAGCAAATTATCAGGAGATTGAAGACATGATTGTAGAAAAGCTAAATTATTTCGATTATGATTAAGGAACTATTTCTATTTAATTTTACTATATATATGTTTTACTATATAACTATTATATGGAGAAGTGGGGAAAATTAGCAAGGAATGTATTTTGAAAGTGAAATCTCTGTCACATAAAAAGCAAGATTCTTGAAATCAGTTGATCTGAAGTTTTCAGCATTCATGACTGCAGAAATGTTTATTTTTTGATTGATCAATACGTATTCTAAAATACGTATTTGTTCAAGCTAACATGCCAAAATAAACATGTGATATCACATGCCTTTATAAAAGAGAACCCAGCATGTTCACCTTTACTTCATCCCCATCATGAAGGGCTTGATATTAGCCCTGGTTTTAACCCTGGTGGGTAAGTAAGTAACTTATCTGCTTTGACAAATTTAAAATAATAGCTTCAGGTAAAGGTTTCAGAATCTAAATATATATCACTTACAAACATGAACTTTAACATTTTATAGAAAAAAATATTTTATGACAATTTGCTTGTTGTTTAGGGAAAAAAAAGGGGGTTGGCTATGTGATGAACTAGAAGTTAATTAGAAAGAGTTATGCCATACATGCACGATGAGATATAGCCTTTCATACTAAAGTCCATTAACTTTGGGGGGAGCAGGGGGGGGGTGGTGTTTTTGCTTTGTCATTTCATTATTATTTTTTTTCCTCCTTTTTCAGGGAGCCAGCATCTTAATTACCGTAAGTAATTTTCCTATCAGCTAATATAATTATAATGAGTGAAATTCAAAATAGAATCTGAAAAGTATATCAGTGTTTAATATAACTTTACAACAGCTAATTTTGTTCAGGTGCAGTACAAAAATGAACAAATTCATCTTTTTTTCTTCCATACATTCTAATACAAGTACTTGAAAATGTTCTGTACAGTCTCTATGATGTTTTATGGGAACCATTTCTTTGCAGAACCGGATTTCAGTGAAAACAAGGTTTATACATTTAATTACGAAAGCATGCTTCTCAGTGGACTTCCAGAGAAAGGACTTGCAAGAGCTGGAATAAGAATAAAAAGTAAAGTGGAAGTTAGTGGTATTGGGCCAAAACTTTGCCTTATTAGGGTAAGAAAATGTATTCCATTTGAAAGGTAAAATTCTCTTCATACTTGACTTCTTTTTTAAGCTTTTGGGAAGTAATTAAGTTTCATCATGTGTTGTGCTTACTCAGTGAGAATGTAACTAACACTATTATTTTATATGCAGTGCCCTAAATTCTATTTGCACTTTGCCAGGTAATTCTCAGCTCAAGCCAACCTTGGGCTTGAAGGATTTCTTCTGCTTTCTGGTCAGGGAGACAATGGAATGTAATTTGAAATGCACAACAATCTATTACTGGATCAATCCAATTGTTCCAAACTGTATAACCTAGGATTATTTAATCAACTGATTTTGTAACCAGCAAAAGAAGGGCAATAAAACATGCAACAGTAGCTGGATGTGATTCAATATTTAGCATAATTAATGTCATCTGGTAGCTTCTTTTTCTGCAGGGTCCCAAATGACATTCTTTGTCATCCTCAACTGTATATTTTTACTGCATGCTGAGTAATTACTGAGAGTTTTGATTACGTGGAAAACACTTCTGTCTTTAACAGAAGCCTATACACGCTTCTAATGAGTGTATTAAAACGCATCCCTCAATTGCTTTACACAAGCTCCACTTAGTCTTCTGTATACGTGGAAGAAAAATGATCTTTTTAAAAGCTTTTATTTGGCAAAATTGAAAGCTGCAGATTAAAAACGCTGGTGACTGTCTGATAAATGCTTACAAATGCTGTAGCATTCCAGCCTGAATTAGCTTTCTCTTACTAGGTATCTTGGTAAGTTCACATTTTAATAGATCTAGATGGGAAATACTGCTTTTCCATGACCTTTGCAAACGGCTGGCTTTTTAAAAAAAAAAAAAAAAAAAAAAAGAACAAAAAAAAAAAACAGACCCAAACCTAAGGAAATAAGAGCCATACATCTGCACAGGTGAGTAGAAGGCTTCCCTGGCAGAGGGGAGGCAGAAGCAGTCTTGTTCTTACCCCACATCCTTTCCCATTCCTGCTGAAAGACCCCTTGGTGTGTTTCGGTGAGTCTTCACCAGGAATTGACTCCTGTTCCTTAAAACTTTCCAAAACCATTTCACCTGCCTTAGTGCATTTGGCAGAAAGTTTGCATTTCGAAAATAAATACAGAAATAATTTCAGGCAAGAAAAAAAAAAAAAAGAAAAAGAAAAGGAGAAAAGAAAAAAAGATTCTGGGGCAAGTTTTAAGTTAAAGGTAACAACACATTTATTCCCTTCTGCTCTGGGAAAGTTTGTTTTGCTGCTGTTATATTTAAATTAGTTCGGAGGGATGGTTGAGGGAATTAATCTTTCATCTGTAGCCTACTAGTTCACATTCAGCCCAAGCAAAACACTGTGTTCCCTGGGCAGTTTCCAGCTGACAATTTTTTCATCGCAAACCCACAAGTAAGAATTGCCAGCTGTGTTCAAAACCTAGCAGACAGCGCAAGTCCTGAGTGGGCCCCGAGGGCTGGGGGAAAGTACCTCACCCTGACCCTGCAGAGCGGTCCCCAACCTGCCCATGTGCAATGTGCCAGAAGCATGTCCAAGAGGCAGCATGAGGGATTTGCTCCATAAGAGCCTCCTCTGTAAGCTTCACTTACTGAGGTTGGCAGTGATCTCCACCAACAATAACAAAAATAAATATGAAAGTGCGGTCTCCAGTGATTCGCTGTATGAGCATTTAGTCTGTGTGGCTTTTTGAGAAATTAATCCGCATCGTGCATCACATTGCCAGCCTAAGGTGTCGGAGAAAAGTCTCTTTAAATTGTCAGACTATACAGAAGGGAAGGGTCCTTTGAGAAACGAAGCTAAACGTGCCCCATTCCCATGGGGGTAGGAATCATTCCGGTTATTTGTACTTTAGCACAACTTTCTACTTGCTTGGCTGTGCCCCAGGTTGAGACAGGAGTGCGGAGCAGAGAGCGGGGCTGGGGCCGCGCCTGAGCCACCGCTTCTGCAGCAAAACGTGTAGGGAAGGACAATTTTTGTAATCTGCTCTCCACTGCTCAAACTAATTATGACTATCTGGCTGGCCCAGCAGCCATGTTGTTATTAGTTTCTGACTGCTGCCTGTGCTCTGTGACCCCAGCAAGGGAGACGACAGAGTTCATGACGGGAGTTAATGATGCTTTATGCAACATTAACTTTCTCCCGCAAATTCCAGCATATCTGCCATGCTACTTCTGGGTAGCAACCCGCTTCATGTGGCTCCTCTCTGGCTCATTTCCTCATACCAGTCAACCTTCGGCAATATGGATTATCTATGACACAGAACAGAGTGCAGTGACTGTGGAAATATCACAGTCATTTGCATTACTCTCTTTCCTTTTACATATGGAAATATGTATATCGATACTAGCCATGTTAAATGACAGCTTTTAAGTTTTTCCTTTGAAGAGGCTTCGTGTAATTTAAAAGTGTATTTTTGATGCGAGTAAAGCTCTAGATGCTTATGTGCATTGCAAAAAGTTAACTGAAAAAAATTAAAGAGGAATTATATTCCCCCTTTGTTCTAGGTTCACTCAATCGATGCAGCGGAGTACAATGGTGTCTGGCCCACAAGCTCATTCTTGCGATCGCTCAAACTGACCCAGGTACTAACGGGGCAACTTAGTAATCCCATCAAGTTTGAGTATAGCAATGGCCATGTTGGAAACCTTTTGGCTCCTGATTCTGTCTCGGATGATGGTCTGAACATCTACAGAGGGATTCTGAATGTGCTGGAGCTAAATATAAAGAAGATGCAGAATTCGTACAGCTTACAAGAGGTGAGCTTTTTGGGTTTGCTGCTGTGGTCACTTTGTAAATAAATAAGCCTTCTCTTCAGATTCTTCTACCACATTTTCTCCATTCCTTCTTGACATAAACTCACTAACCAAGAACACCCAAGCTTGGGAAATCATGATTAAGTTGTTCTTATGGGACAACATTTGATGGAGCTGTAGCTCAACAGGACAACAGAATAGCAGATTTTTAATGGGGTTGATCAAGATATTTCAGAAAATGCATTTGCAGCATTAGACCCTTAGAAAATCTGGCTTGCGGCTTTAGAGAAAGTAAACTGTGAAAGCTGAAGCCTACATAAAATTTGAATAGTGTATTAGAGCAAACTTAAACACACAGCACAAGATTAAAGCTAAAATAACAGTAATTTGACTTTTTTACCAATCATATATACTTTAATCTCTTCTAGCTCCTTTTTTAGGAAGAAAACAGTATATATGCCATGACATTACTGTAATAGCTTTGACAGTTGCAGTTGATGCTCTGTTGGAATTTCCACTGTTTTTCAGGGTTTAATATCTCAGTCAACATAAATCATCTGATATTACTATTCACCACAGAAATTGCAATGTGTTTAGTTTTTGTGAAACCGTATTTACATTGATTAGACTACATTCAATTCAGAGATCAGCAAAAACCTTGAAATTATTATACTTTCATGTTACTCTTATTGAAAATGCAGACCAGAGTAACTTTAATTTTTTTTTAAATTTATTGTTATGTAAGTAGAGTTGTTTCTGGAAAGGAACTACTTGATTTAATATTTTCACTCTGTTTGTTGCACATAAAAATCCGGGTAGTAGTGTCACATATTCTGCAGCCCTATTTTCTCATATCTAGTTTTACATCATCATTCTTTCTAATTCAGTTAGCAATATGTCCTACCCTCGCTGCTGAGCAACATATGTGACTTCACCTCCTAGAATTGTTTCCAAGTTTTCTCTGCTTTTCTCAGACAGCAACTGATTAACGAGCATTGGCACCCTTGCTTGAGAATCCCAAGTCACTCTGTAAAGGAAGATAAACGTTACTAGTCGCAAAATCTGAACTGCAGAGAGGTTTAAAGGACTAGCCTGGGAAAGTCTATATCACATCTTGCAGGGTGTAGGGTAAGGGAATCTGAGCTAGCTGTGAACTGCACACAGCTAGAAAGTCCAGCTAGGCAAAAGGCTGTTTCATCCCACGGAGCCTGGTGTGCTGGACATTCCCATTTGAAGTCTAGATGTTTGCAGAGGAGACCCACGCCTGTATTTGCAGAGTACAGGTCCTTCAGAGAGCTTAGGTAATTCTTATGTCTAGTCCTTACCGAAGCAGCAGTGTCTTCAGGAATACTGTTAAGCTAAAGATGAAGTGGGTACGTCTTGCTCCTAATCACCACATGGCCATTTTGCTGTTCTGACATAGCCCAGAGCTGCTCTCTGGAGTGGCTATGCTATCAATAACAATAAAAAATCATGGAAATATCCCTTCCTTCTAAAATGCAATCAAATATTTTCCTCTCCAAAAGATCTCCTTACTGACTGAGGAGATTTAAGAGCTCTTATAAATATATATGCTTGAAATATTATTGAAGATCTGAGCTAAAACTGCAAACTCGAGAAAACCCACAATCAAAACTCTGCTATCCTGAAATTCTTTTTAATTATTGCTGTTCGTATTGTGACAGATCATCTGATATTGCAAGGTCTGTTCCATGGACATTTATAAGCTGTCTATAAAAGCAAATTTTAAGGGCAGAATGTCATCTCCAAGCTTAAAATACTTTTCTGTTGAGATTTTATTCTGACTGAACGAGTTATTTTTGCACTTCTTATTAATATTCCTCAAATCATATTTCATAATCAACAGCTCCAACTTTAGATTGTTACTTACCTTTTCTGAGGCTCCAAATCTTTTCTCAGTGAAATGAGAATTTTTTTCTCTCAGTGAAACTCTGATTTGGTTTACTGGAAACCTGTACACGTGAAAAAGTGATGAAAGTAGCGGTCATCCTGATTTTGCTTCTGGAGAGTAGCATGATTTAAAAAGCATCCATTTCTGTCAAGAATTTTCAAAATATAGATTTAAACAGGAGCATCCATGTGGGGAATTAATGAAGCTTGCATAAGAGTGAATTTCTCTTGACCACTTCTCATTTTTCCAGGCTGGGATTGGAGGTATTTGTAACACAACATATGCAATTCAGGAAAACAAGAGAGCAAGCCTAGTCTATGTGACCAAATCTAAGGACCTGAACAGCTGTGAAGAGAAAGTTCAGATGGTCACAGGTTCGGCATACACCTATCCTTGCCAGGCCTGCCAGCAGGTAAATTTGAGTGCTATTATGTATGCATACTTCATATTCTTATATAGACAACCATTTGGCATCTGTGCCATCTCTTGCATTGTAACACTTAAAATGAGAGAAGAGTCTGATCTGCTGTATCTAGTTACCCACATTTTCTTTCTGTATGAAAATCAGACCGACAGAGCAGCAGAGGACTGTGCTGCAGACTGTTAGGTACTGTAGGTGCATTTTAACTAGCTCAAACTAGCTGGCTTGGAAACTGTTAATTATCAGCATGAGTTAATTCACCTACACTGTTGAGTAAAAAAGACAGTTACAGTGTCCAGTTTCTGCTGTTCTGGATAGGTACTGCTGCATCTTATTATAATGCTGTCTTTGAAATCAGAAATCATGTGACTTATACTGCTGGTCTCCTCAGAATGTGTCTCCTTCCCAAGGGAGTAACCAATTACTTACACTTGGGAAAGGGAAAAACCAGCTAATGCCTCTTAGCAGAAAAAGTGACAGAGCTGGGCAGAGCTGGGCAGCGTGCCTGACCTCTCCGTGGAAGTGTGCGCACAGAATTCACACAGACCGCCCGTATGGCCAGTGAACAGAACAGCCCTGGAAAATAAGTGGGTTGAAGTGGGTGATGCAATAGCTTCTAGTCGCAGAATTTAGAAATTCAGTGACTTTCTGTTTTCTTTGTTTCTTTGCTTTTTTGTATTATAAAGAGAAACAAGAATTCCCAAGCAACTGCTACTTACAATTACAAAATTAAATATACACGTAATGAAGCTGTAATTACACAAGCTGATGTTGAGGAAATCCACCAGTTTGCACCCTTCAATGAGATAACAGGAGGAAACGCTATAGTAGAAGCAAGGTACTGTACATACACCTTTAATTCAGCAACTAACTCAGCATCTCGGTAATCTGGTCAGACTCCATAACTTGAAATAAATCCTTTACTTCCACAGCTTATTGTTTGCCAATCTTTAATTACATAAAATCCCAAACAGTTCATAAAAACAATCTTCGCTGTTAGTTTTAAATCTGAAACATGCACATTGCTATCCAAATTCTGTTAGCTAAACTTGGCAGGGTTTGACTTTTTTATTTCTCAGGGATATTTGATTTATGTCATAAAAGCCAAAACAAATGTAATTCCACCTGAAAAATTGTGAACTAATATATTTGCAGTAAAATACTTTGAAAGACAGTTACTCAGTTGAAAGAGAGTTCCCTAGAAAATAATAATAGAGTAAGAGACCCTGGAGACTACTTCATAAGAAACATAGATAGGACTTAGGATTCCGATGTACTTCCTAAGTACAGTGGACTGCTTGCAAATCTCCCATCAAAACTGTTTCTTGATAGGAAATTGGGGTTTATTGCAAAAAGATTGAGCACATGGCATGTAAAATATATTTGCTTCTCCATGGCAAATTTTGCATATTTCTTAAACAAATTTGGGGCAAAATAGGAATATGGTTGTCTGAGAAATTATACCCCTGCTCATTTTTAGCTCAAGCCCTCAAACTTTTAGTGTTCAAAATCTTTTTCATCTGCATCAAAATCATGTATCGAAGAAATTTTTAATTACCTGCCTTAGTGATGCACTCTGCAGACAGGAGTGCCCTACTGAAGTGGGAGGCTTTTTGCAGAAAGGTCACTGTACAGAAGATATACCTCAATCCCACTCTTCAGCTGCTGTAATTTTGCATTGCTCCATCAGCTTCTGCAGGAATCTATTGGTATACAGTTGTGGAGACTGCAACATCTGAAAGTTCATGTCAATAAATCACTGACCAACTTCATTAACATGATGAACATGTTCAGTTTGGCTATTCGGAAAAAAAAAAAAACCACAAAAAAAAACCCAAAGTAAAGGTGAAAGTAGCTTTACTATCTCATGCAATCACGGTGAAGATAGATACAACTGTAGTGCTTTTATCAAATTATAGGTTGTTGTGAGTGATTATTAGTCTGGAGCCAATGGACTTTTGTTGATTTAAACTGTCCTTCTGCAAACCTGCATAGGCTGCCTTCCTTACCGTTCTTCCTCAGGTATTGAGCCCCCCGAAAACTTTTCCTGTTTTCTGTGGATCTTTTACATTGCCCAGCAGAAGGGGCCAAATATAAGGTAGCTGGGAAGAGGGAAGATGTGAGTATGTCACCCAAGTGTTCAGAAGTTATGTCAACAATGCACTTTCTGTGTTTAACAAAAAGAAAAAAACAAAAAAAAAAAAAAAAGAAAAAAGAAAGGTAATCTCATAACAAGGGCTTAAAACATTTGAAGCTGTGTTTTCAGACCTGTTCAGAATAAGCCTCTTGTAGCACCTTTCAAAGCCAAGAGAGGTTTTGCTATTGTTTCACCATTTTAATCCTGTCTTTAGTATTCATTTGCTCTTCTCTTCAGAGTATAACATTTTCCCATCTATTCTAGGCAGATACATCTCTTCACAAAATGATGAAGATGAAGACATAATAGATTCATCATGTTCTGGAAGGGGGAGTTAAATCTGTCCAAGTGTACCTGATGTTATACTTTCTGACCCAAATGCCCTTTCAATAATATTGTATAAAATTTCAAGAGAGAAAAAATCTCTGCTGATTCTGTAGCGATTTCTATTCAAATTCCAGTGGCTTGTCTGTAAAGCAGTTATATGTTATTTTCTGCAGCAGTTCTCTGCAATCCATATGGAAGGAGTGGATAGAAATGATACAGAAGATCATTGTAGAGATTCCAAAATAAACACGCCAATTTTCTACAGAGATTTTGAGATACTGTGTAGTACAGCAATATTGCTTTTGGAATGTTTTCAGTTGTTCAGTACAAATGCCTAACTTTATTATAGTGTCCTAAATTACCTATTTTAAAAATAATTGGTGGGATAGGATGCATCCCTTTAGCTGAAAATGTAGCAAAGATAGCAAATATTTACAAAGACAGTCTCTCATTGGAATTATTCTTAATAACAAAGGCTGAAGGTTTGGTGCTCCTTGAAAAGTTTCCAAAAACTTGAGTACTTTTCCAAAGACTAATCCTGAATTTATATGGCCCTTTTTGTTTGGGAAACCCAATTTGAAACTTTGTGAGAACCTTTTATCTTCTGCAGTCCCCAAGACATTCAGCTTGCCAGGCAAAATGGGGAGGGAATTACAACAGTGTAAGTAACAAGACCGTTGCATTTCTTATTGTATCTAACAATTTTCAATTCCTTTTGAAGCTTCCAGGAGGCACAGACACTTAGGAGCTTTTATGAACTTCTTAAAAGATTTAAATTAAGTTATAATTTCTGGAAAAGTTCCCTATTGGTTATTTTTTTATAATCCTTAATTTACTCCTTAAGGCACAACACACAGTTCCTGTGATCTTCTCCAGGCCGTAGCTTTTCACCTCCCTCTTCTTCCTTGAATTCTCAAGCCAGGTTATTCCCAAAGGAAGGCAAAGGCTGACTCTGATCTAAGCCCTGCTGTGTAAGTGCATACCAGAGTACGGTTCTGAGCATCATGTCCAAATGTATCTGTTCAAAATATCGTTGCCCCTCAATAACAAAACCCTTTGGAAACAACTGTAGTTGCATTGCAGTGCAGGGAGGCAGAAGTATTGTTTTCTTTTCCATTTATACCTGCATCCTGTGATGTTATCTCTGCCTGGGTTTCTCCATTCCAGGCAGAAACTTACTTTGGCTGACGTGCAGAAGGACATGGCAGAAGTCCCACCAAAAGAATACCAGAACCGTGGGTCACTTCAGTACCAGTTTGGCAGTGAATTGCTTCAGCTTCCTGTCCACTTATTCAGAATAAAAAATGTGGAGAGCCAGGTAAAGCTCAGCCACCAGGCAGTCTGTTGGAGGTTGGAATCTGTGCATGTGGGAAACTGCGTGTGAGCTTCCTGCATTTTAACCTTTCTGCAGATCGAGGAAAGACTGCAAGACCTAGTAGAGACCACGTCTGAACAGCTTCCCAGCGATGCACCAGCAAAAGCCCTCAAGCTTATGCACCTCTTCCGTGCAGCAAGTGAGGAGAATTATGAGTCGGTGTGGAAGCAGTTCTCCAGTCGGCCAGCGTACAGGTACAATCAATGCAAGCGGTGATGCTTCTGCTGATAAACTCTGCTGGAGACCAGCTGGAATGACTATGTTCAGATGTGGATCTGGAAAATGGTCCTTGCCTTTCCTATTACCTATTACAGGCGCTATATTTTGGATATACTTCCTGCAGTCGCCAGCCACCGTGCACTCAGGTTCTTGAGATCTAAGATGGAAAGGCAAGAACTCACCAACTGGGAAGCAGCTCAGACAGTGCTCGTGGCTCTGCACTCAAGCACGCCAACTCAGGATGTGATGGAAGAAGCAACGGTAGGATTCTCTAAACACTCTTGAATTGCTCTTTACTGATTTTAGCATCTGTTGTATTTATTCCTTTGACAGGATGGCAAATGCTTTGAAAATATAAAGGTTTTATATCCTCTAGTGAGGTTCAAAGGAGTTTGTTTCTTGACTGTCTTAAGCGGAGGAGAATGCAAATCAGAAGGGCAAAAATGAATCCAGAATAAAACAGAAAATAAAGAGTAAAATACCCCTCAGGGACAGAGGTTATTGCTGAAAACAGTGGTTTCTAGTCTTCCTTTGTCCGCACGTACTTTATATTTACATCAGATTAGATCTCTGAGTGTCTACAAAGACAAGGGATTAGGAAATACATATTTGTTATATCCATGTTTTCATCCTGATTGACCTAGCAGGATGGGTATAAAGCAGAACAGATCTATCAAAATCAAGAGAATTGTGCCAATGTGGAGCCCATGTAGGAGAAAGTCTAATGATTTTTACATTTTTTTCCCCTTCTGCAGGGTTTAATTCTAGCCTCAGATGCAGGAACCTATCTCTGCCTACCCTAGGCAGAGACCACGAATCTCAGGCTAAAGTTTTGCCCTCTGTAAAAGCCGTGACAGCCTGGCTGTCACGGTGTGGTAATGCTCTGCTGCCCGCTGAAGGAAACAGTGGGCTGGTGCCTCCTGTCATCCCCTGTGTTTATACAAAATATTCCTGTCTGCCCAAAGTACTGAGGTCCATTCACAATGTGTCTGCAGTTTTTTGTACCTATGGCTAAAGCAATTATAAAACGATGATGAATGTTTCCTGAATAATGCGTGGGTTTCCATTCCATAAGTGGGTGATTTCCTCCGTGTGGATTATAGCCTATACCAAATTTAAATCTGAACCGCTATAAAAGCAACAGATCTGCCTTCCAGATGTTGCTTGGAATTAGTTTATGACTGCATTGTCAAATACAGCAATATCCACTGATTAACTATAAAACCGTCAATACAAAAATATCAAAAGCCTGTGTTTGCCTTGCATTTGGCAGAAACATATTCTTCAATATTGTTGCTCTTCGTTAGTTGTGGTAATGACCAACTGCTTTCTCCTCAGCTCATTGTGAAAAAACATTGCCCACACTCAAGTACTGTGCTCGGAAAGGTTTGCCATCTCAGCTACGCGTCACTGTGCCACAAACAGTGCTCTTCATCAGACTCCTGTTCTGAATGTCTCCAGGTAATCACATTGTTATTTATCGTTTAAAAGAAAAATTAATCCTTGAGTTCTTTCTTCATTATTCAGAAACCTGTATTTCACTTCCCTAGTGTTTCCTTTGGGAAAAGGAACCCCATTTGGTTACATACAGCATTTTTATCTTTAGATTAACACACAAAAGAGAGTGAGAGGAAGAAGCATATAATTCATAGCACTTTCTATCTGAGTATCTCTGAGTGCTTTATTGCCAGTTATTAATGAAGTCCCGTGGCACTGCTCTGGGATACTTTAAATATAGGTACTTATATATACTTATAAATAAACTAAGTGACACAAAAGCCCAGGTTTTTTGCCCAAAGTCATGTAGCCCAGCCGTTTGTCAGCCAGAAGCAGAGCCCAGTCATCCACATAGACTATAAGCTTTTGATAATAGTAATGCCCTCCCTGTTCTGCACCACTTTTAATCAGTGGGCCTGCAAGCAATTTAAATAGGCAGTAGATAGCATTTCCTAGCTCTAGAGATGCAGGTCATGTTTTACAGGGGTCAGCCACTCAGCCAGTAACAGAGAGAGAAAAAGAAATAGGTGTTTTCAGTCTTCAACACTGGTCAGTCTGCCACCCCCAGTAAGAGCAGGATGTTCCCAATACATTGTGTGCCAGGCATGATTTTTTTTCCTGTAGTACACAGGCATGGCCAACATTCCTTTATGCATCTCCTGTTACAATTGCCACCAATGCTCTTGAGCTAATTACATCGGAGAAACCCAGTGCCAGGGAATGGAAATTCTTTCCCAAAGCAAATGATTGTATAGGCTTATTCAATGCATTTCAAATGTCCATTCGCTTAATTAGTAATAGCAAATGGAATGTTTCTGCACCATCAACGTATCTCAAATATAATATTTTAAAGCATGGGAACTATATTGAAATTATTCTATAACATCTCAGTTTCTTTTTTAGAGACTTTTGTTAGCACTAAAAACAGTTATCTACTACGATTTAGTTCTTTTCTCATATTCAACCTTCAGACAACTACTTCTAATCTTGCCACATGAATGTACTGTGAGCCAGTTGCTCACAATAAGGGCTGTAAAATGACGTGATGATCTCATTGCCAGCTATTAATCCACACTAAAATGTGGCCATCGTCGCTGAAGTTAAGGGCAGCACCACTAGCCATACCTTCAGGAATCTGATTTAAGAGTCTGAAGAATTTAACTGTATCTGAATTTTTGTACCTGTCTTCAAGCATAAGAAAGACATAGTTGACCAGCGTTGTTACAGGGTTCCCAACTCACCCTGAAAAGCAAAAAAAAGTGGGAACTAGCTCTTAGCCATTATTTTTTCCTTTAAAAATTTTAGTTGATAGCTTTAAGGCATAGTGATGAAGAAGCTGTTCATTGCAGCTTTCTTGGCTATGCTTGTCCTATGAATAAAATGTCCTATTCATGAGGACAAAAAGAATTTAAAAATATTTTAAATAAGTGAATTGAACAAACTGAAATTATCGAAGTGAAACCTCAGAATAGGCTGGGGGATGGGATATAGATAAGACCTGGAATTGAACTCAACGGAAGATTTATTTTCTTTTTTCAGTTACTACATGGTTTTGTGGGAGAGGCATTGAGCAAGTCTAACACTGAAGAAATTTTGCTGGCTTTGAAAGCCCTTGGGAATGCAGGACAGCCAGCCAGCATCAAGCACATCAAGAAATTTTTGCCAGGCTATGCAGCTAGCGCCTCAGATTTGCCACTCAAGGTACACGTGACTGCTGTGATGGCCCTGAAAAACATAGGCATGAAAGATCCAAAAACGGTAAGGAAACAAAGCTGCCTCCTTTGCACTTACCATAACCCAGCACAGGCTGCTAATTGATGATGGGTGATGAGGGGAAAGCAGACCTTTTTTTTCAAACATAACTGTAATATCTTTTTTTTTTCTTTTTAAATACTTAACCATTCCTCACTCGGCATGTCTTATTCATTTTGACATTAACCTCTTGTAACTGCAACAAAAGTCCCGTTAAAAGCATACATTCATTACCCTGTTGTGAAGACAAATCAGTATTTCCATTGTGAATGTTTATTTTCCAAGGACATTAGACAGAAAGCTAAATTATTGACCAAAATGTGTTTAGTGCTACTTCAACTTTGGTATGTGAGAGAACCACAAAACAAGGTTTTCAGAGAATTGACATTTAATACTGAGTGTCACATCTAATCGTAATTCAAGACCAGATCTTATTGTAAATAGATACTAGAGGTTTGCATCCTAATTACAAATTTACAGACATTGTGTGGGTTTGTCATAAGCAGAACATTTACTAAATGTGACTTTTGTCCCTGAACAAGATAATGATTATATATCACATACAATGGTTACACAGGCATACTCTCATCCACCACAGACATCACTTTACAATCATTTTCACCTTAAAGCAATCTGCTTCTAAAAGAAAACCTTATATTTTCAAGATTTTTTTCCTGATATTGAATTTTTTTGTTTTGTCTATTCTTAATATAAAAAGTAAAATAAAAGCTTTCATTAACTATTCTCCTACTAATCTGTATCAGTTTTTCCATTATACTCATTTTTTTGCATATGACTCCCAGTTTGAGTGCACATATTGATCCACAGACAATAGTGTGCCAGGGTATGCTTTTAAGCAAAAGAATAAAGAAACAATTTACTAGAGTGCAGGAGCTAGATGGGGAAAAGCAGGGGGGAGGAAAGAATAGCAAGGGTAGGAGTTAGAGTATTTGCTGGGGAAGAAAAAAAGTCAATTTGCTGTTTGAAAACAGTGCTGTGTCTCTGATTGCCCTTTGGTCTGGCTTCACACATGTGACCCAAACCACTATTTAGTTATATTTTCTATGCGTTTTCTTTGGAGAAAATTGATCTGGAGCAAGTTAATGACTGTGACTGGATTTTTCATTATTCAAAAACCAGTTTAATGCCTGGTTTGCAGCTAGCCACCCACCCATATTTACATTAAACAGACTTAATACATGGTCTGTAATTTCTATTGCTTAATTTGAAAAGCTAGTTACATTTAAAAAGATCCCACTTCATCCTTGTCACCACTTTTACCTTGGCATTTGATAATCAACATATTCAAATAAAACCAATTATGGTGTTTCCAAAGCTTGTTGAAGTTTTCTGAATCAGACTTTTCATTAGAGAGCATGGATGTGAGCTGTCCCAGGCAGGACAGGACTGTGCAGGGGGACTGCAAGAATGGTGTTACACCATCCACATCCATGTTGAATTTGGGGCCAAAAGCTTCAGTGCAGGTCACGGAAACTGCAAAGATTCCAATACAAAATTAGTTTTGATACTGAATATTGTTGAGGTCAAACACATTGGTCAGAAGTAGTACACTGTGGGAATTACATTTGTTGCATAAACTTTCAGTTTTAAGCTGCCTGTATAGCATAGAGATTTCTGGTAGTAAATTGGGGTTTATTAATTTCATTTTTAATCTATTATTTAGCAGAAAGGGCCCAGGAGATAAAATTATTAGAAATAAGGCATACCTTTATGGGCAGGGATAAGTGATCACTGAAACCACTTCTCAGGTATGTAATGGATCCATGAAATCTCTTACCTGGAGCGGTTATGCTATAGATATATTTTGCTATAGCTCAAAAAGGGGTAAAGACTTGATGTAGAAGTTATCCAGCAAAGTTCCTTAGCTGTGATTGTGTAGGAAGTCAGGCTATATTGCCATAATTCCTCTTCCAGCCCTCAGACTATGAAACCAGGAACATAATGAATGAGAATTTACTGTACTAGTGATGAAGAGATCATACACCAGTGATGACTGGTCATTAGCAGAATGTTCAAACATACTGTAAATTTGAATGTATCTATTATTTTCAGGTCCAGGCTATTACCCTTGAGATTTTCCTGAATCACAAAATTCATCCTCGGGTCCGAATGTTAGCTGCAGTGGTTTTACTTGAAACAAAGCCAGGTCTTCCAATACTGATGACCATAGCCAATGCTGTGCTGAAGGAACCTAGCATGCAAGTGGCAAGTTTCATCTATTCTCACCTGAGGGCCCTGGGCAGAAGCACAGCTCCAGATCTTCAAGTGATGTAAGGAAAATCTGGATCCCTTCCCTAGATGAAAATCCCTTCCCTAGATCATAAAAAAAAAAACCAAACTGAAGTGTTAATGTGCTTACCGAATCTTTTCAGGGCTTCTGCCTGCAGAATGGCAATCAGAGTGTTAAGTCCCAAATTCGACAGATCTGGCTATCAGTTCAGCAAGGTTTTCCGCTTCAGTATGTTTAAAGGTAAGATTCAGAAGGTTTTGTAGAGAAATATATACATGTAAATGTGTGAAAAAAATTATGGAGTATGAGAACGCAATTCTCCTAGCCAGCTGGTTAGCTGTATGTTGTTCCTCCATATTCTCCTATGTTCAGTGGAAAAAAAAGTATTAAAATCTCAGGCTCTCCATTTGGAGAGTGTTTAGGTCCCTGTGTGTTTTGTATTCTACACTGCCAGCATGAAATTACCAGAGGGCTTGGGGGGCTCTAACCCTCCATTTTCATTAGCCAGTGAAGCACATGCTCCTGTATCAAATGCCATAGTCTCAGTGGTGCTTAACAATTTCATACCATTGTTCAGCACCAAACAAACAGAAGGGACCTAAATTACTGCTGAAGTGGATTAATTTCTACCAGTGCTGAACACCTACAACTCCTGCTGAATTCAAATGTGATGCTAAATACTCCTCACCCCAACAGTAGTGTCCAGTGAAACAGCAAACTGTTTGGCAGTTCATTGCACCCATGAACAATAAAGGCTTAGTGCCTAAAGATTTTTCTTGCACCTCCCTACCAGGATTCTTCACTGGAATGAGAGATCAACATCTGGGATCTAGAGGCTGACCAGTTACATCACTGGGAGTTGCACATGAAAATCTAGTCAAAGCAGGGAAGACCAGATTAGAAGACAGGTCTTGCTGACCAAGTTATAGCTACTTCTGTTTTCCATGTATGTTATTTTTCTCAGCAGAGGTTTTTTAAGCAACTCCCCTATGTAAATGACCGTGACAGCCTCAGTGATTTGGCATATGTAGCTGGCAGACTAGGGAGATTATATCTACAAACACAGTCTCCTTACACATGCTGTTTACCTAGGAGGGCTTGGATGGTTTTAGCATTTTTGTTATTCACTGGTAAATGTAAAGATTCTTTTCAAAGTAATCAACAGAAAAAGAGACTCTGAAACATATGAAAACCACAGTGCTAAGTGTACAAGTACTTTTGCCGCCTTCTTGGGGGCTGGGGGAGTGGTTTGAAAGACCTTTGTTGCCCTGCCCCTGTTTCATGGTTTTTACATGACCATTTAATCTATTGTATAATGAATATATATATATAATGCGTATCACAACAACCACAGTAATATACAATACACATGCTTGCTGCCTCAGAGATGGAGACAGAGATTACCCAAAGAAATACAGTCACTAACATGCACTGTGTGAACTTTTGTACCATTTAAAATGCATTTAAGGAGAGAGACATTTTCCAGAAAGAGGCAGATACCTGTTTCTAGTTTTAGGTATTCATTTCCTCCTCTTATTTTTGCTTTTAAAAGGAAGCTATCTGAATCTTCGTACAGTGAGAAAGAAGGGTGCAGTATGCATGAGGGTAGCTGGCAGAGGACTATGTGAAATGGATTACTGTGTTCTGGCTGTAGCCTGGAAATGCTGTGCATCAGTGAATTGCTGTTACTTCTTGGTGAAGACCAGTGTCAGAAATTTGGTTACCATGCATATGTGATATTTAAACCTCTCATCCTGAAGAATAAGGATCAAAATCCTTTCTCACACATGCTAACCTTAGTCTTGGATAACTCAGTTTGCTAAATGAAGTCAGCCCTCTATTACAGTGGTGTGGGAGGAGGATCCATCCTCCAGCTTTCTGATTTGATTTGTCACCACTAGCCACAGGTGAAATGTGTTTCACTGAGTCCATTCTGGAGGAGTTACCATAGTGACGACTGTAATGCAGTACCTATTTCCTTGCTAAAAACAAAAATCTGCCCTCAGCATCACAGATCTTTGTGGTGCTAGATGCTGAATTTTTAATGACAGGCAATAATGCCAGCTGAATCTGTCCTTAATCTGGAATCCGTCACACATGGCCACCACAAATAGCGCTTCATGCTCTACACACTGCTAGTGAAATCAAAGGGATGACCCAGGTTCTGCTCAGCGTGAGGACTGACAGAATCTGACTCTTCGTATGCACAGATTTTTATAATTGCATATGTACTAACATTTATAGGTACCGAAGACTGCTTTCTTTGATCACCGGTTTTTCTTTCCCTCTTCCCTGGGGCAAGGCATTTAGTCAGATATATGCAGGTGCCATCGCACCCTCACATGAAGTGGCTACAGTGCATCATCTGACTGTGTCAGTAGGATTTTCCATTGGTAAATATTTTCTTAGAACATTAGTGCTATGCAGTGCCTGAGGTATGGAAAATACCCCTGCTCTTTTCAAGTCAATGAATTCTGTATAATCACTTAATCATTTATGAGCAACACTTATTATTAAGTAAGTACCATGGGGTTTTTTAACTGTTTTAGTGGGTTAAGATACAAAAAAAAGAGCCTTATCAAATTCACTAAAAGTACCATGCCTCATTCTAGTGTCCAGTCTACATAATACCTAGGTCTGCTCTGGCTAAGCTCGTCCTGAGAAAAACTAGTCTTCACATTTCCAAGTCTCAAGTCAGCTTATTAGTACTGTCCTGGTGTGGCATCACATTGCTTTTTGTTTTCTATAGGATGAGCATTAAAATTTGAGCTTTTGTCATGTGTCCTTGCTATCTGCTAAAGGTTCTCCACTGATTCCTCTGCCTCATCAACAGGATGATATAAATACCTGTATTTTGACTGTAGGAGCTGTTCCTGAACCACACGTATGTTGTAGGTAGACAGTGCCTAGCACTTTGAGTAGCACAGGAGCTTCATACAGCAGAACAGCGGAGGTAATGTAGTGACATGATGGTTCATGCATATTTAGTAGACTAAGGGATTGCTTTTCCAACAAACTGTTTCTCAAATATATTAAAAGTTGGAATCTGTCCTGAGAAATTAGGAATCAAAATTAGTCCAAGCAATCTGATACAAAACAACTTAGCATGAGGAATAAACGAGGGTAGAGGACCATGCAGATCCCTGTCTGCGTGCACAGATTCAGAAGAGCATGGGAAAATGTTGACTTACAAGTGACATGTTGGTTGAAACACAGAGAGTGGCACTAGAGAAGTAATATGGGCGTGAGTATTCATAACTTCCCACATTTCTGAACCAAGCAATAATATTTTCCTTAACTGTTAGCTAAATAATTTTTGAGAATTTAGGCACTCCTGTTCTGGAAAGAGGTCAAAGACTCACTCCCTGTCATAATGTTTGAAAATATATTTCCTACAATTCATCAATAGTTTCTATACAGGGACTGAAATTATTGCTCTGGATCTTCCAGGGCACTGCCATTACCCTGGCTGTACTGGATTTCCAAAGCTGATTTCTTGGTGCTGGGATGTAATCAATGTATAACGCCATTGTCTAACATAAGGATAGTAGAAATTTAACACAGGGGCTCCTAAAATACTTCCCTGTCCTCCAGCTAGTGTGGGAAGAGAAGAGAGAGGAGGACTGGAAGAAAGGAAGCTTGTCAGCCTTGTTCTTTTTGAAACATAAGGAAACTTAGAAAAACCTTGGGATAACTTTAACTTAGGTAAGGGGACCGTGCCAAGATTGGGCAGAATACGTGACTGTGCTCTGCAGTGATTATCTGTATCTAAGAACATTATAGATTATAAAACTGAAGTAGAGACAATGAATAGACGCAAATTATGTTCACTCAAAGTTCACCCAATAGTTAACAATTACTTATCAATTAATGCATTTTGCGTAAGGTGTTACAGCATTTGGAACTAGATGTATTAAATTGCCTCCGAGTCATTTGAGAGACAAACCTAAACCTCACCATCTGTCCTGATAGGACGTATATATCACCTTCCCTAAACTATTAGTAAGGGATGGCAAATCTGTTTTCATTTCTGATCCCCTTTGTCAAGTTGCCCTAAATGATGTCTCGTAAAAGCATTTCATAAGCTGACGTTACAGAATCCGACCGGATGTAAATGATATAGCAGAAGCAATTGGAAAAATAATATAACCACCATGCAATGAGCAGGAGGCTTGTAATTTTGCCCATTAATAGTTTTAAAATGCAGAATATTCTGTTTATGACTGGTTTATAACACCAGTTTTATAGCTTGGTTTTCTGGCCTTTCTCATATCATGCTTTATCAGTTGAACTATGCAATTAGTAAATTGATACAATCTGCACGCTGTGGCTTTAAAAATTCACTGTACTGTGTTTTACTGCCCATTTCTGTTCAGAGGTCCTTATGAGCGGACTTGCAGCTAAATATTTGGTCTTGAATAATGCGGGCAGCTTAATTCCAATGATGGCGATGTCCCAGCTGCGGACGCATTTCCTTGGAAGAGTGGCTGATCCTTTGGAGGTAATTGGGTCTACCCACAGTTTGCCCTCACATCCCTCCTTATGACCATCATCCAATTGGTATTTGCACCTTACTTCTTTCCACAGGTGGGAATAATGGTGGAAGGGCTGCAGGAGATGTTTGCTAAAGGTTACTCTCCTGATGGGGAATGGGAGACTGACTATAACTTCAAGGAAATCCTGAAAATGGTAAATTCCCAATGAAAAGAAAATCTCTATTGCTTCCCCAAATGTTATGAAGAATCAGACTTTCTTCCTCTCCTCACACAGCTATCTGACTGGAAGGCATTCTCCAGTGACAAACCTTTTGCATCGGGCTACTTGAAATTGTTTGGCCAAGAGCTGTTCTTTGGTGGACTTGATAAAGATGCCATCCAAAATGCACTGCAGGTATCATTTCGAAAACACCACCACCTAAGCATCAAAAGCTTTAAAATACTGTTTCTTTCAGACATTCTCTCCCTTTTTTTAACACTTAATTCAAGAGGGTTTTTTGTCTTTAGTATTAATCAAGGCAAATAAGGTCAAACTTTGATCAGGATTAGCTATAATCGTTTCTGGCAGAGTTTCCCCTGAGGCATAGTTAATGACATGGATCATGATATTAAAGTTCTGCTTATTTAGACAAGTTGAACTCTGTAATTGCAGGCATGGTATGGACCTGATGAAAAAAACCCTTCGATAAGGAGAATAATCAGTAGCCTTCAGAGTGGGGTGGGGAGGCAGTGGACCAAGGCATTACTGTCCTCCGAGCTCCGTCGTATCGTGCCCACCTGCACTGGGTTCCCGACAGAGACCAGCTTCTATTACTCTTCTGTTACGAAAGTGGCAGGAAATGGTAATGTATTTCAAGACCTAAGCAATATAAGCATGCTTGTTACAATTGGAAGAGATTTAAAACACTTTTTCTTTTCTTTTTCCTTTTTTTTTTTTTTCTTTCTTTGTAATAGTTCAAGCACAGGTTACACCTTCTCCAAAGTCTGATTTCAGATTGACTGAGTTACTAAATGCCAACATTAAGCTGCGATCCAAAATGAGTCTAAGGTAAATATTTACTATAAAATAAAAGAATAATATTTCCAAGTGACAAACCATAAAAATTTAACAGCTGTTTGCTTTCTGAAAATAATTTTATCCTCATTCTACCTTTTCAGCATGGCTAAGGAGATGACCTTTGTAATGGGGATCAACACACGCATGATCCAGGCAGGGCTGGAAGCACACACTAAAATGAATGCTCAGGTACCTGTGAATGTTGTTGCTACTGTTTATATGAAGGACAAAAACATCAAAATTGAAATTCCACCATGTAAAGATGAGACTAACATAATCACTGTAAGGTAAGACGCAGCACTTATTATCTTTCCATGTAGCAAAGCAGTCTTTCCAGACAAAACAGAGCATTTGCTTAGAGATCTTGTCTTTGACTGTCAGCTTGGGTAACTGCCAACGATTGGTGTAGTTTATTTATTTTAGTTGAAGTGAGATGTACCAAAGCTTTGCTTGAAAACATGCGTTGCTTCCTGTGATCTTCACCAGAAAATCCTCTTTAGGACCATTTCTCAGCTGTTGAGACCCATAAGCTATATGAATCACAAATGGCATAAAATTTCTATCTAATACCTATAATCGGACTGGAGATACTAGGTAAAATGTAAGCCAGCTGAATCTTATCTGTTATAACAGATAATCTATCTATATTTTACATGTGATGCCTTGAAGCATAGAGGATTTGGGGTTTCTTGTGTTTCTACCTTGTTTCCTTGTGGTTGCCGTTTGGTTTTCTTACTCGTTAGGTCTACTTGATTTATTATCAGTGCATGCAATTACAATGCACTCTGGAAAACTGTTGTAGCCAGATGCCAAACAAATGAAAACAGATGGAAATACAAGCACAAAGAGAGGGAGGAAACAGAAAGAGTATGTCCAAGGAATCAAAGCAGTAGACCAAAGCCTAGGAAACCTTCACACACACACACATGAAAAAATACTGAGAAAGACAAGCCAAAAATTCATCACAAAGGAAAAAGCATCACTGACAACAGAAACCAGCTATTATACAATCCACAGAAATGTTAACAAGTTTCTGTTCTAGGAATACAGCCGTAACAAAAGAGCTCAGTTGCTTGATCCAGCTGCAATTAGCAATCATGGCTGCTGGCCCAGAGAAGCTCTGCAGGTCTCCTCCATTTAGGGCAATCATTATTCTCCCTTGTCCTTCAGTGGTCACAGACCATTCTAGTAGGCATTTGACATCATGTCCTACTCCCTGTGATGATTCCTCCACTCCATCAAATGTGATTCTAATCAGGTTCTCCATGCAGAGGAGGGAGGGTTTCAGCAGTTCACAGAGCAAAAGTTAGCTGCATGTTTTGTTTTGTTCAGTTTCTTGTGGAGACCAGGACACTCTGCTCCCATGGTCATCAAGGACAGCAGGCACCTGTTCTCACTAGCTCGCACTGCTGGAGAGGCTGAGGATATTAATGAACTCAATAAGGATGCTGAACTGAAATGAGGATATTGGACACTGATACAGAGTTTAGAGCCTTAAGCAGAGCTGCAAATGTTAGCGGAAGGATCCTCCCTGCAAAGTAATTTTCCTCCTTTGACCTAATCAGACACCGAAAGGGTTAAACGCGTTGCCAGAAAGCATAAAGCAAGCCAGTATCAGACACAAGGGATTACAGCGGAGCAGTCCATGAGTTCCAGCCCAAGCCCTGCTCTGGACCCTGCAGCATTATCATTTATACAGTGCAGTAGTCTCTCGGAAATAGCTCTATAATGCCAAGTATATGAGAAAGCTAGTACTCACTAGCTAACTTTTAGCACCATCAATTTTTCTCCAAAAAGCATTCCTGTTCACTGTTACAAAACAAATGGTCAGTGGAAACCACGCAGAGAAATGAAATGGCAATGAGTACAAGTGAAGGCAAAGCAATAACTAGAGAATGTAGCATTGAACAGCGTCACTGAGGTCGAAAATCAAGCAAAGTAAAATCTTAAAGGTATGAAGAGAAACAAGCAGGCATGGTAGAAAGAGAAAGGATACATATCTATTCTATATGGAATAAGTCAAAAATTTTAGTTTAACATAGGCTTTCTCTTCCTTTTGCACAGATCCACCAAAGAATAAAGAACCTATTGAATTCAATATTTTAGAGATATTCTGACACCTTCCCTTGTTAGCTTAAAATCCCCCATTTAAAGAAATGGTTCTGGAAAGCTATTGCACTTTTATTTGTTTGTGAGCTCCGTTCAAAATATCTTAGTATTGGGCACTTTGTCTTGATGGTCAGTAGATTACCTTTTATAGTACCATGTCATTAAAGCTAGTCGGGATGTGATATTATTTTCCCCTTCCTCTTTCACATCCAGACACAGGAACCAAACAGTCTTCAATAGCATTAAGTTCAGTTATATCCTGCACACCATATAGGTTATAACCTGTCACAGCTGTGGGATTTATATAAATTTTCAGGAGGTAAAGAGAAATTCAGGTGAGCAATCACAGACTCTAAAGAAAAAAAATAATGAAAACTTTGGTGATAGAGAGATTGCATTCCCAAGACAAATCAGCACATTACAGACTCAACTTTCTTTATAGCAAAAAATCAGAGCAAAATAATTAATCACACCACGGAGAGAATATGTAGCATGTGTTTCAATTCAATCCTATCAAAGTTAAATTTAATTAAAAATAATAGTTATTTTTAAGGCTCTTTTAACATAATTATTTAGTATACTACAGATGGCTACTTAAACATACTTTCAAATAAAATTTACAGGAAGAAGTAAAAATCAAATATATTTCAGGGAAAATTAGAGCCCTGTGATTAAAGTATATGGAGAGCTGCCAGAGAATGCACTTTGCAAATATATCACATATTCATAATGACAGGCTACTGAAGTATATACATAATCTTGAATAGAGCTTGTATCATAGGGCTTTTTTGCTTCTTTTAACTGTAGGTTAAGCAGAAATGCTTCACTTGGGCATCTTATTTATAAGATTAATTACGAAATTACAGCACTGTGTACAATATGTACACAGCGTGTGTAGCAGCAAATGCAGAAGCAGCAGCGTACGCTGCGAGCTCGCAAGGCAGTGTGCTTGCGGGCAGAGAAGGGAAATAAGTGACTGATGCCCTGAGTCCCCGTTTTTCTAACACCTTTGCACCAAGGTCAGAAGGTTGATGGGTAGGAAAGGCAGAAATTTCCATTTCACCATAGCAGAAAGACAACTAAAAATCTGGTTGGAGGATTGTCTCTTACTTCTCATTTCTTTAGATACGATGTCATGCTGTGTTATAAAACCTGGGAAAATATTTTTTGTTGATTTTGTTGTTGTTGCTGTTGTTTTAAACAGACCTTGAGCTCTTCTGCCCCCGTGTTAGGGCTGTATGTAAGGGCATGCTCACTGAAACATCAGTGGGCCCAACAGAGCTGAATTGCTTGTCCCTTACCCCTGCAGTGAATTTGGCTTATACTATAGCACAGCTTCTTCTCTCATCCAAAAAAATACACTAATACATATTGGAAAATCTCCTTTTTAGGTTTTTTTTTTTTTTCCGTTGTGTAGGATCAGAGAGAACAGATTCTTTCATACCATAGCTTTAGGCCTTCTTTGTGACTGTTTTTCTTGTTAAAGCACCAGAGCTGACTCTTGTAGCCTATTTTTACTGTGCCGTGTGATTCTGCAGACATTGACATGTGTCACCTGTGATGCAGCTACATTTGTCGGCTCTCTGTGCTCAACAGGGAGGAATCGATCCTCCACTTTCATTAGGTGGCAGGAGTAGACTATTGGCATAAAAAATGCTAAAAAAAAATTGGAAAGAAACCCCAGGGCTTTCTGCTTGGAGACCCAGCCTGCAGTTCAGTGGTCATTTGAATTATTGAATGGGATTAAAATAAAAACCATTTCCCTTTTTGTCTCTTTACTCAGATGAGCCATCTGAAATGCAAGTTGATTTCTATTTTCTTTTATCCCCTCAGCTTGTTAGGGAGAATATTTTATTTCAGATTCCATTCTTCAAGGTTCTCCTATCACCCAGCGTGGAGCGTTGCTGTCATGTCCTTATCTAAAAAAAGAGAGAAATGGGAAAGAAAACAAAGCCCACAGGTGACACACGTTTTATTGAGGTGTTCCACATGAAGAGCAATTGTGTGCTTTACAGCACACACAGCACGGTAGGAGCGTTCAAGAAGAAGACAGGGCTATCAAATGAATATAAATTCATCTTTCAGATAGGTTAGATTGGAACTGCTCAGGCTAGTACGGTGTGGGCCATACTAAAATAGAGACCATTTTGCAGACCATCTTTCCATTCACCGTCACAAAGGCAACCTCCATTGACGGCCCACAAAAGCCCCAGGGCTAGCAGATCAACTTCAAACCTGAGAAACAGCACATGAGGAATTTTGAGCTGGATGTTAGCATGAATAAACAGCTAATAAGTTTAGTTATTAGCACAATGCTAATAGCTGAGGGAAATAGGTTTTCATCTCTCAAAAGTGTTCAACATTTAAGATATTTCTCTGACCCAAAATGAAACTCATAGTTGCCACAGCACTGTAACATCTTCCATGCAAACGTGGGGTATGGAGCCAATGGGTCAGGATATTTAGCCATGAGAGTCTCAGTCTCATGCTGCACCTGATATCAGTCATCCTTGGATCCTTCCTAGTACTCTTAGAGTCCACAACACTGGAAATAATGTACTGAAGACATTTACTTAAACAGGCTCTTAACCTTCCTACACGTCTCTCTGTGATGTCTTGCTGAGCCATAAGTACCAGTGAATGTAGATCAAACTAGAAACTCTCACTTTGATGATTTCAGGATCCTTTAATTCTGCTCTTAACAAAAGTTGCATGGGATATAGCATTCAGTAGCCACCAGTGCCCAGGTTGTTTTTTGAAGTTATGCCAGTATTTCCCCAAATACGATGTCAAAGCAAATAAGAACTAAGTTTAGCAGTGAGCACAGAGAAGATGAGTTTAAAACTTTAGAAGTCCAGAAGATCAAAATAGGAGACTCAAAAAATTAATAGTGTAATACACAGCCAGGATTCTAAGTAAGTCAGCTGTTCTTCAAGGTATTAGGCATATGGAGAGCCCATCAACTGCAATGCTTTTAACCTGTACACATGATTCTAAAAGCCTAACTGAGCTATCTGCCCTGAGATTGGTCCGTGCTTGTATTCACTCTTAGCAGTCCTTGAAAATACAACAGGAAAGATGCTGTAAATACCTGCAAAGCAATTTGCAAGGTATGATACCTGTTGCAGCACACCTGCTAGAAGGCATTATTCGGGTCTTTTCCTCAGCAGTCCTTCATCGATACAGGTTTCCTCTAATGTTTGTTCTGCAGGTCTAAGACATTTGCTGTTACACGGAATATTGGGGATTTAGCTGCTAGTAAGATGACTCCAGTTCTTCTACCTGAAGCAGTGCCTGACATAATGAAAATGTCCTTCGATTCAGATTCTACATCAGGCGAGACTGATAACATCAGGGTAAGTAATGTAGTGTCTGACTACTCTTTTTTGGGCTTTTAATCAGTGGGAGACCATTTCTTTTTTCCATAGGAAAATGTACAATTCATCTCTGACCAATGCTGTTTCACTCAAATCAAGTCAGGTTCAACCTAGTAACACGAATGGACCTACAGTAACATTATTTTAAAATCTGGAGTGTAATACATCAGACTTGCAACACTTTTTCAAAAGCAAAAGCATTTTCTTTGGTAATTAATTTTACACTGCCATCTACAGGACAGCCCACAATCTTTAAAATACTTTGCAACCATTATGCAAGCATCACATTCCTGGGGCAACCACAAATGTTCCATAAGCTGCTCCATTGCTCGACTTGTAGAGCCAAATGTAATGCTTATAAGGATTCAAGGATGGATGGCCATTTGTGTGTCAAGTCAAATGACTTGCCAAGCTCCAGTTTTCCATAAAAACCAGTACAGGCTTTCTATGATGGGCAGCATTGTGAAGGCATCACTGTGCACAGTGAAAGACTGACAGAGGTGAGGAATACACTGTCCTGTTTTGGTTTCATTTATGTCCTGCATCTCTGAAGGGTTTTCAGATAAAATAAGAGATGAACAGAGGATGAGTACAGCACTTTCCTATGGAGAAGTCAATAGGCAAACATACCATCAGTGAGAGCGGTTTCCAATGGCCTGGAACAAGCAAAGTTGTTCTGCTTTGTGCCTCTGTGCTGCCCTTCCTGAAAATTCAGTATTCTGCAGTTATTCTTAAATGAACAGCAACTGAAAAGTGACAGCAACTGGAGCATTTCCCAGTTTCATTAGAGTTTCCTTTGGAAAGAAAATATTACCATTAAAAATCCAGTTTTTCAGTGGGGTTCACACAAGTTTGGAATCTTGTGAAACATGATAAACTGAGTAAAAAATTAATTGAAGACCTGTATTACGTGTGAAATGAAAGCTTATGATTACGTGTCTTTAGCTATTTGCTTCGTTGCTCTGGGAAATCGTACTTTTCATTTCATGGATTTGATTCCAATTTTAATTAATTTTAATTTGTTCTTCTGCAAGCGTTGCTTAGCACATGTAAATTACATAGTTTTGAGTGGAAATTTCTAACATCTGATATGCTTTGACCATCCAGTCAATACAGTCTCACATTCATGTCAGACCTCAACAGAGACAGAATTTTCATGGACATAGATGAAGGGTCTGTTGCTTGACCCAATGAAAAATCAAAGGAAAGAACTCTAGCCAGTTCAGAGCACATTCAGATTTATCAAGAACATGTTAACACTGTTTAATACTCCAAGAAAACAAAGTTAATTATTCAGAATTAATTTGTGATATAATTTTCCATTCTTATAGCCTGAAGCCTTTTTACCCTGGATAGTCTAATCAAGCCATTTAGTTGATAATTTTGTCCAATTGAAAACTAAGTTGTCCTATGTCATGCCCTTGCTATTTCAAGTAAACAGTTTGATTTTTTCCTGCAGAATACATATAACTGTTGCCAAAACAGGATTCATAACATGCAAGTATTCCTCTTACTGTTGGCCGTTTTAACTTGACATGTGTATTACCTAATAGGACAGACAGGCTGCAGATGACGTTTCATCAGGAAATGCCTTTTCCTTTGGACAGTCTTCTTCCCAAAAAGAGCCATTTGTTCAGTCCACGTGCTCCAATGCAAGTACATTTGGGGTTCAAATGTGCATTGAGAGGAAAAGCGTACATGCAGCATTTATCAAAAATGTGCCTCTTTATTACCTAGTTGGAGAGCACACCCTAAGAGTGAGCTTCAAGCCAGGTAAATACAACTGTGCGCAAAAAGAAAGTAATGGGTGGGTGGGTAGGGGGTGTGTGTATGTACACAGATATATTTGTATACGTTCATGTATATCTTTTGTGTCTTAAGGACCACTAAAACTACCATTAGACCTACCAGCCCTGCCAGTACTGGCAACAGACTACGCTTGTAGCAGGAATCTGTTTCTCCCCCACTCATCCGAGCAGCGATTTCCCAGCTCTCCCAGCAATGCCACTCAGCATGGTCAGCGTCAAGCGGAGCTGATCTGTGCCTGCAGAGCATGTCTGATGCATCCTGAATCATTGGATTTGGGATGCAAGCACAGAGCAATTGGACATGGGCAACAGATCTGATGCAGTGTCCTGTAGCTACACTCTAAAAACCCAGCCTCTTAAAGGGAATTATGGATTAACCCTGCTAGGATCTAGTCCTTAATGTCTTAATCCATGATCATAGGAAGTAAAAGCACAGCAGGCCACCGAGTCTAGGTCTCCTAAGTGTCAGACTAATGGCCTAACCATTGGACCATTCTTTACAATTCAAGAGTTGAGCCTCAGTTCACTCTCTGGTGCCTAATTCACTATCCCACAGTGTTATCTAGTTAAGCAATCCAATTCATTTGACTTAAATCTGCTGATCATTCTGTTTATTGACTTGAAAAGAATCTAGTATCATGCTAATATTTTAGAATTTGGTTATTGCCAGTATGTGCTTTAGCTGTCACAGAATTTTTTTAGCAAAGTTGCTCAATACCAAAATAATCAATAAGCATTTTTATTTTCATTTGGGGAGGAATGGCTAAATAAATCACAGGAAAAATTGGCTTATTCTATCATTCAGTTGCTAATACTAACAGTAATACTAATTGTCATGCAATTTCAGTTTACACAGAGGCACCTATTGAAAAAATACAAGTCACAATTCAAGCTGGAGACCAAGCTCCTACAAAAATGGTACGTTTAGTAACGTTTGAAGATCCAGAGGCACAAGTATCTTCCAACAAAGGAGTAGTTAAGAGAGTGAAGAAAATCCTCGATGATACTGATGGCCAGGTACTGCTGCAAAAATCCATTTTTCGATTTGTGGGAGATGTTGCACAAAGCTTAATTATTTATATTTCTCTCACCAAGTACATCCTTTGTTTAGATAGTATATAAAATAGGATGATAAAGACAGGCTTTTGGGTACACAAGTCTTTTTGCGTGTTTTGGTTTGCATTCATCTCTTCTCCAGGTCAAGGACATGAGAAAGAGCAGATTTTGCAGTTTTTTCTGAAAATCTCTCGTAAGACACAAAATAGCTGTTGTGTGCCCAAAAGGTAGTCTGTTCTTTCTGGCTATTGCAACTGCAGCAAAAAAGTATGACACCTACCTACACAACTTGCCCTGAGATAGCTGCAGCCACAGCACTGTTATTACCAACATTACATTTAATTGTATGATCAACAATTTCTGCACATGTTCGGTATCACAAAAGTGTTCGGGGTATTGTTCTACATATGCGTGGGTTTAATACATTATTATGAATTTGCCCTATTGTGATGTACTACAAGAATGCTATCAGGCCTGTGTCTTGTCTTCTAAGGCAGCACAGAGATTCATAGCTCTCTGTATCTGATTTTACTTACAGCCTTCTGCAGGAACACAGAAAAATAATTTTGTTTTTCAATGGTACCATTGACTAGGGGACAAGAAAATCCAGAAGTTCATCCTCCAGTGCCAGCAGCACCAGTGGAAATTCCGAGAGTACAACGAGCAGCGCATCCAGCAGCGACTCTGACAACAGGGCATCACAGGGAGGCACCAAGATAAATCTGAAAGCAAGACTGACCAAAGCCAAAGGAAAGAAATTCTACCCCTTTGGGGACAGCAGTGGTAGCAGTAGTAGTAGAAGCAGCAAAAGCAGTAGTAGTAGCAGCAGCAGTAGCAGTGGTGGTAGTAGCAGCAGCAGTAGCAGTGGTGGTAGTAGCAGCAGCAGTAGCAGTGGTGGTAGTAGCAGCAAAAGCAGTAGCAGTGGTGGTAGTAGCAGCAAAAGCAGTAGCAGTGGTGGTAGTAGCAGCAGCAGTAGCAGTGGTGGTAGTAGCAGCAAAAGCAGTAGCAGTAGTAGTGGTAGCAAAAGTAGTAGTCCTAACAGCAGTAGCAGTAGCAAAAGCAGCAGCAGTAGCAAAAGCAGCAGCAGTAGCAGCACAGGTAACAGCAACAGCAGCAGCAGCAGCAGCAAAGCATCTGGTATAAAGCATAAGGCTAAGAAGCAGTCCAAGACCACACAATTTCCACATGCCAGTGCTGCCGAAGGAAAGACAAGTGACCATGAGCAGAAGCCTAAAACACAGAGTAGCAGCAGAAGTACCAGCAGTGGCACCAGCAGCAGCAGTGAAAGCACTGGTGCTTCCCATCGCCACAGCAAATATGACAAACAAGCTGAGACAAAACACGTCAAGTACCAGTTTAACAGTCATGGTAGTTACGACGTTTCTACAGAATGGGTAAAATTTTCTAATGCTTTGACTTCTGCTAGGATGTGATCCTTACTGAGCTGTAGGTAACAACTTATTTTGGAATTTTGCAGGAATATCACCTTCCAAAAGTATATCGGCTCCGCTTCAGGTCTGCTCGTGTCCATTGGGTAGGTCCCTAATTCAAGTGCACATTCCCATGGTGGCTAGTTGATAGGATCAGGCATGTTACTGAAGGGCTCGCTTTGGTTCCTTTCACTTGAGCGTTCCGTACTGTCCACTAACAACGTTGACGATGGCCAAAATAACCGGATTTATTATAAAGATACTGACTATTACACTACATCCTTCTGTTGTTGCAGCTCTTGCAGTTCTCAGGTTTGGGTCAGAACTCCTTTGGGCTAGGTGCTGTACAATGCAGCCAAAGCTAAATTAACAAAGTCATGGGGGGAATTACAAAACAGCAGGATCTTCCAATGGCAACAGCTGTGTCCACAGTTTTTAGGCAATCATGGCAAAATCATCAGGTATGTAGATTGTATCAGAAACCAGGTTCAGCATGCATTATGGCACAGAGGTATTTTAAGTAAATATCAGAAGGATGGTAATGTAGTGGCTTTTGTAGGTGTTAGTCATAAAGTTATTATGCATCCTGCCTGTAAAAGAGGAAGATGATATACAGGGGGTTTAGTTACATTGCAATCTCTTTTTTATTTTCCCCTAAAAAAAATGGACATGTTTGACCACTTCTTAAATGTCATTTTCCCTAACATTAGAGCTGGACAATGTGACGTTGCCATTTGCAATCACTGTCTACACAAGCCTTCCTATTAGCAGAGAGGTCCAGGTGGGTTCGAGGCACGTTCCTACCCAACATGTTTCATGTCTGCATATGATAACTGAAGTAACGCTAGATATGTCTAAGTCTGTCCGTTCCCTATAGAGTGAGGCAGACAGCTAGTTCTACACTGTAAAACTAGAGGTCACTTCTTGACTAGCTTTTTAACCTATTTTTGTTTCATAGCATCCAGATCGTGAGATATCAAGCAGCTCATCGTCATCTTCCTCTGAACTGGGAAGCAGCCGCAGCAACAGCAGCAGCAGTGGCAGCAGGAGCAGTCGCCCGAGTGGCAGCAGCAGCCGCCGCCATGGAGCAGATGCTGGCCACAGCTCAAGGAGAAGCCACACGAGCGGAGAGGTCAGCGTCCACCACAGCCGTGGTTCCAGCCTGACGCGTGAGGTACGACTGCATGGCACGAAGGAGCAGCCGGGCGTTGTGTGCCGCTGGGCAGGAGCTGTAGAGGCGCTGAGGGGCTGGCTCAGCAAGTACGCTGCCAGTCATACACTGAAAGTCGAAGTCTGTTGAGATATTTTCCCCCCGTGAAAACATTTTTTTCCAAACTCCCTTGGTTTTCAGGGTTTTGTTTGCAGTTTTTATTTTCTTGGGTTATATTTTCCTTCATTTCCAAAGGTGTTTCAATAAGTGAAAGCCTGGATTTGGAGATTATAAAAATGGAACGGAATGGAGTTGTAAGTTAAAGGGGAAAGAATTTTCTTTTTCCTATGAAAGCCCAAAATGCAAAATAAATTGCATTAAGATAAAAATGGGGAGGAAACAAGTAAGTTTTATTTAAAGTTTCTTTTAACTTAAGTCTGATTATTTTTAGATGTAGACCTGAGGTTATGACTGCATGCAGCATCTAACTAAAATCAGAGTCTGTGTGGTCATCACTGATTGCTAAATGTAAAGTCCCATTAAGCACGTATCATCTTTATCTTTATTACACACTTAGCATTCTATAATTGTACTCAGTAAATGTATCTACATAACAATAGAACAAATAGCTCTGCAAATGTAGGTAATGTCTATGGGAACTCTGCCACTAAGAAGGATTTCAAAATAATCAATTGGTTTGAAGGAGCTGTAGCATAGTAAAATATGTTGTGAAGGAAGCATATTGTAGGCAGCTATTTAAAAGGTTAAAAAAATGAACAAAATCTTACTACTTGCATAAAGATAGTTTGGAAGAGTCTTGGAATCCCCCCCCCCCCGTCAAAACAATCATGTCTTTGAAAATTCCTGGTGGTAATGGAATAATCAAGATTCCAGCCAGATTTATCATTAAATATTGGGGATATAGAAATACGATGGTATTTAGGTATAGAAATACCTAAACTGGCGAAGGACAAGGGCTGCTTCCTACTATCGGTGCACATACACCGGACTGTGGGCTCTCCAGTGAACACACAGAAATACTTAAGCACAGATGGTTGGGGGTTGTTTTTCAGCGCAACTTCCTGGGAGACGTAATTCCACCTGGCATTACGATTGTGGCACAGGCAGTAAGGAGTGACAACAGAAATCAAGGTTATCAAGCTACAGCATATGTTCGTTCTGATGCTGCCAAGGTTGATGTGCAACTAGTTGTGGTTCAGATGGCTGAAACCAATTGGAAAGCGTGTGCTGATGCTGTAATACTGCCTCTGAAAGCACAGGTAAGCACACAGGCAGCTTCGTCCCCAGAGACATCTAAAAAGCCCGGAGTTTTCTGAATAAGCACAGAGCACCTGCTGACTGGGAGAACTAAACAGGAAAACATACATATTTTGAAATGTTTCACAAGTTTTGTGAAATTTCAGAAAATGTTCCTGTCTTTCACTATTCTTCTGAATTTAAAAAAAAAAAAAAAATCAGCCACTTCAAATTCTGGCAAAAAAAAAAGATATTGACTTTGAAGATACATCAAAATATGACCAGCAGAAGTAAAACAAATGTTTGAAAAATTGACTGTTTCATTACTACCTATTTATTATTTGCTGTACTGTGAGTTTGCTTGTCTGGTAATCTGGCTGGTTTTCTCTATAGAATTCTTTTCAGAAAACTCATAACCCAAATGCATTTGAAATGTTTTATTTCTTAGGAATTATATGAAAAGATGTAAAAAGAAAAGGTGGGTAATGGGTTGATGCCTGAGAGAGCATCGTAAATGACAGAACAGGTCTTGTCTTTTTTTTTTTTTTCACATCTCCCTGTGCTGCACTTTTAATGCACGAGATCTTTGCGTAACAATTTACAAACCTCTGCTTTTCAGAGCTGCAATTAACAAAATCAGCATGATATTTCAGTATTGGAAGGGGGGGGGGGGGCTGTTCAAGCCAAGAGGTATTGGGGAAGGCTAATAACAATTATTGTGCAGTCTTCTTCTAGGAAAAAATACATATTGATTATGAAGTTACCAAGTATAACGAAATCTCAGGAAATTATGACAAACCTGATGTTTCAGGGGCTGCTTTGAGACCGGAACATGTACCAGCAGTTCTGTACAGCCTAGCAAGCTTTTTTCTATTATGCCTCAGATTTTTCCGGATGTAGTCAACGTTTCTCTGTGAGCATTATTGAGAGGGGAAGAAAAAAAAAAAAAAAAAAAGAAACAAAAAAAAAACACCCTAGGAAACATTAAAAATCAATGTGAAGTTTTAGGAAAGAAGAAAATCTTGCATTTTAAAATGGTCAAGCGTGTTTCTATGATTCTTTTCTGAAGTTTGGGTGACTGTTTCCCTGTTTGTAAAGGCCAGGCTGAGGTGGGGCAAGGAGTGCCAGGACTACAGGATAGCAGCTGTGGCTACCACAGGCCAACTGGCGAGGAAGCCGGCCGTGCAGCTGAAGGTGCAATGGGGAACTCTTCCGTCCTGGATAAAGAAGACAAGCACGGCGTATGTAATTTGTTCTTTCCTAAGTTGTTCTTTTGCCTTTCTTATAAAATCACTGAAAGTAATGGATGAGATTTTTCAATCCAAATATGTCTGGGGTTTTTTTGGATGCAAAATACAAGTCCAGTGGCATGAAAGTATTTTGTAAATGTGTTCTACTTTCTCCACATATTTCATAGTGAAAGATACCCCCCAAACGTTTAAAAATTTTACATGTTTAATTTCACTTTCCATATTAAATGATCTGATATTTCAGTTCGAAATACCTTTTTGTTTTGAAATATTCTTCTATTCAGTCCCAAAAAATATCCAGTTAAAATGAGCAAAATAAAGCAAATGTGTTTTCTCTGGGTAAAATTAACCCTTTAATTTGACCCAAAGTATTATTTCTTTGACTTTTCAGTTCTTCCACTGTTTCCCTGATTTTTCACTACTGCCAGTAGTCCTCATCCTCCCATGTCTGCTTTTGCTCATGTACCTGATTTTGTCACATCTTTTTATCTCTAGATTCATGCAATACGTTCCTGGTGCAGCGCTTGTGTTGGGCTTCTCAGAAGCACATCAGAGAAATCCATCTCATGAATTTATAGTAAGGGCAGCTGCAACATCTCCACGAACAATTGATACAGTAATTAAAGCTCCTGGGGTATGTGTCAATTTTTATTTTCTTTTTCCTTACCTTGAATGGAATTTCAACTAATAACATTTTGATACTTCACATAAAAAAAAAAAAAAAACAAAACATTCCCTTTTAGAGAAGCTGCTATATACCTAACTGCATTATATGGATCTTGAAATAAATACAGGAGTACTTTTGATTTTGTGCTGCTTTGGTGCAATGCAGCAGTAAGTTGAAAATCAGACTCTGTAGTCAAATGCCTTCTTTCCATGCTGAGAACAGCAGTTAGGCCCAAATTGTCTCAAGTATGACTGCTCCTCACTCACAACTTTGTTCATTTTTCCCAGTGTGACCAGTTCTGTGGGACGTATAGGGCTCTCAGAGCAGATAATGGAGGCCTTGAGACCACCTTGCACTCTACTGCAACCACGTACAGCATCTATCTGCGCTGGCACGCGGGTGCCACACCTGCAGTAACCATGCTTGATGAGATAGGTGCAAGTTATGACAGCCACAGATACAACTCTGCCTTACCCAAACTGGAGCAGTTAGTTACACTCTCAGAGCAGTCTGCACAGGCTGGATCTGCAGAATCCCACTGATTAATTGGTCCTTGTCCAACAAATCCCCATGCACCGCTTTGAAAAATTTCCCCTATGGATCTCTGGCAAATTAATAACAGCTAGCTTTTCATACACAGAGAAATTAGTGTGTCTTTAACCTTATGTGGTGCTTCAGCATTGCAAGATCTTTAATATATGATAATGAAGAAGTAGGCACACTAGGCATTAATTTGATTCTCTTGGTAAATGTAATTTGTAGCTACAGCGAGGGATCCTACCCCAATGCTCATCATGCCAGTTTTCAGCCTGTAATGGATGCTGTTCACTTTTCCAAACGCATCCATCAACTTAGTTACTTGCTACTTTATTTTTTAAGAAGTCACTTAATTATCACTTAATATATGTCAGTTACTTTCCAATGTCCTTAGTTTCTCAAAAAGTCTAAGTATGACTAGAAGAGAAGACAACAATTCCTCACAAAAGCTTAAGGTTTTGGTGCATCCTGGAGAGACGAATACAACTGCAATTGTATAAATGCATCTTCAAGATATTTTATTTTTTTTAAAGATAAGAGTCTTTTTTTGTTTGCAGTCATATCGGGAGCAATATAGTTCAATTTATCATAATGTATTTTCATTTCTGCTTTTTCAGGTAACACTTTACTATCAGGCACTCCGACTGCCATTCACTCTGCCCTTAGGCCCATCTCCACCTTACGAGACTTGGGATATCACTGCCTGGAATTTACTTCCTAAAATAGCTTCACAAATAGCACAAGAAGATCAATGTAAATATTACTTATATGCTTTTCTCATGAATAAACAATGTTTGTAGATCCGTCCTCTGCCATGACTGGGACTTGCCTTTCCTTCTAGTGGTCTTACAGGGAGGCATAGCGTCTCTAACCCTGCTTTCTCAACAGCTTGTTCCTTCACTTAGAAGCATATTTGTTGACAGATGAATGAAGAGACTTCAAACTGATGTAAATATTAAGAGTTCAGGAATCGCTCCTGTCTGCAAAGACTAGAGGTTGTCTTTTGACCCCCACATAAAGATGCCATCTCTGCATTGAAAGGCATCAGAGAATGGGTACAAGACAGATCATGTATTTTCTGCCCTGTTCATTTTCTTCAAAAAGGAGTCATGCGAGTCTTAGATGATTGGTGTCTAGCATTTCTGCGGGAAACGTGAACTACTTTTTATCATGGTTAATTACTATTTTTAGTTTCTCAAGAATATGGTACGTTTTAGTCCCTGTTTGCTTGACCATGTAAGCAAAACAATACAAGTGTGGTGTATATCTGGTAGTTATTCTGTAGCGTTATCCTGTCCTTACAGACTCTGGTAGCATTGAAAGCTGCTGCCAAGGAGATGATAAATTTCTTTCCTGTTTGTGGGGTAGTTCAATCTTTCAAAACCTTGCAGGAACATGTATGCCATTGTCACATCTACTGTTTCTTTTCTGGTTTTGTTTTGCAGCCACATGTGAAGTCACAGAGGGAGATTTCAAAACATTTGATCGTGTGAGCCATACATATTCTTTCAACAAAAGCTGCAACCTGATAGTGGTCCAAGACTGTACTGAACACCCAAAATTCATCATTACTACAAGAAAGGTTGATTCTCAGTCTTTCTCAAGAGAGGTTCACATAAATACCACCTCAGCGTAAGTGTGGTTCATCCTGAGGGCTCAGGAATTATGTATAAAGTTTCAGGGAGTTAGTCTGGGGACGGGAGGTGTCTAAGTCCTAGGTGAAAGTGGTTTGCAATTGGATATTTGAGGCAAAACAGGGTTTCCAGAAGGAATCTTCATCTGAGACTTTGGTTTAGTTACTCATGTCTTCAGTTTCACAGCCAGTATTATCTGATAAGATGCTCATTAAGTCCCCACGCTGTCTTTTCTTTAAAGGCTGGCTCTCAAAATTCAAAGTTCCAATTAATTTTGCACTTCAGAAAGAAAACAGCTCATTCATTCATTCATTCAAAAATCAGATATTCAAATTAATTCTCTGTTAGATTTGGTCACAGATATCTTTACTTTTCACACTTTAAATTAACCACTAGTTTCTTCTTTTTTTTTTTTTTTTTTCTTTTTCTGAAGGAACATCGCAATCTCTCCTGCCAAAAATTCATCTCTCCTTGTGACGTGCAATGAAGAACCAGTTCTATCACAAAGCGGAGTTTCTGAGTATGAGAAAGGTAAGCTGAGATACCCACTTATCAAGGCCTAACCTGGAAACTAAATATCTTTAAGATTTTTCTATATATTCCACAGAAAAATCTCAATGTAAAGAAACCACGAGTGGGATTAATGCAAAGAAAAAATAGAGACTTTACTTTCTGCAGATTTGTATTGACTTAACTCCTGTTTTTGTACAGTATATGTATATACCCTTCTTTCCTCCAGTGTATCTGACAGGTTATATACATATGTATACACAGAATGTCCAGGTTGATGATTGTTTAGCAAAAAAAGTTCTTGTTGTAGTCACAGTTAGATGCTCTGGTTCAGATACTTAGCTGGAGCACCACCAATGTCATTATCTTTTCAAGATTTAGCAGACTGGATACAGAAGTCAGTTTCAAATATAGGAAACAGAAGTAGAGTATTTTTCACAAATAAAGAGATAATTTCTTCTATTTTTGCTTTCTCTCTCCATAAAAAAAAATAAAAATAATTAAAAAAAAAAATCAACTGTAGCAGCAAAATGATCATTGTGAAGGAAAATGCATTATGGTTGCATTACAGTGGATTTTGTGCTACTCGCCACCATCATCTTTTTACAGATAATGTTAAAATTTCCAAAAGTGGAACAACAATTGTTGTGGAAGTTCCAACACACGGACTGAAGAATGTGACCTTTGATGGTGTGGTCCTTAAGGTATTTGGCTTACTTTCAAGGGTACTGCTTTCTTTCTGTTTAGTACCTTGGCAATGTAACAGACCAACACTTTGGTATCGTGGGCTATTTTATAGGTTACCGTTGCTTCATGGATGAGAGGAAAGACCTGTGGAGTTTGTGGAAATAATGACAGAGAAAAGCACAATGAACTCCTAATGCCAAATCATAAGCTGGCACAGAGCTGTTCTGCTTTTGTTCATTCGTGGGTACTGCTAGAAGAAACCTGCTCTGATGGTGAGTAGATCTGAAAACACTTTATGCTGGGGGAGAATACAATTTCACTTTTCCTCTGCCAATAGCTAGAAAACATTTATTTTTTTAAAAATCAGCCAATATCTTTATTTAGAAAAGACAATAGCAATATATACACATTTTAACTTCATTAACCACTGACTGTTTAAAACATTGCCTGAGAAAATAGAGAATACATGCTACAGCAAAAGTCTTTGCCTTATATGTAGTTCAATGTTAAATAATTGATTCTACTATAATTTGTTACACTGTGTAGCTTTTTAGGCAAAATCAGGCCTAATCTTGCTCCTGCTGAAAGAAGTGTGATTTTCACCACTGAATCAAAGAAGTTTCAGCTGTTGTCTGCAGACTTAATTTAATCAAAGAAGTTGCAGACTATGAATGCAGTTTCAGGTCTTAAGTTTATGTAAGTTTTCAGAGTACACAAAATTTCATTTTTGTTCTGTGCAATCTAAGGGGGCAATCTCAAGGAAATATTTAGAAATCCTGCTACAGTAAAAGAGCTTCCTCTTACATGGAGCTGGAAAAATAATGATTGTCTCCTATAATATCAATACAGTTTTGTTCTGTAGGTCTCCATTCACCTTGGACCTGAGATAACTTTTCTGAGGTTAATGGTTCTTTTCTCCTTGACTTCAGTGGTAGAAGAATTGTACTTATCTGTGTGTCAGGAAACAGAGTCATAGCTGGGATCCTGTTAAGTTACATTATACCTTTCTAGTGAGATAATTGCAGCATTATAAAAATCATCCAATACAAAAATTATCCTTGATGTTATTATATAAATGCTGCTTTTTTTTTTTTATCCATTCACTACAGTTGACATTTTTCCTAATGCAATGAAGTAGCCATTGTGCTTGCTGTATCTATTCTTAATAGCTTTCAGACATGAGGTTATTTTCTGTGTATTATGTAGTTCTAAAAAACTGGGCATACATTATTCCATTTGGGTTATATTGTGCAATTAGATTTTAAAAACAGCTCCCCTTTCAGACTCTTTCCTCTATCCCCCAACTTATTATCATCCTATCTCTATAACCTTGCTACTGTGAAAATGGTTTGTCAGGCAACTCTGTTTTAATAAAAGCTGAAGAGAAAATATAGACCTTTATTATTGCAAGGATCGATTGGGATTTATTTCTACAATTTTAACTACCTTTCCTTTTCCTCTTAGGGTGCAAGCTGCAGCGCAGTTACGTGAAGCTGAATCGAAATCCTACTATTGATGGAGAGGAATCTACGTGCTACTCTGTTGACCCAGTACTGAAATGTATGAAAGACTGTACTCCAATCGAAAAAACTTCGGTTAAGGTTGGCTTCCACTGTTTCCCAAAAGGTACGATATTTTTCTCTCTCTGTGTCACGTACTGTAGGAGTTCTGTCAGAGCACTTGAAAGAACAAAACACAGCACAGCCCCGCACAGACCTGTATTCCTCTGGCTCCTCTCTGAGCTGCTGTTTTTAATCCCCTTAGTATTTGCTCTAACCACTGACAGTACTGGACAGCTAAAAGCCAGTTTCGATGATGGCAGGTAGCATCATCTGAGGAAAACATTTGAGGTGGTAAAAGGGGCAGCAGTAATCAATAAAATTTTTTTCACGTTTTCAGGATCTTCATAAAGTTGAGATAAGCAACACTGAGTCCTTTTATGCTCATTACAGCCTGCAATTTTGTGTGGACCAGGGCAAGCAAGGCAATTGAAAGTCAAGTAGTGTGACATGACTGCTGTGATTAGGCTGCCGCACTATGCCACTGTGCAATACATCAGCAAAAAACACACTGCTGAAATGTTCTCCAGATTATTCCCAAAATGGTTTGGTTTTGAAGGTACTTTATACACACACGCTCACGCCCCAGATACCGGGCCTTTTTCTCCTTTCACTTACACTATTTTGTCATGGATGCGATGCACTGTCTAACACAGGTCCAGGCTGAAGTTGTATAAGCATGGGAGTATAATCCAGCCTGGAAGCTACAGATATTTCGGTGCATTCCTTCCTAAATCTTTTAATGAATTACACAGTAGATATACACCTTAGTGGGAAACCTACCGTTAAGGAGTATCTACTGAAGTGGTCTCTTCTCTGTGTCAACCATTGTTGGCCAAATCCATTGTTACCTGGGATAATCCAGGGTAGTTTCACTGAAGACAACGGACCCCTGTGTTGAGAAATACTGGAGAGGAACAGAATCTTTCATGTCCAATTTTGAACAACATCTGTGTAGAACTTTGCACTTTGCTCATGTTATTAATATCTGCAATGTGCTGAATCAGCCCATAAAAGCAATGAGTATCTCTGGAACAGTCAACTATCTACAACAGCCTATTCAACAAGTAGCACAAAGAGAGCGCTAATAGTTTTCTGACAGCTCCCTGAGATGTGAATAGATGCATCCTTTTATGAAAAGAAAAACCCACCCTCAACAAGAAAAAACTTCCCAAATCTTGTCATATCCATGTTTCACAGATTTCTTTTGTGTGTCCAAGTCTCTATCTCTGAAATGTCATCACCCCAGGCCACTCACTGCCTCAGAATATTAAGCTATAATAAAGCTGTCTCATTCTCTCACAAAAATGTGTGAGAAAAGAGGAAAATCATTAAAAAAGATATGTTAGTTGTCGCAGCTAGTGCCGCTTTTACAGCAACTGCAGGCTTCTCTGGTTCATTTACTGAACCAGAGACTGAGAAGTCTGCTAGCAGCACTCCTAATCAAGGACTTTTTTTATTTATTTATCCTGAGAGGAGGAGGAGGGGGAGGAGGAAGGAAAGGGATGCCATTTGTGGGTTTTTAGCAAGGCAATTGCTTTTCCTCAATAGGATCAATAGGAATATAAGGCCAGCCCTTAAAAACTATTCTTTTTCTTTCTTTGTTCAATGACTTGGAGAAGCAATAGAAAGAAAATCCTCATCCTTCTCAGGCTGAGAACCTGTATATACTGGACAAAGACCTTTTCTCCCCTCTTTGTATGAGAACTCAGACCTGATAGCTTGCTGTTTCAAAAGAGAGGAACCCCATCCCTCTCACCAATGTAGCAAAGATAAAATGAAGTACAAGGAAGCAGAAATTCTCCTGTTGTCCTTAAATCAGTGAGGCTGTAGTCTTAGGATCTTGACTAAGGCAGACATCACTCCAAGTTTAAGTCCACATATCGGTTTACATTTCAAACATGCCACAAGCCCTGACCACAGGCATCGCCGTTACTCAGCCACAACCCAGTTTGCCTAAGGAACTACCACCTACATATGATCAGGCCCACAGTGTGGCCGAGGGTAAGAGACATAACAAAAATTAACGTATTTAAAAAACAGACCTCAAACATTTTATAACATTTCTCATTTCACAGTTTGAAAAATACGTATTTTTTAAGAGCATCTCCAGCACCTTTCTGGGAAATACTTATTAACCAGTTTATTATGCAAAACGTGTGCTTCAGGTTGGACAGTAATATAGGCAAGGAGAGCGTTAGCATTTCAGGAGATAAGTGACTGATACAACCTGAACCTGCACAGCAGTCTCCAGCTTTCCCTGTGATGAGAGATGGCATGTTATAAATGTATTGGCCAATTCAGGGATAAAACAAATGGAGGTAAAATTATGAAAGCTTTACCCATTCTCATTATACAAACTTAATCTAAATGGATATCCTAATATTCTTCCAGATGCAATAATAAACCTCCAACTAGCTAAGAATATTTATTGGGAAGATGAATATCATTATTCCATTTAGATTATTTCAGCATTAAGGGATATGGCTTATTCAAGCTGCTGTTGATAAAGCAGCGTGGTAAGGTTAATAGTGCAACTGACAATGCTCTGCCAGATTTCACAATATATGGGAAACTTTAATTAGAAGTTTATGAACCTCTGAAAATTCTCCAAAGGGCTTATCCTTCGGAATGAACTTCGACAAACACTCAGCTGAAATACGCAGTGATATGCAGCACTAACATAAAAAGAGATTGCTGATGTGTACTGGTACGTGGTGGTCTTACACTGGTGGTGGCTACCTGCAGCACTTTTACAGCCTCCTGCCTGTTGTCTTTGTGCTTCATGAAATGTTACTCATTTTGGTTTTAGGGAAGTGTTATAGAGATTATACCACAGATGAAAATCCTGCTCCAAATCAACGAGTCAGATGTCAGTTGTGGGGGCAGGATTTCATTCTTTACTTGATGAGGGAGTTGGCAACCATCAAAACAGTATTTCCTTGAAACGTGTTAATTTGCTTGATGCTAGTTAACAATGGCTTCACTCTTCTGACAGACACTGCTGCAAGCCTGCTGGAATGGCAGAGAAGCAGCGATAAGAGATCTGCATCTGAGGATGTTGTGGAGTCTGTGGATGCTGACATTGATTGTACCTGCACTGGTGACTGTAGTTAAGCTAAATGCTTTAACGTTGTGCTATAGGCATAGTATACAAATAATTGAATAGCTGGACAGATAAGAAGGGAACATAATAGCTGTAGCAAAATATTAAGAAAGGTGCTTGAGGAAAATAAGCCTACTGCATTGTATCCAAAGTCAAATGCCTTATGTACAGTCTGCACCACTTAATAAATATGTTGTGCATTAAATAAGTATTCATGTGTTCTCTCTCTCTATTTTTCCCAATCAACAAAACAGTCAGACCAACTGTAATATTATCCAGAAGTTCTGCTTCCTTTTATCTGAAATATAATTACAGCAGTCCTCTCTTAAAATTATGTTCACTAGGTGATAAAAGGAAAACATGATTACGGCTACTGCTAACATTCCATTGTGCAAAGAAGTTCATATTTAGCATACTAAAGACACAGTAAACATTTGTTTTCTTTCATGTTTTCTGGTAAAGAGCAAAGTCTGTTCTTGGAACCATTCTGCAAAAAAATACATTTTACTCCCAGCAAGACCATTAGCCTTAGTACATTCTACAAAAGAATGAATTGGACTGCTAGACTCCCACTGTAGCTTTCCAGAGAGCTATAGTGTGTGACACAGTCCCCATTTTCATTTGAATTTCAATGGATGTGCTGTTGCTTCATAAACTAAAAGTATGAATAGAAACTCTCTTTTTGGTTTACCATCTCCTGTTGTGTATCTATGAAAATGACACCTTCAAAAACTTCAGGGAACAGTAATACATCAGGTAGCATTCCAAATACTCAAAAAAAAAAAAAAAAAAAAAGTAATATAGAAAAACGTGTAAGATCAATAGCATTGGGAAGCTAAAATACAGTACAAGCAGGACAGTTAGACTGTGTTTAACCAGCGGAGCGTCAGCCAGCTGGCTTTCACTAGGCCTGTGCAGAAAGGCAATTCCCTCCCACCCTAGGGGACCAGGGACAGGTGACACCTTCAAACCCAGAGCAACAGCACAGTCTCTCTTCACCTTGTGCACAGATCAGCCCGGCAGTGAGCCACGATACATTTTCCGCAACAGGCAATAGCAGCCAGCATGCCCTTCCAGGAGAAGCCTTAGCACGGACAAGGTGCTGTCAGGAAACTGTCATTAAAGAAAATACTTTTCTTTCTAACTAAAAACTGAGCTATCAGAAAGACAATTGAAGACTAAATAGCTGAACAATTACAGAACAGCATTTCTCAGTGCTCTTCCTTCAAGAGCAGACACGAATAATGTACAGTACTCCTCTCACTCTTCTCAAGCTGCAGCTTGCCACCTTGAACTTGAAAAGACCCAGTTTTTCTCGGTGTACTGCACTTCCTTACTTCACTACTTCCAGAAGAAAATAAGCCATTATGAGTTTGCTCTCACCAGGGCTCAGTGGACTGAGCCCTGCTACCTGGTGTGTACCCTGCGGCAAGCACGGTTGCCTCTGCCCCTGAGCCTCTCTCCTGAGGATAACCTACAGATGGAAAAAGGGAGGTACCTGCCTCTCTGCCTTCCCCCAGCCTTAATTTAGTCTGTACAGGGGTCCTCAGACTTTTTTACTGGGGGGCCAGCAGGCGGATTAAGTGGCAGGCAGTCATCTGTGGCTGCTTGGTTCCGCTCCCACCAAGTGGGGGGTGTCTGTAAATACCGAGGGGCTGGATTGAGGACCCTAGGGGGCTATATCCAGCCCACAGGCCGTAGTTTGAGGACCCCTGGTCTATAACATTGTGTTCAAGAACCTTCATGTGTGCTGGGTGTATATGCAGATAGCCAGCACTTCGTTCAACAGCTTTCCTTAACGCAAGTGCGCTCAAACTAAGACCAGTAACATGAGTTCTCGCACTGTTTCTATTTGTAATAAAGCATTCACAAATCCCCTGTACAAATGCCGTGTTTTGCTAACTCATGAGAAGTGCTACACTGCTACACCCCAAACAAGAGGGGAAATGAAGAATACTGCATCCACTTTCCTTAAAAAACACACTAATATTACACTTGGAGAGCCCTTTTCTTCCTGGTATTGTTTTCACTGTGGCTTATGGGAGATTTGCCATTGACTTCCATAGGATCAGACCGTCATCTTTAATCCAACACCTTTCTCTTTAATCCACTTGTTTACAAAAGAGAAACTTTTGACAGTCAACCACTTCAGGTAAGACAAAGGTAGTGAGGAGGTGTACTGAGAGAAGAAAAATGAACTTTCATGCTCAACTACTGTAGCAGGAATTCAGTAACAGCAAAAAGCCATTAGTAAGAGAAGTAATTCTGCTCGCAGTAAAACACAGTCATCTACACAGAAGCATGACACTAATTAACAATGATCAAGCTGGGATGTACAGTACCAAAAATACAAGCAGCTCATAAAAACAAATGCCTTCTCCCAGAAACAATTTACAGACTGTTAAAGTCATTGGAAAAAACTGGAACGCAAAAACTGATCAGCAATCCTAAATTAGTTTATCCTACAATGACGATACGCAATAATACATACTGTACAGTGTTAAAAAGTAACAAACAGGCCAGGCCAGGCCTGTCCCTGCTACAGCCCCACTTTGGATCCTGCACCAGCATCTCTGGCTCCCCAGTTAAAGGGAGCCCCAGAACAGAACGTCTCTTTCGGCTAAACCGTCGTGGCTGGGAAAAAGTACCCTGCCAGTGCCGAAATCACACGTGTGCCTTTCCCCTGGCAAAAGCTCCTCTGCTGGCACTTTCCACGGGCAATAACGCTCCCAACAGCAAGATGCTGCATGGAACGGCTTGAGCCCGAAAGTCAAAAAAAGCCTCCTAGCTCACGCACTGCTCCGGACACAAGGAAAGAAAGGTGGAAATGCCCCACAACGTCAGACAGCGGCCAAGGAATCCACTTACCGTTCCTCCACCACTGCCGCAGCGCGGGCTGGGGCTGGGGCGCAGGCAGCAGGGAAGGCAGGCGCCAGCAAAACCCGGGGATGCTCCTTTCGCTGGCCCGTGGAGGGCACGGGTGATGCGCAGCACTTATTGTTTCCATTTCAAAGGGGCAGCTTTCATTCCTGTCCAGTCCCTGTTTGTCAGTGCCCTCTTGCTGAGCCAGCTGAATGCCTTCGACTGACTGAAAGACTCCACTGATGTTGCAGCTCTAAAATCCAAATATAATGAAAGTTAGTAAAGCCTGGGGCTGGCAGTGGGCACAGCAAAGCAAAAGACATAGAACCAGCTCATTTTGCCAAAAGAATTAAAAGCATTAGCAGTGCAAGTGTGAAAAAGCCCTTCTGGAGTTTCTAATGCACCACACAGACATTTCCAACCCATCTGGGAGGATATCTGCAGTCCAGATTTAAACTTCATTTGGAAATCATGCCTGTCCTACCTTACAAAGCAAACCAAAGTTGTATTGCCTAGCAAGTATTAAAATGCGTACTTCACAGTCTGAGCTTTTATGCACTCTACTTTTCATTCCTAGTGCTTCCCAATGATATGCATTAATGAACTCTGGACTTTACTGTAGTAATCAAGGAATACGACCTTGCAATTACAGTACTCCAGTACTGTTTAAAACAATGGCCAGAAAAGAAGACGCAGGCCTAAGTATCGAGTCCTAATCCTGCCTTGTAACGCAGTTTTGCACAAGGCTAGGGATTTCTGTGCCTCATTTTCTGCAGCTGAAGGATATGACTACTTGCCTACTTGATGGAGTCAGAAATGCTTATGAATTTATAGTCCCGTATGTCTTTTGCAAGTTCTTCAGTGATTCTAGAGATGAAAAGTAAATTTTTCCACTAGATCGCCTAACCACATGAGTATATTTTATTGTTAAGGAAGTTGAAGGTTTTCATTTTCAGATTCATCCAACTGTAAAATAACTATACATTTGGAAAAAATCAAAACAAGGTACTTAATTTGTTCCCGGTCAGCTTTGGTTAAACCCTGGCGGATTATTCATAAAAGCCTAAAATTGGATCCTGCTATTACAGTGAGATAGGCAAAAGGCTGTTGGAGCCACAGTCTTTTGTATCCTAGACAAAGACAACAAACCTCTTGTCCATCAGACCTGGCTCTTTTGATTCACTAATTTTAAATGACACAGTGACTCTCGGGAAAGCACGGTCATTCTGCTCCAGAGAAAGGAGCTGCAGCATGATAGGAAAGGACAAAACTGTTAATACCAGATCCCTCCTGGAAATGAAATGCCTGCTCCACAGCATGAGCATTGAAAAAAGTAACGTGTACAATTCTAACCCCACTGAAGTCAATGGTTAAACTCAACAGAGCTAGGCTTTTACTCAGCATGTTTGAATGAGTTATTAAACAAACTTTAGTAGTCCCTAAAAATAAATGTACTGTGTGGATCTAAGTGCAGCTGATGAATAAGAAACCTCAGGAATCTAGCAAATACAGTAGTTAAGGCTAAAACCAGAGACAGCACAGAAGGTTGCAGGGAAGTAGCTATTAGTGGCCATCGGAGCTTTATGTAGAATCTCAAGGTCTCTCATGCCATCTACTGGCTTCTTTGTTTACTAACAATGGTCTAAATGTTTTTTCCACCGGATTTATTTATAGGTCTGATACATTCCAGGCAGTTTTATATAAATTCCAATCAAGGTTTGGTGTGGGGGTTTTTTCCCTCTAACCTCCACACTGATTACTATTGTGGGGTTTTTTTTCCTGTAAGTACGTTACAATTCCGTACCTTTCTGAACACCATTTCACATTGTCTCTGGAGGAAAAAGACATTGCCTAAGATGTTCTTATTTCTGTTATTGCTGGATAGGCAGTAATTACATTGCAAGCGGGGCTGGGAGAACAGTTTACTAGGAAACTCCAAAGCTGTTCAAAAATAGCACTCACGGTTCTTCCTCCGTCAGTGTGAGAAGGTTGTTATTTTGGTACCTGAAAATGCTTTAATGTGCCAAAAAAAAAAAACAAAAAACATTAAAAATGGTCTTCCCTCTTTTTTTCCCTTGCAGTTCACTTAACTGTAATTCACAGTGAACACTTTTATGTCCTAATATTGTTAAGTTTACTATCAATCAGATGGGGTTTGGGAAGCAGGAATAACAGATGGATGGATCTGAGCACAGCGCTTCCTTCATTATGTGTAGCCTGTTCCCGATGTCCCAGTTTCCCTTCCCTATTTACCTGCGTCCACTGACATGTTCAGCTTCGCTCTGCAGAACCGAGGTGGCACCTCAGCGTGCCCTGGCCCCACTCCTGGGGGATCAGGCAGCCCCGCAGCTGTGCACCCTGCCCCCCCCAGAAGCTATCCAGGCACCGTCAGAATTCACATTGTAGCCCACGTTAAAACATCAGCCCACCGAAGCTTTTGGAGCATTACAAACTTGCTCGCTCTCTCTCCTCTCTGTGCTTTCCTTCTCCAGTATCTTTCACTCACCTGTGACTGCAAACAGGCTAAGGGCCAGGGACGTGTGTGACACCGCAGGTGGTGTAAAGCTGGGTTGCTGATGTTAGGCAAGGTTGGCCCAGAAGGAGTTTGAACATCCAAGACCTCCATGGATTATTCTGGACTACTCCAATTGCCATCTGCAGAATAGAGGCAAAGTTAAATCAAAACCTTTACAGCAGCAGTTAAGTGGGCTTCATCAGGTTGTGCATACATTTAGTCCAAGTAAACTTGGGCCCTGATGTTGGGAAGCCACATTCTCCACTATCTTTGATGCATTTTGTCTTTAGGTCAATTGCGAGTGCTTTGGAGACAAATACTAACTTGGAGACTTGCACCATCAAACCCCAAGTCCCGCATGAAGTCTGCAAGGGTCACTATAACAAATATAGTCCTAAACTAAGGTGCTGAAATAACAGTACTCAGGCTTTTGCCACATCTTTGGTTTGTCTCACTGGGAAAATGGGTCACAGCCCCTTTTGGTTCTGAAGCTTCAGGGCACTTTCATAACTCTTAAAATCTTCTCAGTAATGAAATTAATTTCAAAATATAGTAAGTGGTGACAAACACATGAAATGTTGTGACTAGCTCCTTTCAAACCCATCTCTATTATTTTTTTACATTATTTCCTTCATGTATCATCTCTACCTTCGCAAAGAGAAGTAGCACAGCATTCTCTATAGATGTTGCGTGAAAAAATATTTAATTGTCTTGTTTAATAGTGGTCATAGCTGCCTCTCATGCAGTTGAGAATTTACTCTATCTAGAGCTGCTTTGATGCTTTGTTTCCTTGCCAGCTGATAAAGAGATAATTATAGCAAAAGAAGTAGAGCCAAGAATTTGGGCCAAATAAGCTAATATTATAGAATTCTGCTTATACGGAATCCTGCTTATGTGGTCAAAACAAAACTATTAATATTCAAGATCCGTTCACGACCGTGAGACTCAGGGCATGATACACAGATTAGATTCACTGTGGGCATAAGAGACTGACCCAGGCTCAGGCTGGGGCTACAACTGGCAGAGAAACGTGTGTCTCACTGTGACCCTAACCTGCCTACATCACTCCAGGCTCAGTGCAGATACCTTGGGATCTCTGCGTGGTGTTTCACCTCCGTGAAATGTGGCTGTACCACTTCCACTTGATGCTAACTTAGACATCTCTGCACCGCGAGCCAGTGTCCCCGTTGCCTGTGATATTACAGGACCTGACTTCCACGTGTCTGAAGCCAGAGCACAATCTTCTCGCCAGAGCAATGTACTAAATTCCACACAGTAAGGAGAGCTGAGCACTTTAAGGTGGCATCTAAGGTATCTTCCCCCTCCAGCCTGACAGCTACCTGGACTGTTCCACAGGAATGCAAGAGGTGGTCACACACATCCCATTTCCCAGGGCCCTGAGCTCCCTGGGAACAGCTTTCCATACCTGAAGTCATCTCCTAGGTTCTGGCAGCTACGTTGCCCCTTCTGAAACACAGCTGGCAGGTGGTGGGGAGGGGAAGAAGTCTTACATCTCCAGTGGCTGTTCAACGCATTAAGCCACTGTATGAAAACAGTTGGAAACCACAGTTCTATCATCGAATGAGCATAATCACAGACACCATGCTTTTGTGGGGCTTACTGGTAGAGATTAAGGGGTGTAGAGGGAAGATGACCTTGTGTGAGGCTTTTCACGCCCTACGTGCGACAAGGGGCTGCGTCTCAGGGGTTTCCCAGCACTTCTGAGTAGAGGCAAGGCTGTTCTTTAGAGTGCTGGAGAGCTGCACAGATTGTGAAAACCAGGCATCAGTAGACTTCATTATTTGAAGCTATAGGAGGGAGTATTAAGGATTTCAGTCTTGTGTATAAGCACCTACATCGTATCTAAGTCTTTACTTTTCTCCGTGAAGCCGGGCATCAGTCTCTACCACGCTGCAGCTTCACATTGGAAAATCCTGATGCGACCAAGCTGAAATGCTCCAGAGGAATTAATTGGTGACCTTGCCTGACAGACCAAAATAAATCTGGCAGGCAGGTTGCCCGCTTTGCCAAGTCCTCAGATCCCCAGCTGCAGCCGCGCGGATTACACAGCTTCCTGGGCCGGGCAAGGTTGCCAGCTCCATGTTCAGCAACCAGCCAGCTCCCCCACGCTGCCTCCTGCCTTCGGCTTGGCTCCGCCGGCTCCCCAGCTTGCCCGGGGCCAGCTGCTTAGCACCAGGCAGACAGGGAACCTGGCACTCTCCCCACCTTTTGGCCAGCTGGTGGATCAACAAAATGGATTGCTCCACTCATGAGAAATGCTGGGATGCCGATGCCTGCCTCCTGCGCAGAGCGAGACGCGATGTGACAGCCTGGCACCCCCCGGACCCGCAGCTCAGCTCCGTCCCGCAGCGCGCAGGGCATCACCCATGCGGGGGACAGAGCAGCCTTTCGGGTATGGTGTGCTGAGGTCATTTCATTTACATTTCTGAAAGGTTCTGAAGCCCAAGCGCTACTTTTTTTTGTATGTTGTTCAGCAGCCCAAAGCACTGATTTTTTGTTCAGCGGCCCATTCCAGCTTTCTCTTGAGGGGTAGTCCCAGGTTAGCTGAATTAAAGGTCAAAATTTGGGTCACTGGCACAGGCAAAGCTTGTGCTTTGTGTGCTGCTCAGTCCTACCAAACCTGCAGCCTGGCACAAGCACCTACAGGGAGAATCCTGAACTGGCCAAGGCAGAGGCATAGCTCAGACTATAGTATTGATTTTTATGATGTCAATATAAACGTAAGTATAATTAAGAAGGATTTCTCATTTCTTTCAAAGCTTCTACCACCAATTCTAAGACTAAATCCTTTATGGTACAAATGTTTGAATCTCACCTTCACTCAGCTGCTGCACATTTTCAAGATGGCACTGAAGAGCAGTTGTAATAAGTTTTTGCTCCTCTTGAACTCCTACCTTATCACTAGCATCCTTTTGGACAACAATCCTTCCTTCAAAGTCTCAATCACCATTTATATCTGTAACCGGTTTGTTTTGAGATTAGGTGATCAGGACCATATGCCTGAACTGCCTCATTTGTAGCAGCAATATGAATATTTTCTGTAATTGTGTCCACCACTGTTCCAGACATCAAGTCCCCTTCGAACTGCAGCTCCATATGAAGCATGAGACGAGCATTACACTGCCACAGCAGCTTACACGTGCATAACCTCTGGTAACCTCTGTGCCGTAGACAACACGAGAGTTTCACTACTGCTAGCTGTAGATATACTTGCTTATCCAAGCTGCCCAAAACTCATATTTTAGCTCAAGAAGTCCTCCATCCACTAAGGCTCTCGTTACACTTCTACTGTTCTACAAGCACTTCACCCTAAGGCAATCAAGATGGTAAAAAATAGTACTTTTTAAAACCCAATGGCCTCGAGTCAGGGGGTTTTTGGAATACAGATGAAGGGGGATCACCCAGGGTCGGCCCCTCAGGAAGACGCCTGATAATTTGCACATTACATAATCCTTGAATTTTAAGAATTTCCTCAATAGTTGTACTAACAGCACTGAAACCTTTGAACCTCACCGTTTTACCATTTTCCTCCACATCAACATGCAATCTACAGGGGGGAAAAAAAAAAAAAAGAAAAAAAAAAAGTTTCTTCTGCTGCAAAAATTTTGGTAGATCTTTTAAAACAGCGTATAAGAAATAAAATACATGGCATAGTCTG
>JAVJGJ010000030.1:21659553-21682680 GCA_035590215.1 Microhierax caerulescens
AGTGGTCTTTTCCTAAAATAGGTGTGGAAGGGTGATTCCACCTAAAATAGGTGTGGAAGGGTGATTAACCCTCTGTTAAGAGTCCCCCTTTCATACCAAACAAAATGAAAAAGTTTCTCCCACATTCATAACAGAACATAACAACAGGAATATCAGCAAAATGAATCACCTAGCCCTGCTTTCATTCGTCTTCCAATTCACAAAGGTAGCAATACTGCTTTCCACAGAAAACGCTAACATCCCTTGAACGTCTTTGGACTTTTTACTCCTGTGTCCTCACCTCCCTCTGAGACTGCTACACACTAGGTGCACCCCTTGACACAGAATCACTGACAACATTGCAAGTTGATTTTATTAAGTCAGCCAGGGCAGGAAACTCGAGTGTCTCAAGCAAACAAGGAATTCCTGCTCTGCTCCCGAGAGCTGTGCCTGCCTTCCACACAGGCTTGTTCGAGAGATTTCCTTGCTCTGACTACACATCGTAAGGCCTGAGGTAAGTGGGAAAATTTATAATTAGTTTTTGCTCAGGTGACCTCAAGCTCCTTGAGGAATAAGGGTCCCAAGAACAGTGCCTTATTAGAGCTGCCCTCTGGGTAGGATGTTCTCACAGAACTGTATTTCAGGTGAAATGTTTTATTACTAAAAAATAATCTACTGCGGGACTGATATTTTTATATTTTTATTTTTTTTTACCTTTTACACAATGAAAAGAATCTATATTCATTTCGCCATCCCAACTTCAGATCAAGCGTTCTACTGGCCAGAATATAAATAACAGTTTTCATCTACCCCAGAGATTCCCAGTGGATTTGCTGGTGCTGGAGGCTTGCAGGGCTTTCGGCCACTCCACCCAGCCTCCTTGGGGACGCCTGCACGTCACAGCAGCTGGGCTTTGCAACATCCCCACCGCCCCAGGTCTTCCTCGGGTCAGCTGCTGCCACTGCTGAAGCATCACCTCCAAACCACAGAAGCGTCACCCAGAAGAACATGGGGAGTGTTGACAAGTGGGATCTACCCGGGGTCTTTCTGGAGCATCCTGCAGCGTAAAACAGATGGGGAAACATTGCGGCATTGTCTTGTCTCCTGGCAAGAGCACGATTGTGAGGAGTGACTCCTCTGGCTGGAATTCCGCTGGCATGTCTGTGACACTATCATTTAACCCACTTTATACACTTCTCCTTGTCTCCAGCCAAGTTTATTCTTTGTTTGGAGATATGGATTAAGATATGGAGATATGGACTAAGCTCACCCATTCAGCTCATGGCACTGGTCTCTGTCAAAATCTATTTTGAAATCCAAGGCTACAGCTGTAACTTCTCCCATCTGTTCTTTGCATAATTTCTCTGAAAATAAGTATACCAGACAACATCTCACTTAAGATTTTTACCTTTTATGAAGTTATATTGGCTTGGTTTTGTCATCCAGGATTTTTCCAGATGTTCTGTGATCTCACTTATAATCAACATATCCAGCACACTAGCACTGAGACCAGACTCACACACGTACTTACAGTAGTCTAACATCATTCTTGAATTGATTTTATTTACATCTCCTAAGCTTTTTCGAAGGAAGAAAATGAAAAATGCATGCAAATAACAACTCTGAATATCATCAGCAATTCCTAATAACCTATTTTATATTACTGCTTTATTATATTTCAGTGCTGAACATTCACACTGCAAAATGATTGTAATTCTGTATTTCTATGGAAAACATGGGGTTCACAGACACATACACCCTGCCCCCTGTTATTCACTTCACAGCTCTGAAATTAAAGTGGCATTTCAGATTTTCTTAGCTGAGAAAGCAAAATGAACAAGGCAAAATGTGGCAGTATGTATGACCATACAACACTAATTACTACACTGGAAGGAGCCACCGGCACTCACATATATAACCTTAACAAGGCTTTGACTCAGAATGGGGTTTTTTTGGTGTTTTTGTTTGGGTTTTTTTAACACATTACCACCCTAAACGCTGTCCACTTTCATGAACTACTGACATTTTAGCGCAAGCGGGACTACACACAGCACAAAGCACTGACCCAAGATGAACGTATGGTTTATTGACGTAGTAGGTGATATTCCATTTTGGGATATCAGTATTACAATAATTCATTTGGGCCTTTTTTTCCCCTTTATCAAAGTATCATCTTAATTAGTTACAGTGAGTTGGAGAATTCTTAATAAAGAAGAGGTACACAAGTTGGAAGAATCATCTCTGCTCTATTACAGCAAAAAGCATAGTTTCTGCTTGATGACCTGAAGTGTTTTAAAAAGGAAAGTAACTTTTTCTGTATGAATGATGCTAACTTTCACTTGGCAATTGATTATCCTTTGTTTGAAAACAGAAATATTCTAAATAGTTTGCAAAAGTTTAGAGGAGAAACCTGGTTCTATGCGTATTTGCAAATCATCTAGTGCATTCCTTGCACATCACTGAGAGCACATAAACTATTTCTTTGGCAATAAACTATTTCCCAAGAAGACACTCAAGTGAGCAGAAATATGCCATGGTGAAATGTGAACAGTTATTTGGGAGTGAAATGAAGCAGTGAGTGGTATTTCGTGGGATTAACTCATGTCAAGTTGTGAGTTATTTGGTAGAAAGAAGTAATTTAAAAATATATCAGTATTTCTTCAAGTACTGAATTATTTACTCTAGCTCTGTCAAATCTAGAACTGAAAACTGTTCCGTCAAAGTCAATGTGTCTGCCAGTGAATTCAAGAGGAACAGGCATGCAGCAAGCATACCAAATAAAATGTAATATTAAACTTTGCAAATACTTTAAAAATAATTTTACCAGCTCTGTCATACTGAACCAACAAAACACCACAGCAACAATTATAGTCTCCCACTAAAGTGGATTAATGATTTCTTGGGAGAGGAGATTACTGAAATGATAAGTATGAAGACTGACATTTCTGTATAAAAATGTATACATTTCCCAAGAATCCTTGCCATTTATGCAACACGAGCCCTTGCATGATGGTTGTGTAAAAGCAGGAGGTGGAAGATCACTGAAGTGGTAAAGTGTCATTTATATCACCAGATTCAGGCACCTTAAACTTCTTAACTAAAGCGGCAGAGGAATTTTTTTTTTCCAGTTGTTTTCTAAAGCTCTCAGTAAGAAGAAAATGTAGGGGTTTTATTCCAGCTTTTTCAAAAACAAAAACTTTTACTGTTGCCCTTCCCTGCGCTATTAGCCTGTGAGTTTCTGATTCTATGGACTGTAGCACAGCAGTAAAAATTATCTCCTGGTTAAATGTATTTGCAGAGAATGATATAACAAGTTGGTACATGTGGAAGAGAAAAATCTGAATGAGATATTTTATTTTACATGACATAAAAATTGATACTACCATCACATTCCCTTAAAAATCATCCTTTCTCTTCTAGAAAATGATGTAAAACCATAAATGAGCAATTTTAATGTCCTCTATTAAATTTTAAGATCCAGGATGTGCCATCAAAGAGAATATCCGTTTTGTATTGCTTAAAGCTGAAATTAAAGGGGATCACTGCTGATCTCCCACAGTATCAGGCAACATGAGCTGGAAGAGGGGCAATTAGAGAACTTCAGACATCGGTAGTGTTCACCAAAGATTTTGTCAGAAGGCACAAGTCTGATGACAGAGTAAGCCCATCCACCAGAGATACTGTTTCATCATCCACAAATACAGATGAGAGAATCAACTGCACTGATGACAAGCCTGACTTGGGACACATGGCTGAGAATTCGTGCAAGAAACATGAAATAATTGAGGTTGGAAGTGATCCTGGAGGTCATGTCCAATGACCTGTTCAGAACTAGGCAAGATTTGAAGGTAGGTATCACCTTAGGCTTTTGGAACTTGATGATACAGATTCCTGGAGTCTGTCACCATGGAGATCATAGAATCATTTAAGTTGGAAAAGACATATCGTCAAGTCCAACCATTAATCCAGGACTGCCAAGTTCATCACTGAACTATGTCCTTAAGCACCACGTCTACATGTTTTTAAAATACCTCCATGGATGGTGATTCCACCAACTCCCTGGGCAGCCTGTTCCAATGCTTCACCACCTTTCCAGTGGAAAAAAATGTCCTAGTATCCAATCTAAACCTCCCCTGGCATAACTTGAGCCCATTTCCTCTTATACTGTGGCTTGTTATCTGGTAGAACAGACTGACCCCCACCTGCCTACAGCCTCCTCTCAGGGAGCTGCAAGAGAGCGGTAAGATTCCCCTTAAGCCTTCTCCTCTCCAGACTAAACACCCCCAGCTCCCTCAGCTGCTCCTCACAAGACTTGTGTTCCAGACCCTTCACCAGCTTCATTGCCCGTCTCTGGGCACGCTCCAGCCCCTCAACATCCCTCCTGCAGTGAGGGGCCCAAAGCTGAACACAGGATTTGAAGTGCAGCCTCACCAGTGCCCAGTGCAGGGGGACAATCACTGCCCTGGTCCTGCTGGCCACGCTGTTTCACAGACAAGCCAGGATGCTGTTGGCCGCCTTGGCCACCTGAGCACACTGCTGGCTCGTGTTCAGTCGGCTGTCAACCAGCACTGCCATTACATCTTTTTCCACCCACTCTTCGCCAAGCCTGTAGCATTGCACGCAGTTGTTGTGACCCATGCGCAGGACTCAGCACTTCTCAAACCTCACACAACTGGCCTCAGCCCATCACTCCAGTCTGCCCAGATCCCTCTGCAGAGCCTTCTTGCCCTTAAGTGGATCAACATTCCTGCCCAACTTGGTGTCATCTGCAAACTTACTGAGGGTGCACTCAATCCCCTTGCCCAGACCATCAATAAAGACATTAAACAGGACCGGCCCCAACACCGAGCCCTGGGGAACACCACTTGTGACCAGTCACCAGCTGGATGTAACTCCACTCACCAGCACCATCTGGGCTCAGCCATCCAGATGGCTTTTCACCCAGTATAGAGTACACCCACCCAAGCCATGAGCAGCCAGTTTCCTCAGGAGAATGTTGTGGGGGAAGATGTTAAAGGCTTTACTAAGGTCCAGGTAGACAACAACTGGTTGTACACCACCACCCCGCCGCCTGGACTGTGGGGACTTCATTCTGCTCTTCCTTATCCCTCTCTCCCAGTTCAGGGCACTGAGTACCCTGAGGGCAATTGGTCTTGCTATTAGACTGAGGCAAAGAAAGCACTGAGTACCTCAGTCTTTCCCTCAGCCTTTGTGGCAATGTTCTCTTTTGCATCTACTAAAGGATGAAGATTATACTTGGCACACCTTTTGTTTCTAATGTATTTGAAAAAACATTTTTTGTTATCTTTTACAGTAGTGGCCAGCCTGAGTTCTAGCTGGGCTTTCACCTCTCTGATCTTCGCCCTACGTAACCTTGTGACATCCTTATGGTCTTCCAGAGCTGCCTACTCCTTCTTCCAAAGGTGGTGAACCCTCCTTTTTACTGAGTTCCAGCCCAAGCTCTCTGTTCAGCCAGGCTGGTCTTCCCCCCCACCAGCTCATCTTTTGGCACATGGGGACAGCCTCCCCCTGCACATTTCAGACTTCCTTTCTGAAGAAATGTCCTGCCTTCCTGAACCCTTGACCCTTCAGAACTGCCTCCCAAGGGACTCTGTCGACCAGGCACTTAAACAGGTCAAAGGCTGCTCTCCAGAAGTCCAAAGCAGCTGTTCTGCTGACTTCCTCTTCTTCTCTGAGAATCGAAAACTCTAACATCTCATGATCGCTATGCCTAAGACATCCTCTGGTCACCACATCACCCACCAGTCCTTCCCTGTTTGTAAACAGCAAAACCAGAAATCTTGCCCACCACAGAGGGGCTGGTAACAGCCAAGGACCTTAGATATTGTCACCACTGCACTGGAAAAATACCAGAGAAAGGAAAGGGAAAACAACAGAGAGGGTCACGTCACCCACATACCAGATGAATGCATCAAATTCAAGGCCTCATGCTCACAAAGGGACTTGGTTGTCATGAGTTAAGCAATAATTGGGCCTCAGGGCTCAGCAGTTTTCTGTTGAGGGGTGAGCACTCCAAACACATGTTGCAGAGTCATGCTCCTTCCCTGCTGGGGGGTCAGTCGCACTGGTTTTTGCAAACCAGATTATCTTCAATACAGTCAGTGGATGTCAAATTACTGTTTTAGGAAGCAGGGGTTTAATTGCTTCAAGCAATCATGGATTAAAGTTCTACCTCCTTCACCTTCTTCCTACTGTGTTATGTAGACCAGAAGGAGCTGCAGATAGCATCATAATGTTTCAAGCATCTGGAGAACTTAATGGATGAAGATTAAGGCACCCTAGAAATTACCAGAAGTCACTGCTCATCAGGGATTATAAAAAAAAAAAAAAATCTGGATCCTGAAATGTAATTTAGACTTTATCACTTGCCCAAGTGGCAATGCAAAAGTTTCACTCTAGGCTACCAGGCTGTTTTGGTATGGACTGTTTTAAGTTTTCTTGCTACGGCCCTCACTTCCCCACAGCTCTGCCTTCAGTGTGTCTGAAGCAAAAATAGGGCTGAAACATGCAATCCAATGAAGAAATTGTTTCAGACTACGAATATCTAAATTTATAACTGATAAGTGAAATGTAAAGTATTTTTCTTCTGCTGGCTTCAGAAGAAAGCAAGTACACGTACACAAACTTTTGCTGGGAATGGTAGCTACTTGGTAGCAATGTTTTACTGAGAATTTTTTTCCTCAAGTATTCTAAATTGTCAACCTCCTACTGGCAGTAGATTTAATAAAAAAAAAAAAGTTAAATGGATTTATCTTTTCAAACTCCTGTAGAAGTATTTATTTTGCAACCATGGTGCTGAAATTAAACAGCTAGATAGATACGTGTTTATATTCCTGCAGCCACAGGACTATTTTTTAAAGACTCCATGAATGTGTTGCTAAGAAACAAAGTCTTTAGTACATCTATGTCACTCTTTAACTTACCCTAATTATAAACATTTTTTTAAAATTGCATCTGAAATTATATTTTTAATATTTAGCCATTTTCCAATCACTATAGATGTCATCTTGCTTACAGGACGCAGTAGAAAAAAAGGGAAAAGTGAGATAAATAAGTTTGTTCTTAAAGTATCATTTGGAGGTGCTGAAATGTTCACAGGAAGCTTTTTTCCCCACACAAGGAGGGCCAGATGTATTACAGCAAACAGATGTGATTGACTAGATGTCTGGTATTTTTGTGTTACTAATTCCTCCTGTAACTTGCAAATTTTCAGGATCTCTGAACAAACCTCTAGGTTTCCACCAGTAGATAGATTCCTCGACTGCACCGCCTTCTCCTTCTAAATATGTCACCTCTGAAAAGTAATCAGACTACAGTTCTCATTTCTCTAGAGCTGGGTGGGACTTTTTCCTATGGTATTTCTCTAAAAAGAAAACAACGTTAGACGGGAAAAGGTACTGGCTGGAGCACGGAGGACAGTTGGAAATACTCAGCCGCCTGTGCTGTGCTGTGCTAGGGCTGGAGCCCTCCTGCACGCTGCCTAGCCCAGCTCAGAAAGGGAAGCCTGCTTGCTCATCAGGACCTGGACTCAGCTGTAGCATTTAAGGTAACTTGAGCCAGAAACTGTGGGTCACAGATGTACCTATCTGCATAAAAGCAGAGCACGAGCTCCATGTGTCAGACTGCAAATCTGTTTTGATTTGTCAGACACTATTGAAGTGAAAACAAGAGAAAGTATGGATTACTACTTACCAGAGAAGAACGGATGACAGAGAAAAACCTGCAACAGCTACTGCCCTTTTCAGCCTTCACCAAAAAAAACCTGTGACCTAATTAATTTAAATAACTGGGAAAGCTTAGAAAAGCCTGAAAAAAAAAGTATGAGTTAATGAATTTGTGAGTTACACTTAAGAATCCTGTAACAAGAAGCAAGTCTGGGTCCTGCTCACGAGCCTGATCTCCTCCCAGGGTTCAAAAACCAGCTGAGTAAAATTAACAGTTCCTGTGTGAGGGAGGTCTCATTGCCCTTCCCTCTGTTGATGCACTTCCCCTGATGCTCCCTTTGCTTCATCCTTGCAAAATTTCTGGCACTGCAACATAATTTGTTGCATTAGGCCTGTAAACAGCCACTCCCTCTTTTGCTGCCTTTTTTTTTTTTTTTTTCTGAAGTTCAGTCAACTCTCAATGCATTCAAATGCCAAAACCAGTGCAAAGGAAGCAGGAAGACCACATGGACAAACACGTCATCCTCCCAGCTGTGGTTCAGCCAGCTCCTTTCAAAAGCACCCCAGCAGCTGATGTAACAGCAGCTGGCAAACACTTTGGTACAGAGATCGTTTGCTTGACTGTCTGAATTGTATTTACAACAGAAAAAGGTCTCCTTCCAAAGCATTCAACAGGATGTACTAATGGTCACATGAAAGCGAGCTGTGATAGTGGTTGTCCCATGTAGAAAATCAAATATGGTATTTTTCCCCTTCTTTGCCCAGCTCCAGTGTCTGAGCCAAGCAGCTGCGAGACACGTGATACCCATCACCACCATTCCCCACATTGCTGCATCCAGTGGTAAGGAGCACCCCACCTTTCAGAAGTCATTTATATGAGAATAAAAAGCATGTTGTTACTGACCCAATCGACATAGCACTAAATATTTTCTATCTGAGATACACACCCAATGCTATCTGATGGCCAATACATGCTGGAACTCATAACTTTTTTTTTCCTTCGTGCTATTCCTCATCACAAAGTAGTAAACCTAGGGATATCTCAAGAAAGTAAACCACAGCTACTTATATTAACTACACCCTCTTTTATCTCACCTTTGAAACAGCATTACACTTAAGTACTGTTAGTACCTAAGATTTCCCAGTAAGTATTAAAGTTAACTCACATTCAACAGAAAAACATTGTCAGCTCAAGGAGTAAATACCTTCCACAATATAATGCAGTAAGACTGAACTGAAAGTCGTTGACCATTGTTTGGTTACTGAAATCAAAGACCAGTTTTGCCATTTTTAATGGTGGCAGAAGTTTAAATCGAAAAGCATCTGGGTTTTTTTTAGGAAGCAAAAAGCATCACAATAGGTGATGTAAATTCCCTTAGGATTTGCGTGCTTTTCCCAGGACCCAAATGTTGAGAATTAAATCTCATGTCAATCTATGCAATTAATCAGCAGTGTGTTGTGTTACCAGTTAAATCCTGGAGGAATGTATCAGCAAGCAAGGCACATCTGAAAGGTCTCAACATCTTGTTCTAAAGGATCACCATGGCTACAGTACTAGTACATACTGTTGCTCCTGAAATCGTCCCTAACACATCAGACCAATAAAAACACTTACGTACAAATATCTGAAATAAACACAAAAGGTGGGCACTTTGCCTCAAGAATCAAATCAAAAAGACCTTGAACCTTGCTCTCCATCTTTGTATCTAGGCAAGAAACCACAAATATTTGCCTAATCCCCATGATGAGTGACTTGCTAGGGATGCTTTCTTTGCTTCAGGAGGTTGATTCAGGCTGGGCTGAAACCTTGGTTTAGGATAACATGCTTCCTTACATAGCCCACCACTGTTTAAGATCCCAATTAGATTAAATATTCTCCCACCCTGAGGATTCCTTGCTCATTAGTCAGAAATGAGATTCACTTTCTTCCCACCAGAACACTTACTGCCCCTGCCTGCTCTGGAGACACTAATTACTGCCTAGTAGTAAATAGGCAGCTCATGACTGCTCACATCGTTAGCCAACCTCTAAAAAGATCATCAGCACATTGCTAAGCAGCCTGCCCTTTTTTCCTTGCCTGGGCAATGCTCAGATGCTAGTGTGAAGCTGTCCCATTGGGGGGGTTTTATTGTCTCATATTCCATAAAGCCTATCATTTGCTAATCATACAACACAGCACATTGCTGGCTCTCCTGTGAGATGAAACACAATGATAATCAAGTCACTTGCGGTGGTAAGAGATCCTTGGGTGGCTATCCTGAGCTGCCTCTGCAGGCTACCACATCCCTGGACAAAACAAAACATTAACAGCAAAAGTCACTTTTTTTTTCAGGATTCATAGTGTAGGTGAAACTAATCAGAGTCTGTGTAACATGTTGGCAGATATTTGGATAAAAACACTTAGATACCAAACACCATCCTCCCCCAGTTCCACTTTTATTTACATTTTCTAAGCATGGACCATCAGGACCTGACCTTGTTTGCATTAGACCTCTGGCTGTACTGGGCTGTTCATGTGACAACGAAGTGCACGAACACTGGCAGCTCCTATTTGAATTCTCCCTGTCCTGCTCTCTCCCTTCACGACTGATATCACACGTGTGAATGGCAGTGGCTGGCTTGAGTCCAGCATGAGGGGTTTTTTGTCATAAGGGTTATTTTTAACAACTTCAGGTAGCTTTTGTTACACAAAAATATCATAGCACTCAAGATACAGTTTGATAACTTTAATAAGGCTTTGCAATTTACAGTCAATATGTATTAGTACACAAAATATAAGAAATCACATATACATATAAACTTCTGTTTGTTTTACAAGTCAACCAGTATGAACTACACAAGCTACATTTATTCACATAACAAAATAGAACATTGATGAGCTTCACTCACAATCAAATTTCTCAACAATTTACAGACAAATATTTTTTTTGCAGCTGCTGAAACAACAATCTTCCATAAAGAACAAATAATTTACGTCAACAGATACAATGTCATTGTATTCCATGAAATGAAAGAGCCAAACCGAGCACTGACTGAAAGCTTCCAGATTTCAGCAGAACCCACCTGAAGCAACAGTGCGGAGCTTATACCAGCATCAACTCTGTCCATGGCTTATCAACTCTGTGACTGAGAAAATAAATCACATACAGAAATTCTTTAGGGTAAACGAAGCCATTTAATTTCATTACAGGGTTATTTAACCCATTTATTTTTCAACCTTTTTAAACAAAAAGGAAATAGCTTTTAAAACAAAAAAAAAACCACAAAGATTTAAACCTTTTGGGGTTTTATTTTCTGATTTAAACTATTCTCACATACAACGTGAACTTGCAGCTTGTGAATAGTTTTGGTCCCTCAGACTATCTTCTTGGTGAATCAGTTTTTAACTACTTTGACCAAATACACCAACAATTCACTAATGTCATTATTTGAAGTAGGTAAAAATAACATAAAGTCTGTGATACCCTCCTTCTTGCTTCCAAACAGTATACAGTCACAAAAAACAAAGCTTCTTTTAGCAGCATTAAAGGTGAAGGGGCTCTGTAAAGTCCTGGAAAATTTCTGATACCGTTAAATATACTGAATTCCCTCAGCTTTTCAGACACGGACCCTGCAAAAACCAAGCGGGCAGTTTGCTTTCACAAATAAAACCACACTCCAAGTGCAGCTCCCTGCAGAGGTGCTCAGTTGGTCACACACATTTTTCATGAGACATGTATGACCTTTAACAAATGAAGCAGATGTACCCCATGAGCATTTCAGTATATGCATCAGTGGAATGATTCAGATTTCCTTCGGTCTAGGGGCAAAAATACCCCCAAACTATTCCTCTTAGAAACTCACCACAGCTTTATGCCCATTAGCTGCAACAAAATTTGTTATAAGGACTAGAAACTCACCAATAGATCTGAAAATGTAACTGAAAGCAAGCTGAACTGATCTGCTTCTGTGTTCCCACAGGAAACCTCATGTTTTGTCAGCGATTTGAAGGAACGCTTACACTGATGGAGTATCAGCTCTCCCAGAAATTCATGGAACAGTAAATGATTAAGAGGTCAAGTCAATGAACAAAGCAAACTGGATCACTTCATAAGCTGGGCACAAGCAAAATGTCTTTTATATACCAAATTGGAAAAATCAGTGTCTAGAAGCAAGGAATACCCTTATGGAAAGGATGGTGGACCTTACCCTGGGAAGCAGTGACTCTGCAATGGATCTGGGGTTATCACTAGTACAGAAAATCTACCCCTTTTAAAAATCACCTTGGAGATAACTTTTGCACTTGTACATGTTCTTAAGAAGCCTGCTAAGGTAAAGGATTTGGTGGGGACTATTACAAAGAACCCTGTTCACTTTATTACCTGGAAGGGAGAAATACAGTTTAATTTATCATTATACCACCAGTTTTGGAAGGGATGTATTCTAAAGGGAAGTAAAACATTCAAGTGAGTCTTTTGGAGTAGCAATATCAAACCGGTAAGCGACAAGAACAAACCACTCACAATCTAAAACAAATGCCAAACCACTGAGCCTTGGAATGAATTTTAAGGTACTGCCCATGTATGAGCGTTGCCTCCATCACCTCTTCATACACTGTGTTTAACTTTACTGCCCTGTAGAGCTGAGCGGCTGTAGGTTTATTTGTTTGGAACTTACTGGTGACTCAGATATTGCTGCAACCTTCAAAGAATTCTTGATGGAGCTGAGTTCCCACATGTGTAAGTTTACGATGTGCATGCCACAACATCCCCTTGTGATCTTGTACAGGTTTTTAAGTACAGCTTTCCGGAGAAGGATGTACACCCAGGGATCTAAAATCTGATTCCACGTTGCCATTCGGAGAGCAAAAAGTATTGTTTCACAGGTCTCCTTTGAACGACTCTCATTTATCCCAATTCTGGCCATTGTCAACTGAAAATGGAAGATTTTAAAATTATACATTGAAAGAATACACCAAGAGAGCACGTAAATGAGTGAAATCATTTCAACATTATCTCTAATCTCCATACCTTCACAGCATCAATGCATCCTGATTGCAAAGTAATTTCAGGCATGTAACATTTATCATCCTAGGAATCCTTTAAAGTTTTACATAGGACGTACATGTGTCTCTGCTGAATTACTGAACAAGCAGAGGATGGCAACTATGCAGAGAATACCCTCCTAAACCAGGGACTGATTTGAGCAAGGACTAAAAACTTACACAGAATTTGAGCTAATAGAGCATGCCAAGGCTGTTCCAGGGATGGATTCTTTCAAGGATAGAGGCCATCAGTAGACCAGAACACTTTTATAAAAGGTATTTATTTTTTCACATTTTCCAAATTAAAGTCTGCATAACAAATACATTATCTTGATTTCATCAAGAAGCTTCACATATTTTAAGCTGCAACAGAGCACAATTTATTGACACTAGAAGTTTAGAAGTTTCTAGGAAAATTGAAGCCATGGTGACATAGGACACAGATACCCCTCTTCTTGCCGGTGGAGACACAGAGAGTTTCATTCACCTGTGGAGGTGCTACACATGGAGAGAACTCCACCAGCAACAACACTGCCAGAGCTACGGCTTCACACAGGTGGAGGCATTAGTCTTCCAGTCTAGCTCAGAGCAGGACTGCTTCTGGGAGAGGATACCCAAGAGCTACACAGCCCAGTAAGCTGTGGTAGTCCCTGCCAGCTTTGCAGAGCTCCAACCTAGGCTCAGAAACACCAGCCCTAGTGAAACACACGCCGCTGGGGCTCCTGCCCCGCAGAGCCCTCCTTTACAGGCTTTCTGCCACTGACGTTTTGTAACCTGTGTTCCTGTGTGAAGAAAGCCTGACTTGGCAAAGCCAGGAATCTGCCAGAGGACAGTAAATTCTCTCTCTCTATTATTAATGCTACAAGTACACGAAGACTTTTTTGGTAGAAAGATGAAACACTGTAAGGCTTTCAGTTCCAAAGCCTTTAAAGCAATACAGTTATTTAACTAGAAAACGGGATATTTTACAACTGATGCTATGAGTACACTGGTTTATTGGGCAATGAGAGGTAGGGTCATTGCCCAATAAATCAGTGTGCTCATAGCATCAGTTCGTCTGAGTGCAGAGGGTTGTATTTTCACAAAGATACATTGTAAAAAAAATGCAAAACCTAAACTAAATAATAATAACGAATGAAGAGTGAAAACTACCACGCAAGATTCCAGAAAACATATTTTACTCCTTTTAAAATGCTTCTCTGTATTCCTAGGCCCTACCTATAGTTTGCAGGTCAGCACATCTGAGTATAAACTTGAGTGGAACAGAGTGAATGCATAAAAAGAGACTCTACTGGCTTGATTAAGCATTTGATCACTTGATATGGGAACAGCGAAGAGAGCCCCTAGGAACATTCCTAAGGATGCTGGTAAGACTGGCAGAAGCACAGCTGGGAACCGGTGCAAGGAGGAGGAATGTCTGAGCATGGAGCCAACACAAACACTTATAAGTCAGTTCCCTGAATCTGCTTTTCACCCTATAACCATTGGGCACATTCCTCTCCGACATCAGCAGCCCACCCAAACTTGGACAATTCCTTCGGGTCCTGCACGGGATGTTTTCTCAGGACAGTCTTATATTTTATTTATTAGAGGTCCAATACCACAAGCTAAACACAGACCAAATAATCCTTACTCATACAAGTAGGACCGAGTAGTAAATGACGGCACAACAGAGCAAATAGAGCAATGTCCTTTTCCAATATACTGTATGTTTGACCTAATACAGATATATAGCTTCCTAATCTGCTTCCTAATGTACTTCAAAATACTGTTCATTGTTCTTCTCTCCCACTCTGCAAAGTTAATAAATGCCAAATCCAATGCAACTTCGTGCCTGGAAGAGGAAGCAGTAGATGTTGCCTTCTAGGAAAAGTAGCTCCATCCAGATTTTGTAAAACTATTATTTTCTCACGTTACCTAGCAAACTTGTGTGAGTCCCTTCCATTTAGTAGTAATCACCTCTAAGTGAATCCATTAGTTTGCTGTTCAACTCGCTGGCTCAACATAAAGTACCTCTGATGTGATTATGGACTCACATAAAGTAAATCAGGACAACAAAGAAATTTGATGCATAATTTTATGGATTCTGATACTTAGAGAAGCTGCAACTGGAACATTTAAGTTACCTCTTCTGAATACTAGATGTACAAAAAAATAATATATCTGAACTCACAAGTAGCAAGTAGAGCTTATGTACATAGCTAAATGCTTAAGCAACTCAGCTGTGAATCCTTGTATTGGACATAATGAAGATAAAATACACATTATCTACAAATTTTGTTTCATAAAATGAGAATCTTCTAGACATATGACATCATTTGGGAGTGTTATGCATAAATTAAAAAATGTTTCCTTTCTTGTGTCCCTAAAACCAACATAAAATGATATCCTAACTTTTTGAAGTTCTGAGAGGCTGAGATTTCTGAAGCTCGGTCCAACTCCAAGCATGAGCATTTTTATGCTAAAACACTTGTGGCAGAGCAACAGTAGTGACAGACATGTTCCCTACCATTGCATTGCCTCTCAGTATGAAGTGAGAGAGCTTCTCACTCCTCCAAAGAGCCTGCACTGTACTGGGAGCTCTTCCACATCTGAGAAAACATGTAAGAAAACTGCACGTAACTGAAGCCAACTGCATGCAAAGACAGGACAAAGAGGAGACCATATCCTGGCTACTGGAGCCTTTCCAAAATCATTTGAAGATTTCTAGAATGAGACCCTAAATCCCAGCTGAAGAGGGGTAGAATAGAGTGAGACCACTATCAATTATTATTTCTGTCACACTTTCATGGTCAATTTTTTTTTTATTTAATTAAATTCTTAAAATACTAATCAAAAGTCAGGTTGAAATCATATATGACAAAAAGGCCCAATATTCTACCAGCTGTTTAATAAAGGATTCCACTGAAGCAAAACATGCAGCCAGTCTGTATTTTCTCCCTAGGAGTGAGAAAGTCTTATCACTGAACTGGCACAAGTTACCAGCCCAGGAACTGCAGCCAGAGCTGGCTGCAGCACTAAGCTGACTTCTGAGAGCAGGACCTCCTCTGCAGGTGCAGAAAGGACACTTCTTTTCCTCTTATTTGACTAATACTGTTCAATAATTTGTTCAAAGTCAAGAAACTAATTCAAAGACTGACTTTTCCTTCCTTCTAGGTCTATCAGATTAGTATGACGAAGGAATCCTGTCCTCTGTAGGCAGCAGTACACAAGCGGGGAAGCAGGAAGAGGCAACGCGATTGCCTCATTATCTTGTTGCCTTTGATCCCCACAACTGAACGTAATATTCATGCAGATTCAGCAATATGACTCAAAAAATTAATTCCCAGCTGGTAAATAATAATCATAACTCATGACTAACAAATTTAGAAATGTAAAAATTCAGGTACCATTTTGCTGAGTTGTACAGTGTTTATGTGGACACAGTTGCATGTCTCCCTGGTTTGTAAAAAAATGAAAGTATCACATTATGTAACCAATACAATTCAAACTTTCTCTAGGAAAGTAACTAAAATAGCATAACTGTAGAAGTTACTTTTTAAACCACGGCTTCCTGCTTCTGAGATAAAAAGTTACTCTTTGATAGTTTAAGGAAAGACCTGAGAATTCCCTGTCCCTAAAAATAAATATAGAGGAAAAATCTTTGTCACATGAGGACTTGACCCAATACATCAAACTTCTCCATTGTTTTTATTCCATCAATTTTAGGCTTCACTAAAACCAAAGCTCACTTTGCAACATCCAGAAAGTCTGACGGAAGTTTTAAAATAATTTTGACATTGTCAGCTTTACAATTCTGCATCTAGCTGATAGCATCAGAGAATTGCCATTTCCCTTAGGGACAAAGCTCAGTGCAACGAACTGAAAAAAATTGCTCCAAAGCTTCACACCACTCTCCAAATATAAACAGCATGACTGTAATTTCCCTTCCAATTGGATCTCAATTATATGAGAACAATTAATAAGCTAAATGGCAGTGCTGCTTGGTCACATTCCTGTTAGTACTCAAGGACAGCCAGTCAAAACAAGCAGCAGACTTTACAGCTAGTTAGGAAATAAGACAAACCATAATGCTACTTTGATGCGTTTCAGCACACAGGCTTTAAATCTGGGTTCTATCCTTGACTTCAGGAAACTGGATAAAAACCAGTCACCGAGACTGACATGGAAAGCAGAGCAGACAAATATCAGAAATTCTCTTCCTCTGTAGCTCAGCCTTCAGGCTACGCTTCGCTGTGGGAACCTTGCAGACCCTCCCAAACCTCATCCTCTCCCTTTTGATTTCATTACAAGCGGTTCTGAGAACCTCCGTTAATGGAAGAAAGTCCATGATTGTTTCAGTATTTGCAGAGTACTTCTATTCTGCCACTGATGCTTATGTCAAATCCAGAGGTGCATATCCCCTTCTCCTAAACCACACAGGACTCAAGGTGGTATTCTACTGATTATGTCCCACCCCGTGGAAATAAAAAATACATAATTACTTTGAATCTCCAGAAGGTTTTGGAGGTTCCATTATACATCCTACAAAGAAGCTGCAGCCTGCTGTAGGCAAGAGCTGATAGAAGATGATACTTTGTAGTGCTCTATAAACAAAAACTTTAAGAAAAAAAGTCAACAAAAGAGAGGGAGAGAGAAATCAAAATACATCTTCACATTTTATGTACCATTTTATATCTCCTAAGAACAGACATTAGAAAACAAACACTGACAGCAAATAGCCTGTATCGCTGCTATATAGATACTGCAGTACATAAACCAAGCATTCATTGCAACAAAGCTGAGCATGCTTCATTTAAATTTTTTATGTGGTTCTATATAAGTCAATTTAAAAGCAAGGGCTTCCAAGAAAAATCTGCAGTGCACAGTGCACCACTTCTGCCATCAAAATGTTAGTACACACACTGTACTACTTATGCCACATAATGCTTTTTATGTTATAGATCTGCAACAGGTTTCCCCCCCTCCCCCCGTTTTCCTTTCCCTTTTTAAAAGAAAAACACAAACCATACCTTCAAATTCTATACACCAGATGATCATTTGGCCTAGCAAGTAAATTTTAACTGAGCATAGGGTTTTATAAAAAATGTGTATTTAAAAAGGAATTGAAGGAGACAAAATGCATTAGCAACTTTTCCTCCACATTAAAGTCCACAGAGTATTTCTAAGGAGATGCATAATACTTCCACATATAAAGTTTTGTAGATCAGCTAGACAAGCAGCAGCAAAATAAGGGAATCCTCTTTTCTCTCATGTACACTTCTGTGAAAAAATGATAACGCCACTAAAAATTAACAATGGATCCACTGGCTCACTATTCAGTTGGGGGAAAGTCTGTATTTACCTCCCAAAATCAAGTTCTAGTCCAAAACAGGTAAATGAAGGGTGGTAACTACTGCCTACCATGATATGCATCCTCAAACATGCAAGTTTACTTACTACCCTGTTAAAAGCAGCTACTCTGAGAAAGACTTTTCCACTATCAAGGTTTCAGTCTCTCTTAGGAAACATAGAATCCAAATGAGAAACAGCTCCTTAAAATGAAACTGCATAAACCTTTCAGAGGTATTGTAAAGCTAAAGGCACTCAGAGCTCAGAGGTGTTCCCAAAGCACTACTGCTGTGATAAAAGTCAAAAAGGTACAGAGAAAACAGGAAAACACAACATTTTCCACAAAGCGAATCAGAACAGTTTCCAGTATTCCTTTCTCAGCATAGCTGATTTTGTGACCAGGCAATTTCTTGCCAGCTGATGATGCTGTTTCATGAACATGGTACCATTCAGGACACCTGCCTCTCCTCAGGTTGGCAAGATCAAAGCTTTGAAACGGTATGTCCAAGCACCCCTCTGAATTGGCAGGGCAGATGTCACGCCAACTGAATGCCGAAGAAAGGAGCGCAGCGTAGCAGCAAATATAAGTCACTGCAGTCACGACATCAAATTAAGGCTCTGGGTTTTTGGCACTCAGCAGCTCAGCTCTGTCTGACCTCGCCGCATGATCCCTCCTCGCTGGGGCTGTTCAGTTCTTCTGAGCTTTCCTCACTCCTCGTGCAGGCTCAGGTCTGCAGAGGACTCACAGTCTATTGCACTCCATTACCGTGCCATCAGAGTCAAGTGTGACATTTTCACCATCTGTGTTTTTACAGCTTTATGCAAAATATTTACGGATGGCAACACACTTTCTAAACAAATATTTGGAAATGTCATTTGAAATGAGGCTTTTGTGTATGCAAGAATTTGTCAAAATTACTGAAAAAACATGTAAAGTGCCACATTATACTATTTATATTTTATTAACTGCCTTTGGCATTATCATGCTTTATATAAGGCAGCAAAGCAATTATGAAGTAAGCCTCATAAACAGAAGGATTTTTTTGTGCACATAAACTCGCAAACATTAACTGAAAGTGAAGTTTTATTTTCCGTGAGCTTTCCCCTTAGACACTACCTATTAGCATCTCCTTTGCAGTAACATAAATTCAGGTTGGGCTTGAATGAAGCATTCCAGGTCACCTCTGTTTCACTGAATGAATCCTGGTATTTCTATTTTGGATTGACAAGTCTTTTTTCACTTTCCTTTCCTCCCCCTCAAAATTATTTTTTTATTTTGCTAATTAGAAATACTTTGTTTCAACTAGCTGGCAATGTAATTACTCTCACAGGTTAATTAACTTATTTGAAAGGAAAGCAGAATGGATATGGATAGAGAAGATTCTAGCACTGAAAACAGTAGATGACTCACTTCATAATGAAAAGAGTATCCATACCAAAGTCAAATAAACAACCTGTTTCCTGAGCTACGTGTTTTAAAGTTACAAGAAAGCCTGCGTCCATGGAGCAAGGAATGTATTGCTGCCTAACAACAAAGCCTGTAAAAAAAAAATCTCTTGTGCAAAAAAAAATATAATTTTACAGATAAAATTAAAATATTCTTTACTCAGCAATGCTGAGATAAACTTTACAGGACAACTGCTAGACTTCTTCAGGCCAGAAAACCATAGAGGATTTCTAATAGTGCATAACAAGGACCATCCTGAGAAACACAAACGCATCAAATAAGTATTTAGGAATGTAAGTACTATAGGTATACAGGATCCATTTACTCTTCTATTAGGGTCAGTTGGGTAAAGCTTCAAAACCTGGAAATGGCCTATTACTTCTCTTACTGCTTTGCTTTTTCAGGTTTTCACCCTCATCTGGAAAACAATTACATTTTTATTGGTTAAATAAATGTTCTCATTGATTTAGGAGCAACAGAACTTCTCTCACTAACACCCTACAAATACCAAAGAAAGAATCACAAATACATAGTATCGGGGAAGAAGAGAAATGTCTGAATACAGGGAAAAAAAGAAAAAGAAAGAGACAATATACAGACAATCTGGAGGAAAAGGGAGCTGCAAAGGTCCATAATTACAGAATGAATTCAGCATTTACTGTTATGCACAGGATCAAATCAAAACCTTAGATGTGAACTGTCTTTTCAAACATCACCACGTTCATGCTGCTTCATTACTAAAGTCATCCTCCACTGTATTTACATGTCCGAGGAGAGATAGAATATAGATTCAGCAACCAGAGGCAAATCTTCCACTTAATCTTTGACAGCATGAAAATGCTCTTCTACAGGGCATGCAGGATCTGTCAGTTCTTACCTGGCCATTTTTTTAATCCTCTCAGAATTTTCCCTTCTAAGAATCCAAGAATTAGACTAAATTCTCTAAGGGTTCCTTGGCCAGGTCACTCCCTGATTTCAGAGGAATGGCACATACATGCAGGGTTTCAGGGTAAATACCACCAAATCCAGAGATATCTATACATACTAGAAGTGTTAAAAGAAGGGAGGAAAAATTCACAGAGAGTCAGTCTTGATATCCAGTTGCCTTTTCACCTCTTCTAGAATTCAGGAAAGCAGATGGCTTTGATGTGTGACCAAGTCTGCAAGACCTCAGCTAGCAACAGGCCTAAAAAAAAATAAGGAGCCTACTCTACCATCTAATGGAGTCAGACCTTCAGTTTAATTATCTGAGAAATCATTGTGTTTATTACTTGGGTGTAGGGGAAAATAAGGAGGGAAAAAAAGATATATATTCATTTGTAATTATATTTTATATACGTTTACTATGTACAGAACACACAGTGGAGGAAAATAAATCTTTTTAAAGATGGATTGGAGTGACAGTCACCTAATGACTTGGTGCTATCTGATTTGGAGTATTTGTAAATCTGGCTGAGGCAAAGGAAGATGTGATGTGTTCCTTTAAAAAAAAAAATTACCTTTATTTTATATATCGTTCTGGAGAAATACCAAGGCTAATGAGTTAGCAATATATTTACCAAGTTGGAATATACAATTTGCAATTATTTTTTTTCTTTAATATTGGCAAATGAATTAAAATGGATGGCTGTGCACCTGGATCACCTTTTAGGTGGAGAGGGGAAGAGAAAAACAAATCTCCCTTTAAGAGTGATTTATTTCTCACTACTTCTGCAAATGCAGGCTCCTGTTAAAAGTGTATTCAATTTTATTTCCAACTCACTAATGAACTGTAATTCCTAAACAAAATTGCTACCACTTACATGGATCATCACCTCCTTCCTGCGTCACCTTGTTTTAACACCTTTCCATGCAGTGAAGCTGACGGGAACACAGCTGGCCAGATCCTCCAGCCAGCACAAATCTTCCTCCCCCATGTCCAGATGTTGGCCATGACATGGGTGACAAGGTTGCTCATGAGCAGACTCACTACATCCTTCACATCGTCCTCACTCTCATAACTTTGGGGTGGCTGTGCAGCCCATGCCCAGCTAATGCTGGGTTCAAGCCACCCGAGGCAGCTGGCAGCACACAGGTCCAGGACAGCAAGTAGGGGACCAGCCGGAGATCAGTCGTTAACTTCTGCTTCTCCAATGACAAAGTAATCTTTGCTTTCTGCGAGTTTAGTATTGAGGTTTAGTTGCCTTTAAAATGTCAGTTCAGGACATCCCTTACACAAAGACTTATTTTCAGCCTTCTTTGGGAAATCATGCAGAAACACAACTCCAAAGCCATTCAAAACCTCCCTTCCACACATGTCCCCAAATGTCTTCACACAGCTTATGAAGAAGAGGAGCTTGGAGCAAGCTTACAAGCTCCTCTCCACTCCCAGCTCTCTCTGGAGTAGGTAAGAGGAATCCTTCAGCAACAGACAGTATATTCCTATAACACAGCTCTGGTTCATTCAGCTGCTCAGCTATTTCATCTCATCCAACACGAGAACAGATCAGAGGAATGAGTGGCAGTTACTAAACCCTTACTGTAACTCCTGGTGTAAACCCTTTCTATTTCTAAAAGCACATTCTCAGAACCCACAACGGGCTCGTGCTCCTGTTCTGCTGGGCACTGCACATGCACGCAGCAAACAGGCACCTTTCTTCCTCAGGGAGCTTGTAACCCAAATTGCAATTGAACGATTTCTGAACATTTTAATGTAACATTTTAAATGTAAAATTTAAGTCTTAAAAGCACATGAAGAATTATTTCTCTCTTTTAAATCTAAACAACATTTTTCCCAGAAGAGGATCCCAATAATGCACTCTCTCAGACATGAACTGCTCCTACCCTACTACTGAGACACGTAACTTCTACTAGAAAGCATTTACAATCACCATACAAAACTTAAGATTGTGAATTAACACCATAATAAATATCTCACAGAACATATGAATGTATATCACACCCTGATGTCTATCATGTTAAACCTGGTGAGGATGAAGAACTTCTTAAGAGCTACTCCAAGTGAAACTTGGTTTTCAGCAACAAGTTTACTATTTAAAGTCTTTAGATAGTCAGGAAAAAGAGCCTTCCTAAAATAACCATCCAAAAATGGCTATGCCATGTATGACACTTTCCAGAAATGGTTATGCAGTGTACGACATTTTCAGGCAAGAAAGACCTGAATAAGTGTAATATCTAAGAAACAGGGAAAATCCTCTTCTATCAAACAAAATTGGAATACTTGTCAAATTTAATTACTTTTTAGTATCAGGCACAAAATCCAAAAACTTTATCAATTGAATAAATAAGGGGAGGTTATGAATGGCAAATTTATTAGGCTGAAGTTTTCAGAACTTGATTTTTTGAGATGGCAACTTCAAAATTGAAATCAAAATTTTCTGTGAAAATTGCTGACTTCTATTTGGAACAAAATACTGTGTTTCAATTTATAGATATTTATGGTTTAATTAAGTACACATAATATAAATTTGTAAAATATATTAATAGCTAATAAGAATATCATATTGTATTTTATTATATTAATATATTATCAGTGTTGTGTGTTATCTATCATTAATATATTAATATAATTAGTATATTAACATATTAATATATACTACTTATTATTATAGTTAATTATAATAAGCAGTAAGCAATCTAAAAAGAAAAACAGGATGACATTG
>JAVJGJ010000030.1:21691906-21706647 GCA_035590215.1 Microhierax caerulescens
CGTCGCGGCGCGGGGGTGGCCGCTGACCCCCGGCGGGACGACGGGGCGGCCGCGGGTGCGCCCGGGTCCGCGGCACCTGCGCCCCCAGCGCCCCCAGCCCCAGCGCCCGTTCTCCCGGCCCTTCTGGAAGGGGCTGCGGGCAGCCCCGGGGGTGCCCCCGAGCTTAGGCCGCCCGCGCCGCAGGAGCTCGTCCCTCGCACACCGGCGCGGAGCCTCCTGCCGTGCCGTGCCGTGCCGTGCCGTGCCGTGCCGTGCCGTGCCGTGCCGTGCCGGGGCTCCAGGCTGCCCTGTCACTTCACAGCGCCAGGCGACGGTGGCACCCCAGCCAGGCAGGGTGAGCTCACGCCCACGGTGCCGCAGCCACCGCAGCAGCAAGTCACAGGGCAACCGAGAGCCCACACCTGTCCTCAGGCGCAGCCCCGTCCCCTGCACAGCCGCCCTCTCCACCAACAGCGGGGAGCTCGGGGGGGACAGCCCCCGAAAACACTGCCGTGGGGCACACACCCCATGCACCTACTAGACCGTGCCCAGGTAACGGTGCGCCTTGAACCATTTCTCCACGGGAGCAACATGACGGGAGCACGGCCTGACGAGGAGTTGATGATACTACACCTAAGAGTGGCGATCCAACGGTCCTGAGCCTCCCATCACGTGCTCAGGCTGTTACTACTTGAAGTTACAGATAACTTTTAAGTTCTCTCATCCATCAGTGTCCTGGACTACCAAGCAGGCCTGAATGGGAATTTTTGTTAAATATTCTTACTACAGAAATAAGCCAAAATATAAAATCAAACTGTAAAATATCACAGAATCTGTCATGGGCAAGGACAGTGGAGAACTTGTGTTTGTTCCCATTGACACAGAGCCTTGAGCTGTACTACTTCTAGCTCTCCAAGGTAAGTATTTAGAAATGAAAGTTCTCAAACGTGTTACAGTTCTTGCTTGCCTTCCTATCCTGAATAGTGTGGATACAATTTGCCCCTCCCTAATCCATCACTGAAGCAATACAGGCCGGCTAAATCCGTTCTTTCAAATAGTAGCTCAAGTCACACACGTAAAGAGCTAAAAGCACTGTGCAATGGCCTCCTTCCTCAAAATGCTTGTTCAATTGTGGCATCTTATCATACGAGCAGAAATGGTCAATTTGGTCTGATTAAGACCTATAAATTCCCAGAAATTCTTTTTTTAAGACAACAACAAAATATAAAACCATCTCAAAATACATTATTGCCAATTAAAGTTCAGAGGAAAAGAGTTTATTTTATGTTTCCCTGCCCAGAAATAAATTGAGAACTCAAACTACAAAGAGCTTGCACCGTGTTGTCCTTTCCTAGCCAGATTTCCTCACCCATCCCTCCTGAAACGGGGGCCAATTCTGTTTGAAAAGAAGCAATGGCATTGGTACTTCAAGGCTCTGCAGTGTGGGAGGTAGAAGCTAAAACACCATTATCAGGTAGATCGAGCCAAAGAGAGGAACAGAAAAATCTCAAGACAGATGTTTATGTGTGCTTGTAAAAATGTGGTTAGAGTAAGGAAGGAAAACACAGGCTCATAGAGTGCCTCCTGGGAAAAGCAGAGGTCTGCCAAAAGGAGGGAGAGGGGCATTTCAATTGCTGCAGAGATGGGGAAAGGAGAAGAAGGAATGGTGTTAGGAAAGCAAATCTATAAACTTGCATCTCTCTTTTCAGACAACAGGCATAGAAGAGTGCTCCTGCAGGTGTACAGCTTGAAGAGCACAAAGTTAGCAAAGCAGCAGGCACGTTAGGAGTCGACATTAGCAGGACAGATATGTCTGCAGCTCAGCCCTGCGCACATTTATGTGCTCCTGACACAAGAATAACTGAAACAACGGCTTCTCTGGAATAGGGTGATTTTCTGGGGTTATGGCTAAGTAGGATGGTGACTTCAGAAGGTGCTGGAGGAGCGAAAACTGGCAGTGACACCAGCAGCACTGTTTTTCATACTGGGGAGTATGAAAAAGCCACTGCTTTTTCACATGTAAAAATATGTTTAAAAAGTACAAAAGCCAGAGCAGAGAGCCATCTCTTCACAGGTCACACACCTGAGCTGGAGCTGTGGGAAGGGAGAGGAAGGATTCATGTCATCTTCATCAGGGCAGTGGCTCTTCCTCTCATCAACGGTTTGCCAGTCAACAATATGGAGCTGGGCTTGATGGAGTCCCTTATGTGACTGAAACCAAAAGCTGTAGGTGCAGGAGTCACATGGGAGTGTTTCTTAGAGGCTGTGTTGCTCTGGCAGTTCAAAGGCTGCAAAGGACTGAAGAACTGAAGTAGTGCCATTGGCTTGGCTCACAGACCAATGTTTCTAAACATGTTTTGGAGCCTGTGCGTGTTGTGAAACCCTGGACTCCTGGATACTCCAAGAATCATGAAGATAAATACTCTTTTGGCTTCAAGTTTCAACCTCAATGACGGAATTGGCATTCCCCGCTCACGTTCAATGGGTTTAAATTCAGAAGCACTGGTATAATACATATGCAGATAAAAAGACAGTCTCCACTTCCATGTGCTATGATAATTGCAATCGAGCCATTGATTACCAAACTCCAAAGAGTGGGAGGAAAATGTAAAAAACCTCTGCTGGATGGGGAAAAGCAAGTTGCTGGTTGGCAAATGAAGTGTACAGTAACCAAATCCTCAAAGCCTCCTGCAACAAATCCACAAGCACACTCAAGCATTGCACTGATTTTTTGCTAAAGACCAACTCCAGACAACCTTTCTGTAAATAAATAGGTAGGCATTTCAGTAGCAGCATCAAAGGTGGTAGAATGCAAATGAAAACAGTATCTCTTCCTCTTTTGTCATCTTTTCTTAAATTACTTGTGCAGCCTTCAGTGACAGTTCCTATATGCTTTTGTTCCTTTTTTCACAATTCTTGCTACGAAACATTGGGAAACTTTTTTTCTTTGTACGTGACAACTGTAAATGTCATCTTTCCAACTAATCACATGTAGTGAAGTATCAATGATATAAAAGTCTTTATATTTAGAAGACAGAAGTAGTAAATCAAAAATAACTATAGGTGGAAATTAATAAAACGGGATCAGATTTGGGGCACCTCAGTCAAATAAAACTGCCAGTGAAAATCCTTCTGTTAAATGCCATGCTGTGTGGCCCGTAATCTTTTGAGACAAAAAAGGCTTCTGAGGTCACAAGACATTGACAGCGAGCCCTAGAGCACCCATTGTCATGAAGGATTAGAGTTACTGTCTTCCATTTCTTTGAAATTAGCAGTCCTTCAGGACCTCCTCCTCTGGACTTAGTGTTATCCCTGCCACCCTCAAGGAGCAACTTCTATCAAAGATCCAACTACACAAGATGAATGAGGTGTTCAAATGAAAAAGCAGATGTTCAGGTTAAGGTAAGAAAGGAGATTTAGAGTAGAAGGGACTTGTATCAGGCAATATTGTACATTTTTTGATGCATACATACTACTCTAAATATTATATGGCTGAGGAAAAAAATGAAATGAAGGCAAGTGATGAGTTTTAAGAGGCCAATAAACAATACTGACAGGTGAGTTGAGCAGAGACGTGCTCTCTTCTGAAGCTAGGTAGACAGCAGAAACATGGAGATGAAAAACTGCAGTCTTGAAAGTCTGAGTCACCCCCTAAGAACACCAACATTACTAATTCTTCATGTATTTTTAGTGGCATTATTCAGTATTCTCATTATTAGGAAAATGAGGAATTATTTACATGTCTGTTTGGAGAGTTTTAACCTGGTTTTACAGCAGACTTTCAAAGAGATGGTGGTTTTAAGTCACATATAAGTAAAGGACAATTCTCAATATCATTTCATGAAACTGACCAAGGCTGATTTTGCTTTATAAGTTAATTATACCTCATGTCTGGAACATAGAAGCAGAAAATTAGGTCAGTGATATGGAAGGTGATGATATGTGATGATAGACACAGTAAAATGGCAGTAAGTGCTCAATAAAGGATATCACCAGTTCTTAAGTGTTTGAAGGCTCATATAAATTTAACAAAGTTTTCTTAAAAGCATTATGTGGCTGTTGTGTCCCCCTTCAGAATCAGGTATAGTTTCTGATTTAGCCAAGTCTTGGCTTCATAGCTTTAAGATAAAACTGTAAATTCCTGCCCTAAAACCCAGATGTTTTATAAGAATACATGCACTATCATATTGGTGTGCAGTTAGATAATGTAGGTACCTGAAAGTTTGCTTGATGCTTGAGGCAAGTGGATAAAATACATAATTCCATTATCCTGGCATATTCAAAACACTCATTTTAAAATAGGTTAAAACACTTGTCCAATTAAAAAAAGTATGTTTCAGCAGAATGTGCTGAACAGCTCATCCATGGCTTTGTCATTCAGACAAGTGCCACTCTGACCTTCATGCCTCACCATAATAAAGCAGTCACAAATTCTGGCATACACACTGCCTCAATTGGGACACTGGCCAATGCAGTGAAAGGAGGAAATTCCTAGGTAGTTAAATATAAATAACTGCTGTTTTGTAACAATCCCCACATCAGCTCAGGAGGTTAAAACCACCGAGATGTCAGTAAGGCGTTCACTATCAAAGGGGAATAAAACCAAGAAAGGTCATCGGAAATCATAACAACAAACACGCATCCTTCTGCTGGGATTTCCGCCTGCTGATGGCTAAAAAGGGACTGTTTGCTCTGTGGGTAATGGGGGTTTATTTCCTAAACATCCCTATCAGCAAGGAAGTTCAATTCTGTGTTTCTTGATAGTGAGACATGCCTCCTGGCAGATGAGGTAAGAGTTGCTGTAGACAGAACAAAGGGGAAATATTCACAGTTTCCCCGGTGAAGCTGAGGCAGGGCTGGGCAGGGGGATTGACACCCAGAGGTTTGCTATAATTTGTGACATTCGTATTTGCATTGTAGTTCTTTTCACTAGAAAGAGCAAAGACACATTTTCGGGTTTAAAGTAGTCTTGATCCTGTCACAAGAGGAGCCCAAGAGGAGGGCCACAAAGGTGATCAGAGGGCTGGAGCACCTCTCCTAAGAAAACAGGCTGAGAGGGTTGGGGTTGTGCAGCCTGGAGAAGAGGAGATTCCAAGGAGACCTTATAGCGACCTTCCAGTACCTGATGGGGGCTTATACAAAAGCTGGAGAGGGACTTTTTACAAGGGCATGGAGCGATAGGATAAGGGGGAATGGCTCTAAACTGAAAGAGGGTTTGATCAGGTATATGGAGAAATTCTATACTGTGAGGGCGGTGAGACTCTGGCACAGGCTGCCCAGAGCAGCTGTGGCTGCCCCATCCCTGGCAGGGCTCAAGGCCAGGCTGGACGGGGCTGGGAGCAACCTGGGCTGGTGGAAGGTGTCCCTGCCCATAGCAGGGGGCTTGGGCCTACGTGATCTTTAGGGTCCCTTCCAACCCAACCTTTTCATGATTCCAAGTCCATTCAGGGGCATTCCTTTAGCCAAGGAATCTGGTCGTCAAGTGGCTGATGGGCCTGTTGGTACCAAATAAACAGATTGTTTCTGAGATGCCTGCAGACCTGCAAAGCAATTCCTTGATAAGCAGACCAAGACCATAAGCTAAACTTCTGAAACAGCTGAACTTGACATAGTCGTCATGGCCAAGCCATGTTAGGAGAGGAAGAGAGAGCTCAAGCATCCATTTCATCTATCAAACACACAGACAGAACTTGAAGCAGAAAAAATGACTAAACAAAGAAGTTTCCAGTCTAAGTCAGAATATCTGCAGTACACCAGGATATGCAATACAACACACACACAAAATTATTTTTTACTGTCTTACTCACATTTTTTCTTAGCAGTGTTTTCATAAGCATAAAAATGAAGATGCTGCTTATTGGTCAAAAATTCACTAACGGATCATGCCAATCAATGCTAAATATTAGAAGTGGCTACTGAAACCTTTCATTCAGCTTATTGATTTGCATTTGTCCCTACTTAGAGATACACTTTCATCTTAATCACATACTGCCACTCTAAAATTATTTGATTACTACAAACAATGCCTAACTTGATTATAACAGAAAGAACTGGAGGCAATAATTTCCCTTCCTTTTTCTTCATTTGCAAACTTCGTGTATCTGGTACTTTCTTTTTTTTCTGTTGTGTCACTACAAGGCATACATGGGAGATGATTAGAACCCTTCTATGTGTAATTTGATTCTTTCTTATACACAGTTTTATACATTGCTTTATGCAAGTATGCCCCTTAGAAAGGAGGAAGGAGGAACAATATAATAGCAAGGTGATTATATAGCAGGTGTGTCACTGAAACATCTTTTAACTACTTTTTAAATCTTGACTGTGAAATAATGTGAGTATGTTCTTGCTATAAACCCACAAATTTGCAAGCATCCCCTTCAAGAATTTCTAGGAATCTTCATGTAGAAATTCTGTACCCATTTGACTGGCTGTAATGAATTTAACAGTCAGAAATAAAAGTTCAGTGTGAAGTTTCAGAATCAAGGGTTGTCTCCTTTACAATTACATGAAGTATACATTTTTTGTGCTACCATAGACCCAAATCTTACAATGGCCAGACGAGACATGTATTGCCACTACTGACATGAATCTTGCCTGTTCAGGCTGGGGTAATTTGTACTGAGTGGGCTTAATCAAGACTGGAAGTACTGTTCTACCCATAACAATAACAGTATAATTTTCTTTTGTTCATTTTAAATATGTGGGACAAAATGTTCTCTCTTATGACTCACCTCTTTAATATTCTGAAACATAAGAACAAACAATCTACAAAGTGATACTAAATGCTGAGCTGTATTAACTCCTTTTCTCTTCTTTCCTTCTCTAGAATGGAGACTCTGCAAAGCCAAGTCAAAAGAAATCTTTCATCAGGCATTCTTTTCAATCATTCTTCTCAGGTCAAATGAAATAAAGAAATCATATCCTTCAAACTCTCCTAACCTATTATATTGTACCATGTGACATAATGGCCAAAATAAGTCCATTATGTGAATAAATTTCATTAAGAGTATGCCTGCTGTATGCCTTCAAGTTACATGGTATTATTCATTGGTTTATTTGCCTGTACATGTTTAAAGGATTTAATATGTGAAGGTTTGATAGATTAAACACTTCTAAAGTATATTTTGAAACTAAAGGGTCATATTGTTCTATTGGTTGCAAACAGAAATTCCACAGTGACTTCAAACAAATAAATTACTGAAAATCAAGTTCACTGCATTCTTTAGAAGTTCTAGTAATTACCTCATAACTTAGTTTCTGGTCTAGATGACAGGTAGAGAACTACGTCTTTGGACTTTATCAGTTTCACAAAAAAAAAAAAAAAAATCATATTCTCTCAATACTTCAATAAATAGTTACAGAATTAAACCCCCAAACAATAAATGCAGTAGTTATGATCAGCAGTTTTCGAGAGACATTCTTTATTTCTCTTTCTATGGGAGGTGTGGTGTATGTATTGCTTTGAATTGTGGCTCAGGAAGAGTGAAATGCTATTGAATGGAACAGCTTTTCATTTAACAAATATGTTAAAGGGTGATGTTATTGATAAAGGTAACTCATCAAATTAGTGACTAATCCAGGAGACTTATAAGTAAAATGTTACTTAAGAAGAGAGGCAAATCAAATTTAAAGTACTACTTTATGATTTTATGTATTTTTCTTTAAAAGGGGGAATTCTAAACCATTTTTGTGGCTGACTAACTTTGGCAGAAGTGTGGAAGGAGAATCTGACTATTTATTGCTAGTTGGGTTCTGCGGCCTGTAGCACTTTCAACAGAGGTTTTAGCAGCCTCAGCCCTACAGAAGGCACAGCTGAAGGTCATGAAAGGACTGTGTGACTCCTCAAGAGCTATGATCATGCCCCACACCTACTTGCATGTGAAGTAGTTTGCATATTATAACCTATGTAATACTCCATCTGAAGTTCATTACTCACCACTACCACAGGGCAGCTGAAGGATTTGGGGGAGGAGGCAGAGGAGGGATGCAGGTAACAGGAGAAAGCTCCACAGCATTGCTGTGATCCTATTTCACAGCCAGGGCATAGTCAGGAGGGTACGAACAGTCACAGGACTGACTTTGCTCCCCCGAAGGGTTTGTAATCTGTGTAAATAAATAGATAGAAGATGCTGAAGGCATCTTCTCCCCAGAAACATAAAAACAACCCTTGTCGCGTGTCATCTTCCAGTATGCTGTGCTGGGCCCTGACGAGCATTTCTTTCAGGCAATTAAGATGAAAGATGATGCTTTCAGTTTCAGATGCATCTATTCCAATTCATGCAAGAATAAAAATATCTTTGAAACCGGTAACACTGAAGAAAAAGAAAAATGTGATCTGTTGTTTCCTGTGAGCAGATAGATACTGATAGGATAATCAAAGCTGTGGCCAAGTGAAATTCTTCCTCCCTGTTTAATAACCTGTAATTAATGCTGCTGTTTGCAAAACATGCATGCTTTTCCAGACTCCAGTTCTCTTACAAAATCACAGTCAGATTAATATTAGTTGCTCCTGATTATCAAAAGTATCAGGAAACAGAACACAGCTGCATTTAAGAACAAAACCAAAAGTATCTTTAACATAGAACCCTTTTGCATTTGCAGATGTAAAGGGGAACAAACTAATGGAGCTCTGTGGGTTAGTAATTTCATCACTTATCCTCAGAGCTTTTTAATCATGTGTTTTGTAGTCTATGAAGATTTCCCAACTTTTCCATCTTCTATCTGCGATCCTGGAATCCTGCATCCTCTATTCAAAGGCTTTACCTTTGAATTTGTGCTCTAGAAATATGTTACCATTTCTTCCACATCAGAGAAGTCAAACTTTTGACAGAAATTCCATTTAATACATCAAATGTGGAAGAGAATTAAAGGATACTTGTAATTGTGAATCCATGAATTAATAGGTTTTCATTTCTGAGACATAATTGAAAGCTGACAGTTGCAAATGTAACATTTCCAATTAAATATGCTTTTATTTTATAATTGTTTGGGGGGTAATATAATAGGTTAAAATAAAGTAGTGTGAAACAAGCATTTCTGAAAATGGTCATCCCATTGTAAAGTCATGTTCCAGATAGAGAAAATAAAATTGTGGTCATAACTGGAAAATTCCTATAAAAGTCAGCAAAAATGATGGAATCAATCAGCATTGTAATCTTTACATTTTTATACTATTATCTAAACTATTTTATCCTCTTACTTCCAAAATTCAAATTTAACAAATATTTGGAATGGTGAAGGAATTATTTACATTTTAATAATGGGAAAAAAAGGGTTCTATCAAAGTAAGTATTACTCATCTGTTTTATAGTTCACAGCACTGAGCTTCCAGACAGCAGGTAATTGGCAACCTCTGCAGTTTCTGCAAACCTTAGTCAAAGAGACTTCGACAACTTTATTTTCCTTAAGAAAATGGAAAGGCGTTAACAACCCCAAAATATGACTTCTTAACTGATGTAAGTTCTCACCAAGACAACTTTAATTGAGCTATAAAGCAGTACTTTTTTTTTTTTCTTTTTATAAAAGATATTAACATAATCCCTTCAATTATAATATAAACTCAGTAAAGTCAGGATGCTGTTATTTGACATTAGCCATGTAGTGGCATATTCAGAACCCTTTGCTCTGTTGTAACAGTGAAGAATGCATTTCACAAAAAATGACAAAATCTTTCAAAAGAGCTTCTAATTATCAATGAAAATTCCCCAGATAAGAATAGGAAGCATTTCTTTACCGTGAGAGTGGTCAAACACTGGAACAGGCTTCCTAGAGAGGTGGGCGATGCCCCAAGCCTGTCAGTGTTCAAGGGGCATTGTCCTAACGTGCTTTAACTCGGTCAGCCCTGAAGTGGTCCAGCAGTTGGATTAGGTGATCATCTAGATCCCTTCCAACTGAAATTATCTACTCTGTTCTATTGTATTCTACTCTAATATATACTAGCAAGTAGGCAAGTACATGTTGACTGTTTTTTTTCCTCTGATTCCCCTCTTACCATTTTTCATATTTTGAGGTAAAAATACTTCAGTGTTATTTTTAAGTATATCATATTTACAAATCCAAAGTCCATTAAAAAGCAATAGGAAGACTTCAGTTAACATCAGAGGGCTCTGGGTTAGAAACAACGTAAATGCCAGTTGATTAGCAGAAAAAGCAACCCTAGAATATTACATTCCAGAAACACAGTTCCCTCCCTGAGCCATCCCACCATAGCTAGAGATCAACAGAGACGCAGGAATACAGGACTGATGCAGATAAAAAGTTATGTCTATATCTTATCATGTAAAAGTAAGTAGAAATATATATTTTTTTTTTACTATACACCAACCTAAAAGAAATTAGAATAAAGCAACAGCTTAGGCAAGCAAATCTAATTTTAGAAAAAGCTTCATGTTTTCACAACTTTTTTGTCTGGAATCACTAGTATGTTAAAGCAAAGTGTGATCTTTAGACTTTAGACTCAACAACAAACCACAACCAGAAGTGGGAACTCAGCCTCAAGGCTTCCGACTAAATGAAAGTGTTTGGGTTTCCTGGCAGAAGATAATTTTTGATAAATAAATAAATTCATCCTAACGAAAAAAAAAAAAAAAAAGCATTTATGATGTGGAGAGGTCTCTCTGTGGAGCTATTTAATTAAGAATGATCTAATTGTTTTTGTAAGTAATTCTCACAGTATTGGCTTACCTCAAGTAATATTTCTGCTAAAAAAAAGGTGGTAAACAAGTTTATATCCTTAATTTAAATAAATTTCATTTTCAGTGTGATAGGCAGCCAGGTAACCATTCGTCTCTTACTAGATCAATGCAATCTGTACAGATGCAGCCTTCAGCCAAACAGACAATACACCTCTGAAATCTCAATAACCCAGTTGCTCTTGGTAAACAGTAGGATTTGATAAACAGTGGGTTAATGAAATATAATATTTTCAGTAATAGCATTAGTGGAGTTTCACTGGAGAGAAAAGAAGAAGAAGGTGTTTGGAGAGGAACTAGACCATCAGAGCCTGACAGCATATTGTAAAGGAAGAGAGCAAAGAGGAATTCACATCTAATACATGTCAACACACTGGTTTTCTTTGGCTTTGTTTTCTAAAGTGTAGGGGATTGGATTTCTAAGGAAGGAAGTATTCAAGTTTGGTAACAGCCCTCTGCATGACCAGATTGACCAAGCAAATCTCAGATGCAAGGATTTAGTAACCAGATGGGGCCATGTGCATCTAAAGACGCAGCAGCAGAGGCAAAACATCTGTGACCTGCAGTTTTACAACCACACTGCCCACATACTGGTGCTTGATCAGAAAGTCTAGCTTTACATATCCTAAACAGAATCATGTCCAGAGGTGTCATAAAGGTTCTTAGAGGCCAGCCACACACATTAGCATAAAGATATTGGATCACCTATGTAAGTGAGTGTAAGCACGGAAATAGTGAGCCTGACTTCTGATGTTTAAAGGGCTAAAACCTGGACTTTCTTCAGCGGCTTGTGAGTCCATTTGTAATGATACAGGTTGTTTTAAGGATATTTTTTTAAAAAATCTTTAATTAGTAACAAAGCAATTAGTAGCATTTTAACATTCTGATTATCTGAGGTCAAAGCTAGTTAATATTAACTCCATTAATTGTGTATCAGACTTCTACTTTCCAGCTTGGGAAACTGGAGTAGGCACAGAGCTGTTTATTTAGTAGAAGCAAAACAGATGAAAAATTAAGGAAAAATTAAGGAAACAGAAAAAAAATGTACAAAACTAATCCATAATACTAGCACTATGTAGCACTGCAGTGAAAACAAGACAGCCTTTGAGTAGCCCAATTTAGCTTAGGAAAGCACTAAACAGGGATGAATCTGTAAGGCTGATGGAGAAGTACCATTTTGTTGAAACTTGACTAACTAATCAAATATCAGGACATTTATAAGGGGACATCTATAAGAGGACATTTATAAGAGGACATTTAATCTCAAGTAACAGCTTTGACTTCTGCTTTCACTTTTAACATTAAGTAGTTGGTCAGTATGAAGTCAGATTTATTTCCTTCTGAGAATTACTTAGCCTTTAGGATTAAGCACAAATAGGTTCTTATCTCTTCAGGTCCTAGTGCACTTGAGCTGTACTAAGGAGTAAAAAATGCCAGTGAATTTCCATGTATCCATTCTGGATGGCTTCTAGCCCTTTGATTTATTTTTCAAGAGGATCAGTCTTTCCTACTATTTTTTTCTTAGTTTTCATAGCTAATTATCCACTCTCTTCTGAGGTCCTCAAGATCTTCCATGGTGCCTGATAAAAGCTGACTGGCAGAGGAACTAACTAGGAAAGTATGTTACTGTTTCCTCATAGCTAGAAAACATTTAGATTGCTCTGTCCTGCTACCATAGATGACCAAGAGTTTGGAATTAATTAAATAAGTGGAAGGATTAAAGGGTTGGAATGACAAATGTAAGCTTTGAGGAAACACTGTAAATAAATCACAGGCTGGCTAAACAGAAATTAAGTGGAAAAAGTGATTATGTTCTACATAAGCATAAATACCAAAGACAAAAAAGAGGAAAAGGAACTGTTTAGGGCGAAACCCAAGGAGACAAAATTAGTACTAACCAGACTAGATTAAGCAATGGAAAGTATCAGGAGAATGTACTAAAGGTGAGGGGTGGATGTTTGTGAAGTGTTCTGGTAAGGGCACGGGTGCGACCTTGAACAAGATAGCCAAACCTGACAGCCTGGTTCAACCACATCATTTTATTCATTGGGATTTTATTTATTTATTTATAAAAATTTTACATTTTAAGAGGGTTTGGTTTTTTTTTCATTTTCCTTTGTTTTGCCTTTATATGATTATTTTTATATTAAACGACAGAAAAGAAGCATATTATTGCAGACACGATTAGCATGAGTAGATTTTTTCATTTGAGAACAGAAAGCTAACATTCATAGAAAGACAGCGTGGTTCACGGTGATATCACAGGCCACTGGGTCTTTTGGAAAGATACTAACAAGCTATGAAAGACAAGAGAATAAATTTCAATGTGTGAAAAAAAATATTTTTACTTCATTTTTCCCATCTTCTAATAGTAAACACTATCATTTTTTTTAAAAGATTTACATCCTAAATAGTAATAGCTACATCCTAAGTGTGAAATACAGTGTGCAGAAACATAGACCTCGATTAGGAATATATAAATCACCAATATTTATACTACATTATTAGATTGATTACAGAACTTGTATTTTTCTCTAGGAGTTTCAACTTTAAACTGGCTATTTATGGTTTATTAAGTGTCCTATGGGTAACATTTTCCCTTTGCAGCTTACTTTTCAGATGTATTGGTTGATCAGCATGAATGAAATTATGGGTTTTTTTGTTTTACTGCACTATTAAGTCCTAAGTTAGTCTGGGACTGTACATCCCATGATAACATCATACTTCATACAGATAAATGTTCAATAATTACTTTTAAAAACTCCATACCTGAATGAAAAAAAATTAAAATTATGAACTTGTGGCTGCATGGAATTGCTGCCTTTTCCATGACACCTTCAGAGTTAGAAGGCCAGAAAAAGTAACTGGTTTAAAACCTCAAGTTTCCATGTTTCACTTTAAAAATATTTTTCTTCATAATTTGAATGTGGAAACAGCATATTCCAGCTACCCCTGTAACCGCAGTAAATGCCACAGGCAGAGGAGCATGTATCACAGGCAATATACGGTATTAAAAAACAATAGGTCAAGGTGACTCAGAGGTTTGTAAGATCCAGAGCACAGCATCCTTTCTTTGCCAGAATCTACTCTTTGACAAACTTCAGTGTGATCAGATATTTTTTTCATAAGCTGTGAACAGCAAGTAACATCTAATGTTTTGCTTAACCTGTCTGTCCTCACATTTGCGGAGGTATATTGACAACTGGAGATAAATTGCTGACGCCTTAATTAGCTATGTAGCAATTAGCTACGTTCAGAGTTACCTGTGGATGGAATGCATCAATATCCATGAGTTGTTAATATCTCTGTAAGGTGTATGTTATCTTTCCGGGGAATATATAAACTGTACCTGAATCCAAAAAGAGGAAAGTGTTTCTAAATGAGCCAACATTAAAAGAAAAAAAAAAAAAAAAGCCTAAAAAAACCCTAAAACCACAACAAAAGACCTAACAGTACCATATTATGGGAAAATCTTCTTTTTACAAATTCAGATAAAAAAAAATTAAAGTTCAGAAAGAACTAATGACCCAAAACATAATGGTCATGCTATTGCTTCCTCACCTTGAGCAAACAGCAAAGTCTGCACTTCCTATCAACAGTGCCTACAACGGGACACAGCAGCGATGCTGAGGGCTTTGGAGGTCCACGCAGTGACAAGCTTGTTTTGTGCATGGCACAGCCCTCTTGTTTACAAACGGTCACACTGTCATGCTGCTGACTCAGGTTTTCAGGTTAAGCACAGCAGTTTTAAACATGCTAGTAGGAAAAAATAGGAGAAATATTAAAAACGTTAAAATCTGTTAAAGAATTGTTTTCCTTAGAATCAGTGGCTTTCTGATTCAAAAGGAAAATTAGTTACAGCTTGGAATATGGAATATAACCATGCATGGTCCCGTTGCAGACCCCTGCAGAACACCACATGCCCTTATGGTGTACCTAAAGGGAATCTCCAAGGAAGCTGGAGAGGGACGTTTTACAAGGGCATGGAGCGATAGGATAAGGGGGAATGGCTCTAAACTGAAAGAGGGTTTAGATTAGGTATAGGGAAGAAATTCTTTCCTGTGAGGG
>JAVJGJ010000030.1:21706699-21727826 GCA_035590215.1 Microhierax caerulescens
ATCCCTGGCAGGGCTCAAGGCCAGGCTGGATGGGGCTGGGAGCAACCTGGGCTGGTGGAAGGTGTCCCTGCCCAGGGCGGGGGGCTTGGGCCTACGTGATCTTTAAAGTTCCTTCCAACCCAAACCATTCTATGATTCTGTGATCTAGAATGGCTGGTTGAATCTTACGGAAATTAAACCATTGCTTTAAAATAATAGATGTGTCTTATTGATTGTCCCTCCAGATCTAAAAATGTTCTTCTTTGTGATGAAACCTATATAGTTTTTTTGGATGATCAGAGAAATGGTACAGTTTAAGAGCTACTGTAGCCTTTTTTAGAATTTAGTTCATTCTGCTATTAACTTTTCTGTCTCCCTAAGTGGTAACCTAATTCTGCTAAGAGATGATGCTTATCTTCCGTAAAATTATTTCTGATCAGGAAAAGTTCTTTAAAAAAATTGGGATAAGATAATGAAATATTTAACAACAGCCTCAGTGGAGCCTCTGTTCCCATGAAGGTTCTTTGAAGTCCAAAAGAATAAACAACTACGGAGACATCACCTTCAAACTGCCTGTCCTGTGGTGCGGATTCCTTGTAACTTTCTTCAGCAATCATTTCTAGATTCCTGATGTATTAACATAGGTCTTCCAGGAGGACATGATCCAAACTGACTACTCGCTGTCCACCTGAAACCTGCGCACCAGGATGTTCTGAAAGATTAGCCATGAGCTCAGCCTATTTTATATTATACCTCAGCAGAATGCCCATTTCTCCATCAGCATCACAGGACCAAGGAAAAGACACAAAATCTCCAAACCAGTCTTACCAGAAAAATTGAAAGCAAGTTCATTTTCAAAAGTGGTCAAGTAAAACAAAGACCTGATTTTCATTATAATTAATAGCAATAAAGCAGTGAAATAATTTAAACACTTGAAAAATACCTACTATTTTACGGGCCCCATTCTGGGGAGCTCAATCATATCTATTTATCAAAACAGCTTTCAATATGTGCCCACATTCTCCCTATTCCTAATTCTGAGAAGTCAAATTGCAATACACTGTAATGGGAACCCACTGAGCTAAAGAGCACATGGGGTGGGATAAAGATACTTTGCCATCCAACAAAAATTGTAGTTTTCCAATTCCAGCCCAACCTGTTTGCAGCCAGCGTTGCTTTGCAGGTTTTCCTGCCATGCAGCAGGACTCTTGTATGAGCTGAGGTTTCCTGTCACAACTGAAAACAGACTATGCATTACAACATCAGCATCTTGGTTGATAATTAATCTTTGCAATGAGCATCAGTTTTGCCTTTATCAGCAAATTAGAGAAAGACCTGATATAAGAAAAAGGATGGAGACTGGACTTAGTTTTGGGTTGGCTGTTTTTTTTTTTCCACTGACAAAGGCACACCATTTTCACCCAGATGTTAGAATTATCACTTTTAAACACAGCAGAAGGCTCATCTTGACAGATGCAGCAACACTGTAAATCGAGGCATTTATTGGGAAGATTTATATAAAAGAAGATGATGGATAAAATTGAGAAATAATGTTCTGGTATTGGAGCCTATTTTAGTCTTGGAGATGGATGATGCATGTCCAGAATTATTATTCTTTGTTAAAGGACTGAGAGAGAGAGAAATTGTGCAAGTACCAAAGCTGTAGATAAGGAAACAGGGAAAAGAGCTGACCCAGAATAATCACTGCTTACCTGCCAGAAGACAAAACAGTACATTCCTTGGCCCAATACATCATCCTGCCTTCCCCAGGATTTGTGGCAAAAGCTTTAAGATACTGTTCTCCTGTGATATGTTCTGTTGAAATAAATAAATAAATGAAATTATATGGAGCTAAAAGCCTGACAAAGAAAAATAAAAAACCAACAATGCTCAACAAAACAGAAGAGGCTGTTAAGAGAAGAGTAAGCAGATACACTAATAGGATAGGAGGGAAGTGTGTAGTATTTAATTGAAGAGTAACAGACCATACAGAAATATTTTGGTGAGAGGAATGTGAGGGCAGTAACCAAACAGCACAGCCAGTACAGCATATGTTGTGAGGGGAAAAGTTAAGGAAAGCACGTTTCTTCTTCAGGAAATGCAGGTATCAGCCCATGGTGCTGCAAAACAAAACTGATTATAAACAACTGGGCTAATGAGGAGAAGACAAGAGAATCTACACATATTTTTACGCTAATAACTTTATATGAGTTACTGAGCAACGGGAAGCAAACAAAAAGCTTCGGTAAACTCTGAATGCCTACGGAGCAGCTGGGAAGCCAGCTACAGTCTGGTTAGCACAGGCACCGGCGGGCCAGCATTAGGGTGGTCCTGGCTTTGCCAGGGGGAGCACAGTAAAGCAGAGGATTGTGAGGGCCTTACTACAAAGCTGTTTGCTCATTCCCCTCCCCCTCCCAGCAGGATGGGGAGGAGAATCAAAGCAAAAAAGGTAAAGCTCAAGGGTTGAGATAAGAACAATTTAATAATTGAAATAAAATATAATAACAACAACAACAACAATAATAATGAAGAAGAGAGAAGGGGAGAGGAATAAAAACCAAATGGAAGGGAAATACAAACCGAGTGATGCACAATACAAGAGCTCACCACCCACTGACTGATGCCCAGCCGGTCCCCGAGCAGGGATCAGCTGGCCCTGGCCAGCTCCCCCTGGTTTGTAGACTGAGCATGATGCTCTGTGGTATGGAATGTCCCTCCGGCTGGTTTGGGTCAGCTGTCCCGAGTATGTCCCCTCCCAATTTCTTGTGCCCCTCCAGCCCCCTCACTGGCAGGGCCTGAGAAACTGAAAAGTCCTTGACTCAGTATAAACATTACCCAGCAACAAGTAAAAACATCAGTGTGTTATCAACATTGTTCTCACACCAAATCCAAAACACAGCACTGCACCAGCTACTGAGAAGAAAATTATCCCAGCTGAAACCTGGACAACTTCTCAAGCTCTCTAGCCCTAAAGATGCTTACAGGCATCATATCTCCTCTTCTTAATATAGACCTATGATGGCACATTCCAGCGTTGGGTATAAAGGAATATGTGCATGAGTACAAAAATTTTATATCTGTAATTTCCTGATAAACATTAAACAAGCATTTAATGTTCTTCTGGGAAGCAAGAGAAATTCATACATTTATTTTATAAAAGACACATATCTTTATGACAATAAGATAGCAGAAAAGGCCATGGTGAAGTACTTTCACCCATTTCTCTACACTTGGATTTTGGCTGCTGAATATTAGTCCTAAATAATACAAAAAAGTTGAACAAGAAAATCTGTAAAATGTTTAAATGAAGAGTATTACCTTCCATTGTTGTCAAGTTATGAACAAATCCTGCGTTTGGCCACATGTGTGGCTCCCATTGGACATCCACAAGACACATTCACCTGTCTCGTCAGCAGACAGGTAATAGAGTCAGCAGAGCTGACTGTATTACCAGTGGCACCAGCTTTGCAAACACATTTAGCCAAATCCTGAGGCTTTAGTTGTGGTCACTGGGAGCTTTCTGACAGCCATCTGAGGCACAGGCTGAGAGTCAAATCTCCTGGAAGTCAAAGACAGTACCCTGATCGATTCCAGCAGGGCCAGGACTGCACTAAGCCAAGCTCAGCCAAAGAAATGAATGGCCATTCACACAGTCAGAACACAGACCAGACTGCCTGTCTGTCATTAGAGCAAGAGCCATGGAAGGAATAATACTGTCAATATGCAGACCTAAATCTAATGCAGCTAGAAAAACCTTCATTAAAAAATGAGGAAAAAAAACAAAAATATTTTGAAAGGGATGATAACTGGAGCATATAAGTACCTAAGAAAAAAAGAAGACAGAAGACCGACTGAATGTGTCTGTGCAGTTACCATGCCAAAACCATAATGTGGCTTAGGTCCAGCAACAATAATAGACACACAAACACAGAGCTGTTTGTCCTGGAGCTGAGATGCGGAATGCACTGTCTCCCTAAAAACAAAGAGCATCGCTACAATGTATTCAAGGTGTTGAGCGATGCTTATACTCTAGTAAGGATCCATACTGCTCAGCCTAAACAGTTTTGTTTTCTTTGTTTCTCAAGCACAGTTATTTTCCATTGATGACTTGAGCATCCTTTGCGGAGGATAGCAGCTAAGCAACAGTTGGCTCTTGCAACAGTACGATCTCCGTAAGTTTAAGAGCATTGCACAAAAGGTTTTATTCTTTTTCCTTTTTCTTTTTTTACTTCTTCTATTTTTCTCAAGAAAGAACTGGAAAATGAGTAAAGTTTTTAACACTGGCAGATTGTTTTCCTTTATGTAAACAGCCTCAGGGGATTTGTTGAGACAGAGTAGTCAAACAAGCAGATTTTATTTCATAATAAATAAGCTTTAAAATTATTCTGGCATATTCAATCACACAAACAAGTTTTCCCAATTCAGAAAAACTTCTCAGAGTTTTTTCAGTTCTTTTTTATTACATCAGCAAATAACCATGCTCCTCAGATAACTCTTACTTGGGGTTTTTTTCCCTGAATCTTGCAATCTCATTTTCATTTACATCACCAGCCAATCCTATCATTAGGATTTAGACATTTATTAAACATTTCATGGTAAACTTGATAATGTATTTGTGATGTATTGAATCCAATCCTAATGAAGGTTTGTTTTAGAGAAATGTAAACAAGAGGGACTCGTTCTCATCTAACGCCATTTGGCAGCAGAAACTCCCATAGGGAGGAAATGAGCTGTCCCATGGTTAGCGTACTGGTCTGGAACTCAGAAATTCCTGGTTTAGTTCCCTGTTCTGCCGTAGACTTCCTGGATGGCCTTAAATAAATCTTTCTCTGCCTCTGATCCCCATGTATAAAATGAAATAATACCTGTTTCCTGGTTAACAGACGAAGGAAAATGAAACAGCTGAGAAGGGCTCAATGCCTGTCAGCTCAGTTGAGCCACTCTTACTCAGATTGTGGATTTGCTCTTGCTGCTACCTTATATCAGTCTGCAGTTTCCTTGTATGAACAGACCTTTAACTGTTCAACAAATGCCTTTTCTGTCCTTTTTTCACCCCAGTATTCTTTTCCTCTTTCCTCTATTCTCCACACATCCTTGATTGCCTTGTCCCTGCCTCTTGCATGTGTCTTCTTTCACCCTTGAACCAACCCCCATCATCGATCTTATAGTCTAATACAGGCAAAAGACTCCTCTTCATAAGCTTCTGGGAACTATAACATGTATAAGACAAAATTAAACTCTCTAAACCACCCTCATAAATTCTGCCTAACCTAACGCGCTTTTCATCCTGGATGCTAGAACCGGGCTGTTCTTTCAGAGACAGCCCCGGACAGAGTACTTAGAAATCTGCAGCTGATAATGTGCCATGACAAAACTTTTGCGCTTTAGAGTGATGTTTTTCAAACACTATTAATTATATGTGTTCTATTAATAAATACAGGACATTTTATAATATAACATAAAAAGAAATCATATAAAATGTCAACACCGAGAAAAGATGGAAGAAATATCTGGGCTAATCAGCACTTTCAAAAGTATTCTTTGAAAGAAATCAAAGGCACTTTGATAGTTCAAACTACTTAAAACCAGACTGTTGATTTAAATAAAAAATAATAATATTTACCGTTGTAACCAGATGTAAAGCTGTTCTTTATAAACCTGGTTATTTTCATTCTGAGATTACTAGGGAAATAAACCACAGATTCTCCAACACCTATTTTGTAACAAACGAATGGAAATCCAGACTCAGGAGACAGGTATTTTGTTCTCTTCTAATCTTTGATCCATGTCCACATATAACTGGGTTTTAGGGTGTTTTTTACATTCCTAATCCCAGCTTCAAAGTCACTGTGTCTGCTGGATCTGTTAGCCAAGTATGTACCAAAGACTGCACGTATGGTTACTGCCAATGGAGATCAGAATTACATCAGAAATACAGTGGAAAGTGACAACTCAGACCAAAGGTTAAAATTTCTAACAATCCTATTGTACTACATTAATATATTCCAACTTTTTATCTCATCATTTAGACATATATAGACATATATATCATCATTTTTACAGTATATTCTTGATGAGAAAAATCCAGGGAAAGCTTAAGGATAATACTTGCCAGAGTTTCAACAGTTACATTTGGAGGTGTGAATATAAAGAAATATAGCTTACCAAGAATTTGCCTGCATTGTAAGGGTACGCTGAGTTTCCATGTTGCATTTTCCGTAAGAGTTGCATATGTAATAATTCTGTATGTCCATTTTGAAGCCGTAGGTGCTAATCTATTGGACATCATCACTCACCTTTTTCTGATACGTGTGATTCAGCACAGAGTGCCGTCCAAAAAACTTCCAAGGATCCTATATCAAGGTCTCACTGAATCAGTATGAAAAATAACAACTTCAGTGGCCTTATCTGGAGTGATTACACACAGAAAAAAAGTCTCTGATCATTCCCTGTGCAAAAAGACATCAATTCTATTCTTAATCTCTCAATTTCCTGACCGAAATCCCACTGTGCATATTTTGCATAGCTCACTATAGTAGGCAGGAAGCTTATATTTAGATCCACACTATTCTTCTCAAAGCAACATTTATCATTAGTTTCTATTTTAGCATAGGAATAAAAGTTTGCTTCAAGAGGCAAAGTTTTTAAAGGAAACTATCCACAGTCAATTAAAAGTATCAGACAATTATTTATATTGCTTGCCCTTTAAGATATTACCTGTTGTAGACAGGTTGGAAATTGGAAATTGGATGAATTATGAAGCTAGAAATGTATTCTGTTTTCTGTTCTATGCACTAAGAATAAAATCCTCTCAAAAGATGGAAAAGTTTTGACAGAATAGTCAAATTATTCTCTTGACTTTTTGTGAAAAAGAATATTGAATCTTAAAGAAAAGATACTGCAAGTATCCTAAAAAAAAAAAATCCCATGTATTTATTCCCAGTGCATCATGTTTGGCCTCCTAATCATGACTTCACTGTTGTTTAACAATAAAAATAGGAAATAAAGCAGAAACTGACAGACACCATTGAGTTACAGTAGCATGACTGTAGGGAAAAAAAATTGCAAACTAATCATGTAATTTGCTTTGAAGGTAGACAGTTTGGGAATTAGGACTGGGTAAATCATAACCAAGTAAAAGGTGATGAGTTGTCCCATTGCCCTGCTAGTGTATTCTAATTCTGATCTAATCAGCTGCAGAGATGGGAGCTCAGTCCCATCCTTGCTATCTTTTGTAAAACTAACAATAAAGGGGTTAGGTACTGTACTAGTGAAGATTATTGGCTGTTGAAAACCACAATAATCAAATGGAAGCCAGCATGTTACGTCCATATCCCAGCTGCTCTTGGCTTTACCATTATAAAATCAATCTAAGTATTGCCAGGAGGGGGGTAACTTCACAAATAACTGACTCAACTTTTTCCCAACCATTTCTTTTTTTTATTTCTCTTTACATAGTGATAGCTCATCTACCAAGCACTAGAGAAAGCAATCTATATAGTACGTATAGAAAGGTACGTGACATTTCGTGAGCTAGCCTTTCTTTTTTTTTTTCTTTTCTTTTTTAATAAAACTGTTTTCAGAGGAGAGGCTAACAGAAAAATTTGGGGAAAAATCATCAAATCAAGCTCTTAAGACAACCTTTTTCTCTGTAATAAATAGCTTGTAGTATAAATCTTAAATTTGGGTTAATCTGCAGGCTTAATCTCCAGGATTAATCCATCAGTTTTGGAGGAGAAAAAGAAGTTGTAGCTTCCTCTCCCCATGTGTCCAGTATCACTGTTGCAGCATCAATTTGTATCAAAAGTATGGAATGGGAAGGCAGATGGAAGTGGATAATGTGTCAGGACCTCGTATCTTTGAGACTAAGAAGTATATACAGAGCTGGAATTAATGCTGTGAAACCAAACTTTGCAAGTTTCAGCTCTGTACCCAGATGAGCAAACCCATCAGGCACAGCCAGCGCAGAGCGATGGGACACAGCCCCGCACTCAGAGCAAATATCAGCCTCTAGCAGTACCTTCAAGCATTTCAGTATGGTCATCAAATCAGCATCACAAAGACCCACTTGTTAGAGAAATTTCATTTCACTATAGTATAAGATTCTCTTAGATGACTAATTTCGCGCTTTTTTTTTTTTTTTTTTTATGAAAGGTTTCCTAGAAAACGCGGCTACTGACTCACTCACTGTTTTCCACAGCCATTGTGTATCAGGTTTTGGTTTCTTTCAATTACATTCCAAGCCCTTCTTGCTGTTTAGAAAACCTGAATGTGATCTGACACTCTGGACTTGGAGGTGGACATAAGTGGGTCTGATGGGAAGCCTAGATTATATCTTGCAGTGCTTAAAAAGTGTAATTCAGACTCAGATTTTTCAGTCTATCCATTTCAAAGATATGCAGCATCCAGTTATGACTTTTGGCTGCAATTCCTATATACTAAAAAAAAAAAAAAAAAGTATAAATCTATAAAAATAGTAATATAGAATATGGCTCATTCATCAAAAATGAGCTCTGGACTGACCCTAATGACATATCTAGCCCACCCAAAACATCACCTAACTAACTTTACATTCTTTACCACATTCTTCATATGAGCTAGTCTTGGCAGGTATGTTCCTTTTAACCCAAGCTGAATTTACTGGGTAACCACTTACCCATTGTTCCTGTGACTACCATGCGAAATAACAGCATTTGTTATATAACATATCGAGCGATAGCTTGAGATAGTGGAGGGCGTGAACAGGAGGAGAAAGAAGAGAGGATGAGTGCATCCGTAACCAGCACCTAAGCAAGCTATTTCTATCTCTCCAACGCCACAGCAGATAAAGCAAATCGCAGCTATTTAATTTGTGCTTGGACAAAGAAGGATGGATATTTTTTTAATTTCTCTTTTCCATTAGAGTCACCCACTTCAGAAGTAAATGCACCATAAGGGGCAGAAGAAACCGCAGCCTCTGCTTGGCTCCACAGGAGAGGCCACATGGGTTTTCCATCACGCATCTGACTCCTTTCTGCAACAAGATACAGCCAAAGCTCTCATTCATCTCCCTAAATCATATTTGTGTTGGATAGTCTCTAACAGTGTTATTTCCATTCCTGTTCTCTACTACATTATTGTAGGACAAGCATGAAAAATTATTTGTGTCTTTGGTCCTGTCTCCTTCTCCACATTATGTTTTACCTTCACTAGAGGTGTACCTGATCTGGAAATCCCAGTGGAAGACACGGAAGCTCACACTGGCTGGAAGTTGTAACTCTGACGCCAACTTAAAATATGAAGCCCTGGTCCAAAAAACTGCTGACTCTCAACAAGTTTAAAACGTGTCACAAAGTTCTGCTCTAAACCTGCTGCTCGTAGTATTTAATGACAAGTGAACACTATCCTGAACCAGAGTGCGTGCATCACCTAAAACCAGACTAGGTTTGATATCCAGAACTGGCCTTCCAGTTTTAATTCTGCCCTCAATCACAGGAAACCCTCAGTCCCAAGTAGTGTCAACTTTTAAGAGACTCCGATATGAATTCAGGTTGAACACAAATGTATTAGAAAGGAAGAAATACATGTAACCCAGCAAAATACCTTTTCTATCCCGGTTGCTTCTCTGAGCTTGTTTAAATTTTGATCCATAGCATCACATTTCACACTGATTTTTAGATTCAAAGGTCTAATCCTCCCAAGTTCCTCTGAAGCTGATGTTAGAATAGGAACCATGTAAATAATTGAATTTCTTTGGTTCAGTAGCCAGCAGGAAAAAAAAAAAAAAAAGAAAAAGAAAAAAAAGTTAGCAGTTATTGCTTTGGATTCATCCCAAACTGAAATGTTTCCACATACTCAGCCAATTAAGACAGATCATTTGAGATTAAACAAAACATTTCATTCAAGCAGAAACAAATCAGACACACTTAACAATGCCAGCAAGCCAGAGTCAGAAAGAAACCAAGACAAAAACTCAAAAGCACTTCATGCCCCCGACCCTGTGTACCAGTGGTGTTGATGCTGTTGCTCTTGGATCAGGGATGCCACACCGTCCTGCTTTTGGCTTAGCAGCCAGCTGGGGCTGAACCGTGGCACGCACAGGCGGTCCCCGCACCGCTCCTGTGCCAGGCCTGGTACTGGGGGAGCGGGGCTGGCTTTTGTGGGACAGCTGGCTGTGCCCCCTGGACCCTTCTTCAGGAGAAGAAAGGAGCCAGCTGTGGCCAGCACTGCTTGCCTGGATCAGGGACAGGTGACATGTTCGGCCACATGGAATTGCTGTCAGCTCCTGCCTGTGAACTTCTTTCAGAATTTCCTCTCCTCAGCTTCTGAGTTAGAGCATTTTTCTCCTTCATTATATGAAACAAGGAGCACAGCTCACAATGAAATTTTCACCTTCTTCTGTTGGAAAATCATCCAAAATATGGGTGACTTGAGCATTAATACTGCCATGCTCACTCCAAGAAATGGCACTGTACGTCTTCATCCCACAGGTAGACCAGAGCAGTAGACCAGAACATCGTAAGACCAAATCCTGTTCAACAGACTTTGGTCTTACGAATGACATCCAAATCTCTTCATCAATCAAATTCAAATATCACATATTGTAATATTTTTGAAATATTACAATAGTTTTCTGTGACATATTTTTCTGCATCTCATATTGTCTCAGTTTAGTACATTTTCAGAAGCAAGTTGTTCACCAAAAAAACAATGTTAGTCAAAGCGATTTTTAAAAAAATCACATCCGCTCTTAATTCTGATGGGGTTTAATGTAAACTAATGTGATAGTCCAGGTTTTGTCAAATGTTGTCAGAAGATATTTGAATTTCTAAATAAATTCATGGGTTTGCTTTTTTTGGGAAAAAAAAAATATTGAATGATTGTGTTGAAACACCTCCTGAAAAAAATAAGAGTAAAACAATCTTTAAGCTGAAGTATAACTATGAGACTGACCCTTTTGCTATACAACTTTTTCTTTGAGAAGAAAAGCCTTGGATTTTAACATATAAATTCATGACCGCAAAGACAAAAAGTAAATGCAGTCAGTAAGGCCGGTAATAGGACCACCAGCCACACAAAGTATACACATGTGAGCCACCAAAAAAAGAAAAAGGTTACTACACTGCATTTTCAATATAATAAAACACCATTTCTTATTGGCCACTCACTTTAGAAGTACTGCTGATGGCCAAGTTTTGTCAAGCTGTTGAATTTAATAAACACACGGGAAATTGCAAGTTCGCTTAACGCAAACTCACCACAAACATAAAAATTTTGTTTATTTAACAAAGAGCTTGAGGAGTTCATGTGCCTCGCCTGGAGTCACGCTGAATGCTCCTTTCTGAGACTACTCCCACCCATGTCAAACTCTCCTGGCTTGTAAATTTGGCTTGACACTGACTGCACTGCACTGATGGAGAGGATGAGTGTGGGGCTGCAGGGCTGTGACTGAACCAAGGTACGCCTTCGCATCCACAGGCAGCAGCTGCCTGAAAAATAACAGCAGGGAACTAGAATTTCTGCAGGAGTTTAAACCTTCTTTTGCTGGTACGAAGAGTAAATTCATGTTCCCCTTTCTCAAATAAAACCCAGCAGAGACTCAAAGTTCTATAATTAGAATTATCTAATGTCAGGGTAAGGCAAAAGGCACAAAAAAAGGTGACAGACGTAAAAAAAGCAGGCAAACTTTCCATGGTGTTTCACTTAGAGGAGCCTTTATGGCCCTTTTCTCCTGTAGCTTTTCTCTTAAAACCTTATGTAGGAAAAAGCTGGTCCTACCCCCCCTGCTTCCTTTGGCCAAACTGCTTCTGTTCTGACGCCAAAAGTATACAAATTGCACATTGCGCTTGTTTATTTACTCCCCATGTCTATCTTCAGCCTGGAAGCTTGAGCTACCAAAAATAAACACCAAGTCAGAGGAAAATACTAGTGGGATTTTCATCATTTAAAATAAATGAATAAACGGTCCCTGATCAGGACAGCCTTCACCCACCCAAAGTGCTTCCGCAGTGTGTACCACACAGGTTGAATACCAGGCCTCAGTCCTGCTGAAATATGTGAAAAACGTTAACAGGGTGGTAACGCCACTTCACAGCTGTGAAGATCAGTTACCAGGGTCCTGTTCCTAACTCATATTCACCTTGCAAAGCAGTAGCCTTACCCAGTTACAGCAGCAAGTGAACGCACGCTGGAGCACTGCAAGCTTTTGGTTTTGCTTTGCACATAATGGAAATGTTGCTTAAGAGTTGTTGAGCAATCTCCTGTAAGGAATTCTGTGATTATGAGAAACCTGTTCCTAAGGGATTTTCTATGTTTTGGAAGATGTTATGTGCGTTGATTTGTGAGGTGTTTGAACTTGAAAATGCTTGGGGGTGGGGGTAAAGGCTTTTTTTGATTGAGCGCTTGGTTATTTTGGTTTTGTTGTTTGGGAATTTTTCTGTACTGTAAGCCAAATAAACAGTTCTTTCTCTACGTTTTTCTTATCCCCGAAGAGAGTTAGCTTCTGCTTTGTTATTGCCTCCTCGACTGCACTGATAATCCAAAACCCAGCATAAGGTGCATATTTGTACATTGCACAATTGCAGGCACTTTTGGGATGCCACCAGGCAGCAGCTGATTCAGAAACAGATGAAGTCACCAGAAGCCTGTTCCCTGACCTCACAGGGCTTTGGGAAGGCCTGTGAAGATCATTTCACTAATATAGTAGTTTCCTTTGTGAACATCACAAGGAAAGCTGAAGGTATTAAGATCACACACTAGAAATAATGACAACATCACTGTTAAAGGACAAGGAAACATGCCTCAGACATGTTTGGTCCCCTCACCATTTCTGGTCCCCTCTTCAATTCCTCACGTTCAGGGAAGCTAATTCTCTTTTAGGGGGTTGATTGGGTCTTTTTGTCGCTATAGGGTGAAGTGCCATCTGGGAGCTGTGCAGCATTAGTTTAAAACAACATGCTCCTACTTGGTCTAAGTGCCTCCTCTCAGTTTGTGTTATCCTCTGCTTGCTGCACCCTAGAGACAGGGTCCAATTAATAGCAATTCAATAAACATAAGTTTGCAGTTATGTTTACACAAAAACTGCAAGGCATTTTTTGTCTCTCAAATGGCTTTAATTACTTCCTTTCCAATAGAAAATAGCATCCATACCATTATTCCTTTGCAATAGCACAGCAGAGCCCATGAAAGAGTAAATAAACTCAGTCTCTTGTCTACTTGGTAGAAAAAAAATATTGGACTACTGCCATCTTCCAGTTACACTCTATAATAATTGGCATCAATTAGAGATTGTTTTCCAAACTAAACACAGGGATAAAGTATTCTCAAGACATTTATGAGTCTGTTGTAATAAAGGTAATTTTCTAGATAAATACAAATCCAGGAACATTTTCTCTTTAGTACCTAAACTTTCAGAAGCAACTTCAGTGTATTTGTGCAAGGATCTACAGGAAGGCCTGCTAGAGGCAACAGAATTTCAGGACACTAGTAGAGTAGATTTTGGATTTTTATTTTAATTACAGAGTCATAACTAGATAACTTGTGAACCTTGTCTTTGCATTTCATTCTTTGTTTTGCGACACTATTTTATATTTCACCACTTCCACGAATACATATCTGTATTTCGTGAAGTCTTTACCAATCTGTCCTTAAGATGTGTGGGACTTAATATGGCCCTTTATGGATCTGAATTATCAGAAGCCTTGCATGCTCACTTCTCTGATCCACCCAAGTTACACGGCAGCACGTGAGCAGAGTTAAAGACTATAGGGAGAGTAAGCACATGCACCCCGTTGGTTTTGCCTTTACGTTAGCTCTCGAGCAACAACTAAAACTGTAACCTTTTATCACTAGTCCAGCTTTCTTCAACTGTAAATACATCCACAGCTGTTTCATTTAGGAGACCAGAACACAATCGATGCAAGGAATACAGTTTACAAATAATTTAGCAGCTGAATGAGTATAGCTTGCAAATTATCATGCCAGCTGGAGTGTTTCAGAAAGTGTTCAGGAAGATGAACACAAAATTATTTCTCTTGATTTCAGGGAGAAATCAGGATGAGAGCCCCCTAATTCTTGGCAGCCCTTTGATAAACAGCAGAAGAGATAAAAAAAAAAAAAGACATTATTGCAAAAACTTGTGGTTTCTTGAGATTCTGTGGTAATTCCTCTAGTCCACACTAACTGCAGCTGGAATTTCACAGTGGAGAGATAGAACATGTCTTTTCATGCTCAAGGTGCACAGTATTTTCCACATAGCCTTTAGCAATATATAGCCCACCACGCACCCAGCAGGTAGCTCTGATTCACCTAGAAAGATATGTGTATGTGGTACATAGTATATCCCAGTTAGCTAGCTAAGATGGTCTTGACTCCGGTTTAACACAGGCACACGTTTACACCTGATACACCTGATACAGCTTTTGCACACAAAATCAGCAGAAGGACAAGTAAGTTAACGCTATTCAATGCACAATCATTTATAGCATACAACATAAACAGGCAGTTTAAAAGAACTGATCAATGCCAAAAGCATTTCAAATCTACCTTTTTAGTGTGCCTGGAATATGATGCAATTAGTTTTATTACTGTTATTAAATATATATGTTAAGTTAGTGCCCAAAGTACTAATCTAATCAGTAGTGGAGATGCTTGTGTTTGGTAGTGCATAAACACAGGTTACCTCTATCCTGACAGGCTTATAGTCCATTTGATTGGGACATTATTATTTCATTCATGAAGCTATAAAATGCAATGTATTAACCGAACCCTTATATCACTGATGGCAAACCTGTGGTGCACAGGTCAGAAATCACAAACAGTGCTACAGTCAATGGTGTGTAAGCAGAAATGAAATGGCCATTCGTAAAATGTGGAATAACCTCTGGACACCAAAAGGAACACAGGTACAGAAAGGGTGACCTAGACTAGGGTAAAAGGCAGGGAATGTTTTGCATGGACATAAAAAGTCTTCTCCATCAGCGACTAATTCTCTTCCATCTATCTGGAAGCTTTCCCAAAACTGAAATTTACTTTCAAGACTCAGAAAATGTGTTTCTTTTTAGGCAATTACTTTCCCTAGTAATAAATTCAGTAGTAATAAAGTTAAATACAGCAAAAGATCTTTAAATATGCCAAAAAGTTAGTAGGAAGCAGGCTTTCGTATATGGTTCTAGATACAAAGCACTGCTCTGTCCCGATCTGCATGGAGGGACAGAACTCACTCAAAGACAAAAGATGTCAAAAGACAGAAAATGTCAGCATGTCTTTTGGAAAACACAGATTGAAAATATTTGCAATATATATTATGTTATATATGTTATATATAATATGTTAGTTGTACTTATTTCAGTGTATATAAACGCAGATATTTAAAATATAGACGCTACCTGGCCTATTTGGTGGCTGCACCGAGCCCACATGCAACATGCCTCAGTCGGACCAAGGTGGTGCTGGTGACACGCGAACAGGAGCCAACGCCAGACCCAGATGTCCAGGCTCAGCAGTGACACCAGCTGATAGAAAATAATGTCTTTACCCCTATGAACCGGGCAAAATACGTTGTATAACGATCAAGGACATGAAATAAAGATATGTGCAGTGGAGTTGCCAGTGTCACTTCTCAGGCTATACCTGTGCTTTATATAGTTGAAAATAGCTCTACCAGGGGAAGAGCAGAAGTTTGGTATAGCAGCTTGTGACTCTGCAAAGGAACGGACAGTTTGTGCTCGCTGCCAGGCTGTGGTGTGTAGTTACAGCACACCACACACACAGAGCTGAAAGCAGGTTCGCTGATAAGTTAAAAGAAACTTTAAAAAAAAGAATAAATAAAAGAAAGACAAGCTGAATTTCCCTTAAACAGGGAATGAAAGCTACAATGATGATTTTCCTCTTTTATTTCAAGGTCCTGGGAGAGACTTCTTATGAATTTTCATAGAAAACAAAAGAGGCCTTCAAAGCATTATTTAATTTAAATTATTATATTATAAAATATATCATTATAAATACTCAGCCGGCACTGCAAAGATTACGTTTGCTTTAATATGAGTGTGTATGAATTTATCAGATTGTACTGTGGGTTTCCTCGTAGTGCATACCCGCAAGGCTCACGGTGGCCACGGCCGATGCAATGGACTGTGCCTTCAGCATGGAAATGAGCTTGATGTATGATGAATAATAAAAATTAGACAGTTTGAAATACAATTTGCACTACTTCGGACTGTTCAGGTGTTGCCTACGACATCTCCATAGGTCTATAATCAGTCACTGACCTGACAAAACAAAATGGCTCTGTGGCACATCTCCAAACACGACAGGCTTAACCCTTTGTTACTGCTGAGGAAAAGCCACCCTGGTGCAGAGCTGCAGGAAATGCTGAACAGAGCATTGCTCTGTTGAACAGAGCATTGAAAAACTTGGGATAAAACGGGGAAAACAAACGAGCCGTTTGCAGGTCTCAAATCTTTAATGCGGTCTGCAGCCTGATTTGAAGTAGCGGGCACATTCTTCTCTCCGCCTTACCCACAGACCCCAGCCTGAGATGAGGAGATAGATGGTTTAGGGCAAATTACTTTTGTTATTATTGTGTTAACTAGCTGTTACCCCAGCTGAGAGGACCTGACAACTTTCCAGACCTTAGTGGTACAAAAGGATTGGCTGGGGCTCCCAAGCACACAGCAGGACTTTATAAAACAAGCAAAAGCAAAGTAAAACGTACAAATACACAGCATTATCCTTCTCAGTATCTCCTATATTCATACCAGCTCGACCAAAAATGGACATCTAGACACACATGCACTGCTGCAAATAGACAGTGGGGTTTGGTGTACTACTAACTCACGGCTTTCCTGCCAGTGACTGATCTGATATAATCTGCTTGGCTTAGCTGACACATAAGCACTAGTTCAGCTCCTTCCCTGCCTCAGTTGCTTTCCTCCTTCTACATCTAGACTTCACAGAAGCCCTTGAGGATTTTGGTTCATTTTCCCACATTTATAACAGAGCAAATAGAAATGGGCACCGGTTACATGTATTTCAAATGAGAAATTCTCTTGCAAAAGGCATTTGAACCTGTGAAGTCTGAGTTCCTGGTAGAAACTCTCTTCTCAAACAAAGGAAGTTCAAAGTAAGAGTAAGGCTTGCTTCTTTGTAGACTGGGATACTGGAGGTGGTTTCTTTCAGTTTTACTCCTTCGCACTGACCTGAAACAAGTAAGAAGCAGCTTCGGAACCTAACCCAGCCTGCAGCAGTGTACAGCCACAGAGCACAACTGCTCATGTTGGTTGATGGCCAAGAATACAAAGGAAAATGGGAATCACTCCACCTACGTCCCTCAGAGTACTTAGGTTTTGTGGAAACCTTTCCTGTATGAGACACCTTCTTCTGTTTTACTGGGAGTAATGACATGCATCAACAAAGTGATTTGTGTCATGCTATGAAATCATAGCGATATACAATGGCGTAGGAACAAAAAATTGTCTAGGAACAAAAACCTAGAGCTTCAGAGCTCTTTCTGACCACAAGTGAAAACTTGCATCTCTTGTTGGTGACAGCAGTGTTATGCTGTACCTACAGAAATGTGCAACAAATGACCATCAAACTTGACTGACATAGAAGCAAACACCTCCAAATATAGGGGGTGTGAGGGAAGAGAGGGCAGGAAAATCAAAACATCTTTAACTGTTGAAAGTACCAAAAAAACCACAGATCTACATTCTTCTGAAATATATGACTGGTCTCAGCTAACAGAAAAAAAGACAAGGAATGGAACTTAGGAGGACCACAAGCAGTTGCCTAGACCTTCCGCCTGTGCACCAGCTCCATGGTGACTTGTAGTGGTGTGTCTCATCTAGCAACGTTTTCTAGCACATCCTGGAAGAGACAGCTGCTTCCTAAAGATATCCCAGTAATAACCTAATCAGTTCTGAGCTCGCTAATTCTAAGATATTTTTGACTGAATTATTGAACTATAAAAAGTAGAAATGCAGCCATAAGCTGAATTATACCTACCTCCACCAGGCAATTCACTTTTTGTCAATCTTCTACCTTTTAAAAGGTGAGGGCTTGCCAACCTCTGGAAACCAGTTATGTCAGAAAAAATAGGAATGAAGCTCCAAGAGTGCTAGTGAGCACAACATGCAGCCCTTTCACAGAGCCAGGGTTGTTTCTTGTACAACCTGAGTGAACGACAGGGGGGTTTAACATAATCCTGTAAGCAAACTATACTGACAAATTCAAAATATCACAGAGAATGCCACTGTATCTAAAGGATGCCATTAATATGGCACTACAAGAGTAAAAGAAAAGAAAGAAATGAAGAAATAAAACTGCAAAGCAAAAGCCAAAGGCATATGGAAGAAAATTACTGTCAGAGGATGAAGCATTCTTATTAGTTGATCATGTTCATTTCCACTTGTTTCTCAGCAAAGCAAAATCTTTTGTGCTCTTTTCCAGCAGCGTCTCCAGAACCGCAGTGCATTCGCCAGAGCCAGGCTCCTTGGAGCTGTTCAATATTTTGGGTGGGAACAGAACACAACAGAAGGCAAAGGTGGGGATCACAGGAGCTGACCAAGCACCCTGCACCACGGCAGTTCAAGACCTCTGAGCAACCCCAGGCTAAGCTTTCAGGTAACTCAGACCACAGGCTGCAGCAGCCTCTGGAGCAGAATACAGGTAGTCAGAAACACCATGATTTCATTGTTGTAGTAAAGAGTTATCCCACATCTTCCAAAAGCACATTTGGGGCTACTGCTCCCTCGTGTGAACTCTCTCAGCACTGTGTAACAGACCTTTACTGGTAATGCACCGAGAAAGGAAACTGCTCCAAAGACAGAACGTTGCCCAACCACATTCCACCTATGTGGTACTGATAAGATGCCAATGATGTATCATTAAGTATTGTGTTTGGATAGTAAATCGGCCAGACTCAGCTAAAATAACACAGCTTGTTTTACTAAGTCTTTATGTAAATAAAACTATTGTACTGTTCATATTCCATACTTAGTGCTTCTCCCTATGGGCCAGATTCTGCCTCTCCTCTAGTCAGTAGAAACCAATTTCATACGTTTTTCATTAGTTTCACAATGTACATTTCACAACATACAATAGTCACAAATTTGACCTTTCCCCAGCCAATTTCTGCAAAACTTCTCTCATTCTTTGTGAGATAGAATCATTTCTTCATCACTTTCCCTGAAGGCAGAATAAGAAAGACACAGATCACATGTCATTTACTTCCAGATATACAAAATGTTTCCCCAACTTCTAAATGCAATGCCATGGAACATCAAGGATCCAGAAGGACTAGCAATGCTGTTGTGGTCTATCAAAGTGCAAATTAGAGTCCAAAGTCAGTGCAAGCCGTAGACACACGATATACCAACCCACTCTGTAACACCAAAGGAAAACAAAATCCGAATAAATTTAAGTTAGGAAGTCACTCACTAGTAACTACTACCAAACGAATAAGGTTCTCATACATTCCCAAAAAATAAACAGGCATGTACTAATCACTTTCTCCAAACCTTGACTGAAAAATTAGCATAGCTGGCTTTTTGGAGAGAGGGGCTGCCTTTATTTACACAGGTCAGTAGTTTGGATCAGCACAGAACATATATCTTTTGACCAGGAGACTTGCCTTGCAGATGTCAGTAAGTACTGCCCACAGCCAGTTAAGAAAGCATGCATGATCGTTGCAGAACTATGGAAGTATTCAAGGAACACAGCTTAAAGAAATCTTAACATCAACTGACTGCAAATAACTCAAATCACATAGTCTGCACACCCCACAACTGTAAGGATTTTGCAAGTACAAATATTTTAAAAATATGGGTTGAAGAGACATAGGAGAAATAAATAGACATTGGAGAAACTGTTTGCATTTGTCTTACAGCATACAGAGCATTACTGAACATGTACCTACCTAGTGACTTTGATAACTTTTCATTTGTGTACACGGTCACGGCAAGGGATAGTTGGTTTCTCACTGTGTGGGCACTGCTTTCCAAAGTGAAAGTTTCCTTTCAAGTGTCTGATGGTGGAAATGCAGGAGATTGATCACAAAACATAAAGCAAAATCCATCAGCATAGGCATAAACTCAAAACTGTGAACCAAGTGACCACTCTAGGAAGTGAGTGGGACTTGGCAAAAGTGATATTTACAGCTGTGATGTAAAATTAGACCTCAGGCAGACTCTGCTTCATATCAAGAATCATTTGTCCCAATTTTCCACTGACAAAATTTGGAACATAAGCATTGCATTAGGCTCACTCAGTCTACTTATAAATCTCATGATATATGAAAAATTGAAACAATCATATTTAGTCAAAATACTTGCCATTTGAGAGCTATCTTAGAGTGTCTCTAATACACCCTTGGAGGTACTCTTCAAACAGAAACATGGCTATACATCCTGCATAAATATTGTTAGCAAACAGTAGTGGAATCGCTCCCAGAACAGCCAATACACAAAGCTAGTCAGACGTTGGAGAGGCGTGCAGAAAAGGAAGAGATGAAGAAAATAAATGCCCGTATGCTTTAAAATACCCATTTCCAGATGATTGTGCATCAGTTCAGATTGACCAGTACTAGATGAAAGGTAAAGTTACTTTAATGCCTGTTCCCTTCTGCATATCTCTGCCTCAAACACTTCCCCCTTTCCTGACCACCAAGTCTCCAGTTAGTTCACTTTCAAACTCCTCCATATAATCAATTTTCAATTCATTTTCCATATCATTATTTTTTGCTTCTGTTCACCAGCCTTTGATTTCTTTTTTCCATGCTCCCCTTGTATTTTGTCTTGCATTACAAAAAATTACAGTATGCCACTTGTAAGACAGTAAACACCTCATTCAAATGCAACTTGGAATAAAAAATTTTCAGCATGTTTTAGAATTAACCTTTTAGAAAAACAATCTTCCCTGAGGATGCCTTGCATTATGAGTCAGATCTATAGGTCCCAGTCAAAGACTTTAAATGTGTGACTCTCTTCAAGTCACATTTATATCAAGCTAGGATCTTGCATCATACCCAGGTGCACTTTGCTACAGTTTTTGTATATGCAGCAATACTGACAGAGAAAGCGTAATGATTCTCCATTTCACTCATGCTATGACAGGTAAAGAGACTGTCTGCTGTACAGCTGCTCACAGTCCTAGAGCAATTACAGCAGTT
>JAVJGJ010000030.1:21727867-21785209 GCA_035590215.1 Microhierax caerulescens
GCCATTTGGCACTTCAGAATGATTTCCAGGTCATCTCAGGGGTTTCAGATAGACCCATTTGATTTTGGGTTGCTGCCAGAGATTTCAGCATATCCCATACTCAGATGTAGTATTTCTAGCAGAGATGATGAAACATTCCATTTTAAAATATGATATTTCTGCATTTTGAATATTACTTGGTAATCTGAACCACATTAAAGCAGAATATATGTTTTATAGAAAATTGACATGCTTGTCTCAAGAAGTGTAAATACTCATACATCTTTTGAAGTCTTTTCATGGACAATGAAGAAAATGGTTGTTCCAAACTTCAGAATGAAAAATGAGAAAAATTTATGAAACAAAATAACAGAAAGGTCAAATTTAAATGTAACTAAAGAGAAGTCAAAAGAAACCTTTAGCAGCCATTTATGGCTACTGGATATAAGTGATTAAAATGGCAAAGCACAGGATACATTGGTAGATGCTAGGGAATAATTTCTCCCTGTAAGTACTCACTCACCTCTATGCAACCGGAATTACACTTGTTTCCTGACACAGCATCCTGAGTAGATACAGCAAATAGCTTCTATCTAAAGTTTAATCAAAAGTGTGCGACATATTACCGAGGCTTAAGCATCTGGAAATATCTGCTGTCTCCTGTATGCTGTATCAAAAATTTTATTCCAGAAGCCTACAGGGCACTGGATAAGTCACCTGAGAGCGGAGTCAACACTTGCTGCAGGCAGCTACAGCATTTCTATGGACCTCAGTGGGCACCACATCTACTACGTTGCTCAGAAACCTGGTGGCCAAGACTTTCTGGAGGTGGGAACAAGGGTGAAGAAATAATGTTTGTAGCTTCAGCTGGTACACACTGAGACTGCCTGTGAAGGCTCTTGTGAAGAGATATTGGTGGTAAAAGGGTTGAACTGGAAGGCAGTAAAGTAGCACAGGGCACTACTGTATTGCCCAACTTCCAGACAGTTTTACTAAGCTTCTGCAGTGATGAAAAACTCATATTGCAGACCTAGGCAAAGAATTCCATTAGCATTTGGAAAGAATATCTGTCCTTTAAATATGTTTCCATTTTGTTTGACAAACGTAATCCTCCTGCGCTGTTTTGTTGTAATGCACAAATGAAACTGGTGAAGCAGAAGGAGAATCTTTTCATTAGGAAACATGGAAAAAATTTTAGTTGGAAAAAAAAAAAAGTCATTCAGACAGCATAGTGAACAGAGTGGCTGTGTGGTACTCAGTTGCTAGCTGGGGTTAAACCATGACAAACCAAGAAACAGAAAAAGTTAAAATTATGTTAAAACCAAGCAGGAAAATTCAGCATCTCTACCTTTAGGATATGTATTAAATATATAGATATTGAAATGCATTTTTAATGGATTATAATAATTGTATATGGGGATATTTATTTAATTTTTTTTTAGCATAGAAGCATTTCTAAACAAAATCCCAGACTCAGCAAAAAATCCATCTGGATCCCATGCTGCACAAAGCTGGAGCTAGATGTTCATGGTTGTGTAGGTTTGCACAGAACAGAAGACAGTGCCAGACAGCAGTTGTATTCCTGAATTGACCTTCTCAAATTAGACATTTGCTTTTAATCACAATTTTCAAGCTGTAATAAAAGGAGAAAAATAAGAGCTTTTAAACAATGCAGTGCAGCCATGTAAAAATTCTCTTTTACTCACAGAGCCTTGCTCTCAAATCCTCCCAGGTAAGGAAAAGGAACTAGGACACCTGGAGTTTCTAGGCATCTCTCAGAATAACCAGTTGTGCAATTTTTCTGCCATGCAAGTAATTTTTTTATTTGTGCCTCTGTTCCCCAAGCTGTAACATCCTCCCATAACATTTGTAACAGATCTGATGTGTTTCATTAGCTTTGTGTTCCCATGTGCTGAAAAGTTTAGAGAGCTGGATTTGAAAAACGGAGAAAAGGCACAAGAGCATCAAGCTCTATCCATACCCAGCAAGAGCAGGATGCAGCAGTAAATGGAGCGCTTTCATGGCCATGAAGAAGTACAGACCAATTAAAAGGAAACTATAAATTCAAACTGAGCTATGCTTTTTCTATGCACATCTCTTACGATGAAAACAAGTGTAGCTTGGGACCTTGCCATTCTGTCACCCTGTAGGCAGAAAGAAAAAAAAAAATGCACAAAATTATGTAAAGGTAATTCAAATATCAGGTACAGGACTGAGAAAAAGCATAGTGAGATTTCTTCAGAAAGACACTTGTAGCAGAGGAGAAGCCAGACTGCAGTCCATTGGCCTTGCCTTGTGCTGCTCACTTCCGTGGCTTATAACGGTAGAAGAATTCATTCCACCAGGTACACATCCTAGTACATGCAACTTCTCACAATATCCTCACTGCAGCCACCTGAGGAACAAATAACAACATACTTGAACATGGAACAATTGTAAATTAACATATAGTAGCCAAGCACTGCAGTAACACACTAACAACTCTCTGTTTCCTTGTCCCAGTTACTGAATTCCTGAGGGCAAGCAAAATAGCTTACAGCTGATGGAGGTCTGAAAGCTGTATGTGAATCACTCCCTGTCTCTTGAGCATCCTGAGTCATCTTCATTGTGAACAAAACAATGTTATTTATTTATTGGCCATCACTGTAGCATCTGGGTGCCATGCAGAGTTTAATATCAATATGCTGGCAGGCAGAGCAGTACAGCACAGGCTCTAGACTATGTCAGATGGTTGTTAGATGTCATTGTTATTAGCACCAGCTTTTTTTGCTTTGCTTTGTCTTTTTCTTCTGCTGCTGTCACTCTGGCAGTTGCAGTAAATCGCTGAATTTGTCCTTCCTTTCCCATTGTTTGAGATTCTGGATGAACACAGCGACTATGCAGAGCTGAGAGCTCAGCCTTGCAGATAAGCAGAAAGCAAGAGCTGTGGAAAATGGTATGGGATTTGTTGGTAACATAGCTTCAAATGGTCATGTTATTTGCTACCATTTTTATATCATCAAAGCCAGTTTCTAGTTTCTTTTGTTTCTAGGTGTATCATTCATAAATATTTTAATGAGAACTGAGTTTTCAGGCAGTGATTTCCAGTGCATTTGCCTTTCACCAAATAATCCTGTTATGCATTTAGTCTTTCACGTGATTATGTGAGTAGTTAGAGAGCTGCTTCTTCTCTAAACAAATCCTTCTGCATTTCCTTTGGCAATGGTTCTCTCCTACGTAAACAAAGAAAACCACGCAGAGAACATTTTACTTACTAAAAAAATGCAACACATCTTACTAAGAATGGATTTCAGGGAATTTTCCCAGTTTGACATCTTACTAATTTTTGTTTGTTGGATGTAAGCTTCTCAACCTTCAGATTTCAAATCAGTTGAGATATATTCTTCAAGGTAGAGATGTCTTTAAAAATCCATGCTAAGTATCTGCAAAAAACAGGCAGCAAAGAACAATAGGAATCATAGAATCATTTAAGTTGGAAAAGACCTTTAGGATCATTGAGTCCAACCGTTAACTTAGTACTGCCAAGTCCACCACTGAACCATGTCCCTGAGCACCACATCTACGCATTGTTTAAATGCCTCCAGGCGTGGTGACTCAACCACTTCCCTCAGCAGCCAGGACCCTGTTCCAATGCTTGATAAACCTTTTGGTGATATTTTTTTTTTTTTTTACTAATATCCAATCTAAACCTCTATCCTATTGCTTGTTATTTGGGAGAAGAGACTGACCCCCACCTCGCTACAGCCTCCTCTCAGGCGGTCATAGAGGGCAGTAAGGTCTCCCCTCAGCCTCCTCCTCTCCAGACTAAACACCCCCAGCTCCCTCAGCTGCCCCTCACAAGACTTGTGCTCCAGACCTTCACCAGCTCCGTTGCCCATCTCTGGACATGCTCCAGCACCTCAACATCCCTCTTGCAGTGAGGGGCCCAAAGCTGAACACAGGATTTGAGGTGCAGCCTCACCAGTGCCCAGTGCAGGGGGACAATCACTGCCCTGGTCCTGCTGGCCACGCTGTTTCTGACACAAGCCAGGATGCTGTTGGCCTTCTCAGCCACCTGGGCACACTGCTGGCTCGTGTTCACTGACCGTCAGCCAGCACCCCCAGGTCCTTTTCTGCCAAGCAGCTTTCCAGCCACCCTGCCCCAGGCCTGTAGCACTGCGTGGGGCTGGTGTGACCCCAGTGCAGGACCTGGCACTTCTCCTTGTGGAACCTCATACAGTTGGCCTCGGCCCATCGGTCCAGCCTGCCCAGATCCCTCTGCAGAGCCTTCCTGCCCTCCAGCAGATCAACATTGCCACCCAACTTGTGTCATCTGCAAACTTACTGAGGCTGCACTCAATCCCTCATGCAGATGGTAACCTGTACAGCATTTCAAATATTTCTAGCAAGTCTGAAAAGTAATAGCCTCACCAACTTTCAGTAGCTCACATACTTGGCATATCTGAATTTTTAAGTGCTTTACATGAATATTTATTACTTGTTTCTAGAACTGCTCAATCCTGCTGAGTTCAGTGGAAGTCCAGAAGAATTACATTCAGATATGTCAACACATATCCCAGTTACTCAAACATATACACATTAAAAATCTCAGTACACTCCAGACCAGAGCATATACAAAAAATTTGGATGTAAACTCAGAAGAGACACTGACAACCCACAAATATGAGACCATTGGAAATGCTGTATATGCAAGTAATGATACCCCACATAGAAAATGCAAGAAATCTTACTGACTATTCTCTCTGATTTTGAAGCCTGGAAATCAAGCAACTATTTAAAACTGTTGAGCAAAACCAAAATTTCAACAACAAAAGAAAGAATCCTGTGCGATTCACAACAGGAATTTTTTGCATTTTTTTCTTTTAATTTTCTTTTCTCCTTACTTCCTTGCTTTAAACACCATGGCTCCCATTCTCATACAATTTATTACAAAAACCTAAGAGCCAAAAGGTTATTCTGGTTATCTTGGTTAAGAGATTTGAAAGGGCACCCAGAAAAATCACAGCTGGAGGAGACCTGAAATTCCTGTGGAGAAACAGCAGCAATTTGGAAAGGGTCTACATTGGCAGATAGCTCCATTAAATCTCAGATTTCTGCTCCCCCATGAATACATCATTGTCTAGTTTCTCCCACAGAGGGGAGTACAGGGCCCTAGTTGTAGGATTTGTTTTAACAGTGGCTTCTGTCTGCATTTCATTACATTGGCACACAAAATACACTATCACCTGAAGAAAACTGTCACCCTATCTGTTGGTCCTAAAAGCAATATAGGAATAACCGGTTGGAAGTTAGTTTTTTTGTAACAAGCTATTAGGCAAGGACATGAGAAATAGAGATTTCTCAAGAGCACTGTTACATTATACAGTTTCTTCCATACTTTCATCAATGTCTCACACGAAGATAAAAGAATACATGCAGAGCACATCAAATGCGTATAATTTCAGAAGGGCCTTCTGACTTGCAGCCAGCCATTTCACACAGTGAGTTCTCACTTACTGTCAGGCATCGAAGCAAGGGATACCACTTCGACCCTAATGCCAGATGAGTAATGTCAGCAAAATAAACATTGCCAGTACGTTAAAACATTAAGCCATTCAAACTTCCATCAGGGGACATGGAGAGGGTGGAACTCTCTGATCTCTTTATTTAACGTACAGCCATTCCATGTTCCTTCAGTGCAAAGGTTGCCTAAGGAACCGAGGGCAATGGAACAAGTTAGAAAGCGTGGTAACAGAATACGTAAGTAAAGAAAAAATAAGCTACATTTTCCTTAACGATTCCACCAACCCTGCCAGCATTCCTTTTCTACACACAGCACAGTGCTGTTCCTTTGCACATCTCCATCCACCAGCTCCTTCCTTCCTATCCAGGTGCTTGCAGCTTGGACCAACAGTGACCAACACAGTTCAAGGGCTTCTTTGCAGCTGGGGATCCAGTTCACAAGGGGCTGTATGGATCGGTGCTACCACATCATCCAGTTTCAATGTTCATTAAGGAGCTGTGCAGACACAAAATCTCTAGAATATCCTCATTTCTGCTGCTCTCCCACCCATTATCTCTCAGGCTGAAGTGGGTCTAAACCACTCCTCCCCCAGCCCAAAACAAAAACAAAACCAAAGGAATCAAACGTGCTTAGGGCTCTTCTGCAGAATTGACCATTTCAAGATGACCACTTCATCACTTCCTTCAGCCTCTGTAGTGCTCCAAGGGAACATTATCCTCGAAATCCAAGTACATCAGATGCTCCCACCAGAGAACAGTGCCTAGGCACGCACAGCATTCCGTGACTGTGCCTTGCTGCCAGCCATTCACACTGGTAACCCACACAACACAGCTGTAGTAAGGTTTCAGGTCAGTGCTTGAAATCTACCACGAAGATGGGATCCAAAAAGAGCCAGCCACCTTTGGCCAACTTCAGCTGCTCACATGTGGTGGATGGATTAACAGAGAAAGAGAAAAATCTCAGAATGAACACCTAACATCTGAGCAGTGGTAAGAAATTACTGCCTGGACGACCTCTCATCTAGACTTCTCTCTGCAAGGGCTGCTCTCTGTGCCCATGCAAAGCCAACCGTCACCCACAATTCAAGCCAGAAGCGAGAATTTACACAGCTAATTTCTTTGCAGCCTTTCAGCTATGAATCAATGCCCCTACCTCAGACATATGCCCAATATATGCCTGACGCTTTGGACCAAACAACAACTGGCCGGGAAGATTTCTGACCACAATTCACAGTCCCACTTCACAATTCAATTTAAAGGCAAACTTGCAATGGAAGTTGAACCTGTAGCTATGCTTTGTATGTTTCAGCAGGAGGAAGACTGAATTCCCTCCCATTCAAGTCACGAGCAAAATTCAGAAGAAATCTGACAAATTATGTTATTTGCTGGAGTGTCATTTTTCTTCTCTTAATATACCTTGAATTTTTTCTTGACTATTTGTACATCATATTTTGAGTATAAAAACATTACAGTGCACAGAATTAAAAAAAAACAAACCCAAACAAAAAACAACAAACCATAGGTACTGCAACTTAAATACAACCACTAAGTTACTATAGTTTCAGAGCTGTATCACATTCTATTATATATACAGTAGCAGATAAAACCTGAACCTAGTGATTCTGTGTACTCATCAGCCACCTAAAAAAAATATCAGGTGGCCTGAACCAATAATTCAAAATTTGTTTTCCATCAGGTTCAGGTTAAGGAAACGTCTATTAGGTTTCACTATTAGGGACATCACAATGTAAATTTTGTTCTTGCTGAGAAAAGAACTTCCTGTGATGTTAAAATATGCCAGACCTCTAGTAACACATACATCCTGGTCCTGCAGTTTGGGGAAATTTTTTCTTGCTGTCATTTAGGAATGTGTTTTCTTTCAATTGTTTAATTATATCCAGAGTAACCACATTTTAGCAATTTTAATTCCCTGGTTTCTGGAGTAGTTTCTTATAAGGCATACCAAAGGAGAGGAAAACATTAAAATTTTAAAAACCACAAACCACACCATTACCTGGTGGAAGTTAATGCATAGAAAAGGGAAATAACTGCTGCTGTGTGTGTGTATAAGTTAACTCAACCAAAGACACAGACAGGGAAGTTAATGAGACATTATTAAAAAGGGTAAATGGTCCTCGAGAGCTTAAAGATAGTTGGCTGCTCTTGCTGAGCTGAAGTGAATCTTCAACTGAAGCTTTATTGAGCAGTTTCTCAGTTATTTTTTTCCAATGGCCAGCTAGAGAAGGTAGAGCTTTTATGCTGATTTCTGAAGATAAACCAATGATTGTCCAGAATAGTAATTTTCCAATCATGTGAAACATGCTAAAGTATCCCAAGAAGGTACAAAGATGCAAAACAATTGTATTATTTCATAGAACAGTATTTTAATGTTTTCAGTTGATCTAGTTTTCAGTTTCATTTTCATCTCTTTATACTTGGTACTAAATTCTCTTCTTAACTAACAAAAACAAATCTAGAATTTCCATTTCAGAAATGTTAAAAAGGTGGCAAGCAGCTACATTTCAAACTGTGAGTGCCACAGGATTTTTAATTGCATGTAAATAAATGCAAAAATACCTCATTATCTGCATCTCTGAATAAAATGAGCAGTTTTGGGGGTTGCATATGTGTGGCAACCACAACAGAAATGATCAAAGAGCTTAAGAGCTCTACGGTAGGGTGCTCAACTACTCACCGAGTAAGTGTGATATAAATTGGGCTGTGTGAGCCAAATGTACCAAGAGCTTGGCTCAGAGCACATCTCCTCTTCAGGCACTGTTTGTATGGCAACAGAATTAGTTTGTTATACCATTCATCTTCTAAACATTGTGTGGCTGTTCCAGTTATGACCTCTACACTCAGTGTTCTCTCATCTGTTGTGCTCTTGTTCTTTATTACCAAGTCCTGAGCACTCTATTCCACCTGTCAACACCAAGTAAGTATTATTTGTGTTATGCAAACCGTAAAAGCAGGTTCAGTTCTTTCTGCATTCACTGTCTGTATTCACCTCATGATCCATGGATCTACTCAGAAGTAAATTACTACTGAATAGGTTAGTGATTTGTGCTATAGCACCAGCGTTATCTTTCAGGGTATCTGGATGGATATGTCAGTATGTAATTTGCAAACATACATTATGATAAATTATACAAGATAAATGCTTTTTTTAAAAACAAAGGAATTTACAGTAAGGTTATTCAAATGAGGGGGAAAAAAAAGTATGCAAACAGGCTATTTATATTTTAACCACTAGTGAACAAATAAAAAAAATTAAGCGTATAGTGCTAGAAGTGTTTTATACATAGAATTTTAGTATTTCCTGTAAGATATGTTATTATAGGATGTCACTTCAAGTCCCTTAGAAAGTTTAAATCTTTTTCTAAAAATAAAAATCAAAATTACTGTTATTTGCTTTGCTTTCATATGAAGGAAACGAAGTTTGACATAGTAATGCATTAAAAACTCGATGGAGGGCTTAGTAATGTGAAAGAAAACATGCTCAGGAGTCTGTAATTCTTCTTTATCTTTAATACTATAGATATGAAGGTGCCATATCACCTAAAACAAAACCTCAGCAAACAAAATAGAGTAGTAGGTATAGAAAAAAAGTAATTCAAGGTCACATTTCCACTTGATTTATTCAGACCATCTTTAAAGTCACTTGACTTTCAGTTAATGAGAGTAGGCAGGGTACACTCACTTTATGGCACAGTAACTAAGTAGATTAGCATTAGCAGTATTTGATTGTGAAATCAAGTCATGAAATCGCATTTGGCCTTGTTATGTGTTCTTAAAGAAGAACAGTGGATAAACAGGTGGTTTAGCAACAATGCAAATGCTGCCAGACAGAACCCAGACAAAAATTTCCATAGTTCATCCTCAGCCATTATAATACAAGGACTGTGCTATCTGGGAAGAGTAGCTAGTAATGACAACAGTAAGTAAAGGTATATATTCCTACATACAACTGTTCTGCAGCATCTGTTTAGACATCTGCAAATAAAAGCCAAAAAGTCATAAAAGTTGCTGCAAGGATATTTATCAAGTTTGCCTGGAGCTGGTGCCTCAGTAGTTGAGGCGATCAAGAAAGCAATGAAAAAGGCAATGCATCCATTTAGAAAGTGTACCGAAATTAAAATGATTAACTAAAACCCTGAGGCTTCTCTATACATTTCCCAGTTCAGTCAGAATTTATAATAAAGGGCCATCTTCTGAATTACCATCTCCTGGCAGTTAAAGGTTGTAAATAACACTGATACTGTTGTCCATCCTCTGCTTCATTTTTCATTATTATTTCAGATTGAATACACAAGTTATTACCATATACAGTAATACTAAGAAGATGCCTCTACATTGTAAGAGAAGTTTCCCTTTAACAGAAAAATTCCATCTTCAACTCTAGCAAACCACACGGTAAAGGCCAGCTGCCCTGCAGCACCCTCTCCAGCCAGTTAGCACATCTTTCTCTTACTCATGCTTGCTGGTAATTGATTAAGCTTTTTAATCTGATGCAAAGCCTGCTCCAGCACTCAGCAGGCATCCCCATAAACCCACTTCTGTTAGAAGAAAGGGAGCAAGCCTTGCTTTTTGTGCTGATCTTCTACCGCTGCATCACAGTCTCCAGCCTGCTCTAAGATCAGTGTGCACCAGCTCTCCCACTGGTGACTCCCACGTGCTGCTACACAGCACCCCCAAAGCCTTCCTCAGGGCTGGTTCCCCAAATTCTGGCACTACCTTGGTGCAGGCGAGTACAGCAAACCAGTGCTGAACACTGCAGTGGCCAGAGAATTAGACACAGTCAAGCTGAATACACCTGAGACACCAGCTGCATGCAGAAAAGGATAAATCTACAGCTGAGGATCCAGACGAGGACCTGTGCAACTGCGACCCAGCTCCCAGTACTATTAGGACCAGTATGGTATAGCTGATAGGATGCCCACAGCATCTATGAGGATTTCTCCCTCATGAGTACCAATTCACAGCCAAACATTTGAATAGGGACAGACTTTAGAAAGGAATTAAATCCAGAGACTATGAAGGATGAACAATTACAGATTTCTTGGCTATTTGCAGTATTCTGCATCCAGGAAAGCTCTGCAGGAATAGATAATTTAAAACAGTGTTTTCATGAGTAACACTGAACACAACAAGGAAAGCAAAACAAAACCACAAGATGGACAGAAATCCTTTGCTAGCTTAAAAGTGTCCCAGACTGATAGGTTAAAGCTTCTTATTCTTAGCTTCTGGTGTATTTTCAAATGACAATACATCAGCCTCATTGTGTTATAAGCAGGGCTGTCAGCAGGAGAAGCCAACCTCAGATTTGTCCTTACAATCAGTTTTGGACAGAGTACATTTCTGTAGCATGTTCTAACAGCATGGAGTACAGCTGGGTAAATGCCAGGATGCTTGCTAATGAAAATTAATTTCATACTGTATTCTGTACTCATAGCATCATTTCACTTAGGGAAAATACTTTCAATGAGGATATCAACTTCTACAGAGTCTTTTTGAACGTAATTTCAGCAACTGCATTTCAGTGGTCTGTTGTAGGCTTTTTTTCTTTCTTAACCTGAGGAGGTATGAACTCCCCTAGCTTACAGTGCTCAACTATGGACCTGCCTTGTTTCCCCAAGTGCTCAGACCACTTTTTCCAGAAAGACATACCTTCAACCCAAGTGGGCTAAGCAAATCTTGGACATAAATTTCTTCACTTGCACCAACTCATGCAGCACTCACTCCCAGTCATGCCAAAGGAGGAAAGCAGTGCAAATGCAGAGAGATGAGCAGCCTAGTTGGGGCTGCATCAAACCATTAGAGAATCAGCCCAGTGAAAAAGCTAAAGGGGGGCTTGTACTTCATTTCCAATCCAACGAGGCAGGTATGAGAGATGACTGCGCCAGCTGCCTGTTGGAGCAGTGGGTTCTGCAGTGGGGAGAAGCTTGCCTCCAGGTGCTCCACGATTAGTGTCAAGCAGAATCAGTAGTGGTAACAGTTACCTTGCCAGGTTTGCTTTAATAAGGTAAGACAGCAATTATATCACCAGCTCAACTGGCACAGTTGAATCAAGAATGAAGAGCTTGGGGCGAGCGAGGTCTTTCATTGACACAGCTGGACCAAGAAAAGAAGATTGTCTTATGTAGGAGTAGAGATGCCTTTGATGCCTTCAGCATTGCTCCTTTTGCGTTAGATGGATCATAAATCTCATTTAAACTTAACAACTTTACCGCTATTCAAACTGAAGTCTGAAATCCACTGTCTGAAGGCAAGTAGTAGGTTGCACACGTACCACGAGGTGAACTAGGATTCAGCAAGTAGATGAGGCTCTGTCAGCCCTGGAAACTGCATTTGTTCTACCTGCGACAAACATGCAATTAGTGCATTATCAATGGATAACTCAACCCTATATAAATGTATTTATATGTAAATCTATTAAAGATACTTATGTGTGTGCAGTTATTATTTTGATAACACTTTCTTTATCATCAAGATCCTTTTTAAAAATGCCTTCTTGGCCAACTTTCAAATACTGTTGTATGGTAAATAATTCATCATTTCTTTTTATCAACCATATTAATTTTAATTTATTTTTATAAATAGCTCTCTAATATATTACTAACCTACTACTTAGCTAGTAATAAAGGAACACTGTGTTCTATAGCTGTCCCACAGAGTAAAATGAAATTTAAATATGAAAAAAATAGTTGAAAACAGCGGATCTGAGCCAAGAAAAGTATTGCTGCTATGGAGACAAGTAGAGACTTATCATTTTGCTTTTTAAAATCCTTTTTCTCAAAATATATTGGAAAAGGGAGTATGTTAAACTAATGAAGAATTCACAGTGAGAGACCAAATGAAAGACGCAATTCTTTCTATTCCCAGAAGGGACAGCAAATGAGACAAAACCGGATACAGAAAGACATTTAGTGGGACTTACAGCAGGAGAATTGATATGCATTTAAAAGAGGTTTGGGGGGTGGACTGTATTTTCAGAAGGAGGAAGAATAATTCATCTTCTCATTTATTCTTTGCTAAGAAATAGGATGATCAGAGTAATAATGACACTTTTTTAGTAGAAGCAAAGAATAGGCATTGTGTGCAAAAGGGACAGTATCCTGGAGACTTTTGTACCATGAGTGACAGCATTAAAAAAAAAAATAAACCTGCCTAAGCCTGTCTTTGCAAAGTAAACTTCCAAAATGCAAATAATAACGTGGACTTGGAACAATGATTCAGGACCAGTTCCTCATAGCAGTCTCCGCAGAGAAATTGTTTCTTTCTTTACTGAGTAAAACATACAGAAAAGGAGAGGAACAACCCCTTTGTGTTGGTCTGTCCTGCCTGCTGTGATTAGAATCCCACAATGGTGTCAAGAGCAAACAGAGCTCAGCTTATTTAGAGCAGGAAAGTACAGTTTGTTTTATTATTTCAGAGTTGGTCCATGGTCAGAGCAGTAGAAAATTGCAGTGTTCCTACCTGTCATGTTTATAGTGAGACTAGGACTAGGGATCCGGTGGTTCTTGGCCTTATACCTGAGATCACAAAAGCACAACCCTTTTAACTCAGATGGTGACCTGGTACCTTTTACCATGGCAAGTGAGTACCTGTCTTTGCTTGAAACTTTAAGTGATTAAAGTAGTTTTTAAGCATATTTCAAAATGGCACATATAAGATGGAATGCTACGATGATTATGGAAAAAAGCCACTGACTGGAACTTCAACCACACATACAGCAAAAATTGGCATCACAGAATCATTCCAAAATATTAGCATAAAACCCACACAGCAATGAATATGATTCAAGCCATGTGAAATCACAGGAGTAAACCACAAGAGATCATACACCATATAAAAAATTTCAAAGCATTCTATTGGCTTCATCAGAAAAACATCGCTGACTTTCTTAGAATTGCTTAATCTGTCACATCCCTGAAGATGTAGCCCCTGACATCAACATGTGCCGGCAATTCTTAGACAATATAAGCTCTCCAAATGTATGGAATCCATAACCGCGGTACTGACAAGTGGCAAAACATGGGTAACTACATCTCTGCTCGTACTTTGTAAGCCACGCTAATTAGATGAAACTACTTTGTGTACACAAAGCCTAGTTACCTCACAGCATTGTTTTACTGGGCAGACAGCTCCTCAGACTGATTTTCCATGGTCACACTGCCTGAAACAGTCACACCACTGGCAACTCCTTCCTTATTGCCTGTACCAGATCCCAGATATACTCCTGGTATTATTAACATTGCCCCTGCTAACAGCCACAAGGAGGACAGCGTGTGCAGGATGAGCAAGGGCAGCGGGAAATGACCAAGCTCTCTGCTGTTGTATCTCAACAAGGATTTGTCTGCTCTGTTCGCGTTGTAAAAAAAGAGAATTGCCTGATCCACACATGAGATGTCACTATTTTATTTTATGCACAAGCTGCGGATGCCAGCAAATCGAAGAGGCTTGCAGACCCCAACCAGAACCACCATCTGATCGGAGCAGTTCACTCCTTCTGGACAACTTCACAACGCTTGGCACCAAGACAACAAAAGTTAAAGATTTTACATGCCACGTTTTGGTCACATTAACAAGTCTTTAAAGTGACAGATTCAGCTTCACCTGCAAATGACAGTCTGGAAATGGAACAGGTGTACTTTTACCACTTTATAATGTCTCTGGGAGAAGGATGATAACAGAGACATTTGCACTGCACAGATGCCACCTCCTGTAACAGAAGGACAATGATGGGATGGTAATCACTAGGCTAATACATGTTCCATGAAGTCCATTAACAAATAACAGCTACCAGTGCAGGCACCTTTAGGAGGCAGTGCACTGGTTTCTGGAATGGCCTTGAACATCCACACAGAACTTTATTAACAAATAGAGCTACACATAAACTGTGGGCCGAATTCAACTGTCCTCAGAGCAATATGAAATTTCATACGCATCAGCTTGCCAGCAATACCATTCAGTATTTCTTATTCTTTTCTCACCTTTGTAGATGATTCTTTTGAAGTCTTGACACTTTACCTGTCTAGGTACAAATCAGATTACATCTTACTTCCACGTTAAGTTCCCATCCCCTGCCCAAAGGAAATAATAATCTGTAATTTGACAACACAAATATTTAAAACTTTTAGAGAAACATCTGCCTTTGATGCCTGAAAATTCATGTCATAGAACAGCACCCGCCTTTTCTGAACAAAGACAAGGTGGTTGTCTGAAAAGAAACCCTGCAAACATGACACTTAGAAAATACCAAATAATATTAACTTCTGCAGCTGCTGGATCGATGAGTTGCAGAAAAATAATGCTTGCTTAAGGTCATAAACTTCAGCATGATCCCAGCAATCACCCCGGGAGGCACTATGACTCAGAGATGCTCCTATGACTCAAATCACCTCCTTGGCTTCCTTTTGCTCAGGCATATGGTCATTTACTTTTAGCCCATCGCCATCATCCTGCATTTGCTTAGGTCTTTGCTCAGTGAACTGAAAGACAGGGGTCATCTCAGCTCACATCCTTGAAAGGCAGCGGAGTTCTTTAGCACATATATCATCACCTTATTAAAGATTTAATAGTATAAATACTAAATCTTATCAAGGGCCTGCTGAATTTTATAGGACTGTAGCTATTGGCCTGTCTGGATCTTGGGTGCAACCCCAAGGTCTGTGCAACTCCCCAATACAATAACTCAGTACTACATGCGGGAGAATATAAACTCAATGCAATTACTGTAGGGTCCAGAAATCGGTGAGTAAGTCTTTCCAGGAGGGAACAACGTTATGGAAGCTGTTCCACAGCCCAGGGCGGGATAGGATCTGTAAGGCTGATAGGGGTTAAACACACGAAAAACCTCACTTGCTCATCGAAATAAGCATCTGTGACTGGGAATGCTCACAGCAAGTAGAAAAACCATGCAGCCTTTCACAGACGCTTTTCAGAGCAGATGAAAAATTATGGAGTCCATACTCTATCTACTTCTACTCTCACACAGCAGTATCCTACATGTCTGGGAAAATCCATGCCTACTATAGCAACAAAGACATATCTTGTGATTCTTGCTATCCTCAGATTTTCTTTCTCTTGACTCTGACAAAAGGCTTTTTTTGACCAATGTGAATAATGACTTAAATTGGCCAGTCAGCTGACTTGCCACTATTCAAACTTCTTTCCTTATGCCAGTGAATGAAAACTGGTGTTGTTCCTTTTCAGAGATTCACACAACTTTTCTGTTTCCCCATGTAAGTTAGGCAGTACAGATTCACGTTTCAGAAGTGCAACTTTCAATACAGTCAGAGATTTGAAATGGCAAGATAGGGACACCACATCAAACTAACAAACTACACAGCCTCAGTGAGCCGTACACGGTTTAGATCGATAACACAGCAAACCCTAAGCAATTAAAAATTAGGTCCAGATTAATTTCCCTATTTTGTAAGACTAGAAGTTCTTTTCAACAATTGTGATCTGACTTTGGAAATAATTTCAAAAAGCCCACCTTCTTGCTTCCTTAAACACACTTTGACACAGTTCATTCTAATGGCATTCTCATGGCATATCAGAAACCAGCATTAAAGTCTCCAACCAAAATCTCTGCATTCCAAATGGATTAAACTACATGGATTTGTAACTACTAAAGTTACAAAGTCTTTGTAATGAAACTGTATTGAATAATTCTACTGTTTGTCAGTTATCAGCATTTCTTAGAAGTCTGTTGTTTGTGCCTTCTGAAACTCCCTCAGTGCAGATCACATCCTTCCTCACCTGAAATTCCAATCAGGAAAAAAAAGGAAAATTTAAAAAGAGTTTACAGATTTGGATTCTGACAGACTGAGGACAGAATCTATAGGGACTCCATAGGAGTTTTTCAACCAGCTGCTTGCTGCCTCAGACCAGGGAAGCTCCGAATCTCCATTTTCTCTTGCCAGTGGATCACTCCAGACTTCGACGAACATATCCTGCACGGCCATTGGAAATACCGTGTGCCAGGTTTCCCAAGGAATCCCTGAAGCCTCATTCCCTCCCTTTTCTTCACATAGCAAGGGAAGTGCTTAGCCTCTCTGGGGTTATGATTCACATCTAAATTATTGCATATTGCAATAACTTTTTTTTTTTTTTCTAAATATAATATGGCTCCTTGAAGCCATAATCAGAATATACCTCATTACTGGCTGTCCCGGTTTCAGCTGGGATAACTTTCTTCCTGGTGGCTAGTGCAGGGCTGTGTTTTGGATTTGGGTGGGAACAGTGTGGTTGGGGACTTTTTGGTTTCTCAGGCCTTGCCGGTGGGAGGGCTGGAGGGACACAGGGGATTGGGAGGGGACACAGCTGGGACAGCTGACCCGAACTAGCCAGAGGAGTACTCCATACCATGGGATGGTATGCTTGGTATATAAACCGGGGGGAGGGGGGCTGTGGCCTGGGCTCCTGCTCATTGCTCAGGGACCTGGGCATTGCTCAGCAGGGGGTGAGCAGTTGTATCAGTGCATCACTAGTTTTCTTTTTTCCCTTCCCTTTGGATTTCATTCCTCTCCTTCCTCCTTTTCATTATAACTATTACTGGCTTTTTGGTTTTATTTTATTTCAATTATTAAATTGTTCTTATCTCAACCCTCAGGTTTTACATTCCTTTCAGGAATTCCCTGGCTGAGGGGGGTTGAGCGAGTGGCTGCATGGCACTTCGTTACCAGCCGGGGTTAAACCATGACACTGGTCTACAGCATTCCCCACAAAAGCTGTGCGGTCTCTTGTGGTCTCTCTCAGCTTCCTACTACTTTGTTTTGCCATCGAGTTCATTAACATGATTGTTAATTATTTCTGTGGCACACCTTGAATTGCATCCTCTCCTCTCTTCTTCAAAATGTCTCATGCTATGCAAATTTTAAAGACTGTACATTTCCCCCTCGACACCTGTGATGCCTTGGACAATGGAAAAAATCCTTTATGGAAGATTTGTCACCACCTGTATTTCATAGCTTGATCTTCTGTTTCTGCTCTTCCTTTTTTCCCATCAATTCCTCTTTCTGTAAATCTTTCTTATTTCAGACCCCTTTGATTTGAGATCTTGGCAAATCACTCACACTCCAAGCTGGTATCTCCTCCTCCCACCTCCTGCCTGCCCCCACCCCAGCTCTGCACTAACAGTAACAGGAGCATGAAGCAACTAGGTAACATACCAACGTTGAGAATATAATTAAAAGCTATTAAGAAGTTTCAGTTGCCTGCCTTCCCAGTTTTTAACAGCAAATCAGTACATTTTAGTTATGAAAATAATATACTGCCTGTTCTTAAGAGAAGTGCTTAGCTAAAATAAAACCATAGCCACAAGGATATTAACACAACCGTTTGACCATGCACAACACATTCGTTATTCACAAAATTGTCATGCCGTGAAGAAATGCAGTGGATGGAAAATAGAAGAAAGCCTAATATCTTCTGTATGGTAGCACAGGTAACTAAGAATTATTTGATCATTATGTAAAATGAAAGCATGATATATTACACAGCTTTTCTTTCTAAAGATTATTATTTTTTCTGTGAACTGTTGGAAAACTGACTTAGGCTAGAAAATGAAGACCAGCATCACATTAAGATGAAAGCATAGAGCCTTCTTAGCTGTACTAATACTTATCACCTTAACAACAGTGCTCTGAAATTTCAATTTTGGCAGAGCTCTCTGACTACTTTGATACCGGTAAATAAAACAGGCCAGAGAGGAGGACTGAGCCCCTACCCACAATCACTCGCACTGTTGAACTCCCAGTATGCCCCCAACAGAGTTTTGAACTTCACAAATTAGCAACTTCCCAGACAGTGCAAGGGTGCAAGACCAGCCAAAGCCCATGTCAGGGTCCGCTCCCAGTTTCCACATCCCATGTGGATGCTGCCGCCCTGTTTTGAGAAGGAAGTCAAATTAAACGTGACGTGATCTGCGCCATGCCAGCTGGTCTCAAAGAATGGTTGAATTTTCCCTCTTGGAAAGAGTTTGCATTGTTAGGTAAGACACATGCACAGACCAAGAGGTCACTAGGAAAGCTGACAACTTGAATTCAGAAACCTCAGAATTAATTAGAAAGAAGTATAAACTGCCTGATTTCCAGCCCAGTGTTTCGATGGCGGAACCATCATCTTTGATTTGTCTCATACTTTCCATTGCTTGCCACTCTGTTAATGTACCGGATTTTCCAATTTCTGTGTTTGACTCAGGGTTTTATATTTTTTATGCATATTTACATGCCTATACACACACGCGCACGCATATATTTCCTTTCTATGTAATATATTTGTGCTTGATCCTACCAATCACAAATCAAACACAATCAAGGTTATCGCAAAACACCATTGAAATAAACAGAGGTGCAATACCTAGAACTAAATCACATACTTGGTGTGAAGTGGACTCAGCTGCAAGGGTTTCATTTTGTTTTCTGTGCTACTGAAATACAAATAAAATACAATGCTGGAAATAATTTCATCTCATTTGATTGTAGCTGTCATCAACATATTATTTAACACTTTTCAACATTAATGAGGACATCTTAGGTAAAAAAGACAGGGAATACATAATCAGAAGGCACAACAGCTCCCCTCATAAGAGATAAGCTGTAATTAAAGCCTGTTTTATATGAAATTAAACTAAATTTAAAAAGCAATATTCCATTGCAAAGACTTTGATATACAAAGGATGGCTCTGAATTTGCAATCAGCCATTAGCTTGCCTATCTGCACAAGGAGAAACTTGCACATTGAGATCTACTTGATTTATTTTTGTAGAAAATTATTAAAACATAAATTTCATTGTTTTTTAATCCAGTCTAGGATATACCATTCTTTAGGTATGGCCCAGTTACTACCATGCCCACCTCACAGCATTCCTTTGTATGTAATTTTTTTAAGGCCACCAACCATGTATCATAGAATTATCCCAACATGAGGTGTTATTGTGGAAATTTTGCTAGGAAAAATAACTGTGATAGGGCTGCCTTCCTCTATAGCAGCAGAGGGAAATACATTTAGCAGAAGCTATGACTTTCAAATAGAAATGCATAGCAATGGCCATTTAACAATGTTAATTACTGATTATTTAGCAACACAGAGCTATCAAACTGAGTATATAAATTTAAATTATACTAATATAGAATTATCAAGGTTTGAAATTTAGCAAAATTTAAAAAAAAATTAAGTTATGAAAATTACTGATTTGTGGTTCACTGGCTAAAGCAAAGGGAAAAAAAGCTGTTTTTCAGAACCAGTCTGATGAGAAAAATATTTTTTTACGTTAATCAAAACATTTAATTCTGCTCAAATTCTTTCTTTTTCTTGTGTTTAAGCCACTATTAAGCTTTGCAATTTTTCAAATAGTATGCCATTTCAAAACTATTAAATACAGAAACATTTTGACACATCTTAACTAGGGTTTCTTCCCACACATACTCTGAAGAAAACTATTCATAACATTCAACCTCAAACTGTAAATAACTGTATCTTAGAAAACCATGACAATTCAAAGAATTTAGGAAGCTCCTTATAGGGCTGAAAAGTTAAATGATGACATGGGTTTGTTAACAGTGAAGAGTTTCAGAGAGAAACTTCTAAACTGAAGGAAGTAAAGAAATTTTGAGGAGCATTGACCTTTGCCCATGTCTCCCACTACTAGGTTGTACCTTAACCACTAAACTGTATCTAAGCTTCTTTGCTACATGAATATATATACACACAAATTTTTTGTTTCCCAAAAAAAGTAGCTCATCTTTATAGAAAAACTAACTTTCTTACAATCTTTTCCTGGGAAGCTGTTGGTTCAGTTCCCTGCAGCCAAAAGAAAGAACTAAATCTAGGCACTTTTTTTTTTTTCCTTAGCTGTTTGGCACTGTATTAAAGTATGTTTTCGGTATCAGCAGCAGCCGGATGCGCTATAAATACTCAGAGGGAAGCAGGTCAGTCACTCAAATAGCACTTGCACACTGTTTTTAAGTAGCTGGCATTACAGTACAGCACTTTGTTGCAATCCTGCACAATCTTATCATGTGGGATATTTTCAAAGACTGTTAGTAAGAAAGCCTCTGAAATTATGCTACTTTTCATCAGCTGAGAAATTCATCTACATAGCTTAGTTAATCTTGCATGGCATAATAAGAAGTGTTAAATTTTCAGAAGTTAAAGTGAAATATCAGACTGTACATGGAATATCGACAGAATGTATTTATTATCACAGACTGGAAGTCTAGACATCAGTAAAGATAGATTGAAATAGTACCTCTCTCAAAGAATAAAAATAGCAGTGTGGTCATAAAACCTATGCGAGCAAGGAACAAGAGTCTCTGAATGAGTCACAAAAGGTAGCAACCCATGAATTTCACAGGAAATGCAAAAAAGAACAAGATTCAAACCATTATAATCACTAAAATTAACAAAATAAAGAATTGCAACTGTATTCTCTTCTGAAGGAAAATCGCCACTTAAATCAGCGGAAACTTTCTCTAGGGAAAAACTTCAAGTACTGGAACAAATTGAGTACATGTTTTTTAAAAAGCTCATTGAGAAAGCAAGAAGAAATTATTTGGTATTTTCAAGGTACCAACAAAATCCTTAAACAGAATTGTTTTGAAAGCTTCAAATTACTTTTTTTTCTCTCTCTCCTCTTTGCAGGGTTTGCATAAGGACTTAGCGAAATGGAGGCCATAATGACTAATTAAGCGAAGATGGAAGAATAAAAACAGGCTGCAAAACCCTTTTCTTTTAAAAGAACTCATCCCTGAATTCAACTGTTGTTAAGGTAAAGTGAGGGCGTTCCCTTGAAGCTTTAAAATAAATTTGGTCCTGAAAAAGAGTTATGAAAGTAAATTGAGTATTTCTGTGGAATCCAGGCTGCTGGAGCAGGAGTGCAGGAATGGCGGGCGGTCAGTACTGGGACACTTCTCCAGCTCTATGGGCTCAGTGACCTCAGCTAACCCATCTCGTCATTACTAGGTGGAGGCAATGCAAAGGGTTCCATCTGTCTTTTGAGGAAAGTGACTGTTTACCAAGCGTGCCAGAGGCAGGGAACTAAATGCAGTTACACCGTCACCCCTGCTTGAAGCCGCTGCCCCAGCTACGCCTGCAGCAGGGGATCTGTCTCGCCCCCAGAACAGCCAGCTGCATTTCAGCCCCCAAGCTGGAAATGTCAAGCTTTTAAGCTGCACAAGCTGTAAAAAGCAAAACATTTGCCGTACATGGCTAAAGGAGTCTACAGAAAGGGGCACTCTCCTCACTCCTTTTATTTTCTTGGTTCACAGGGAACTCCAGTGATGACTGTTACTTGGATTCTGTTGGAAAGGGCACAGTTACTCACGGAGCTCTTTATCCACTCTCTCCAACAACAGTGGTGGTAGAATTCTCACTTTAATACAGACAAACTATTGCCCTGCATATTGAGTCTGGTTTTCCTTTATGGCTTGACCTTCAAGACTGCAAAAGGACAGGCCAGCACAATAAAAATTGTTAATAATTTTGTTCCAAATTCCTATTCTTGACACAAAGCAACAAAACGAAATCTAGATGCCTGGCATTCATTTTCTATTGAGTACCCAGGAATCCTAACAAAGAAAAACGTAATTCTCTGATATCTTACTGACCTCTCCATGTGTCTTCGCCAAGAATGAACCCTTGCCACAAACGCAGGTAAATCCAAAGCTAAATAACTGCAACCAATAATAAATTCAAGCACTGAAAGGGGACCATTCCCTCTCAATTCAACACATTTACATATGAAAATTGGGGATTTATGTTCATGTGTATGTTAAAGAAAAGCAAAAGAGAAAAACATGCAGGGGCAAAACAAAGCGATTAGGATCTGAAATGCAGAGAATCCACCTCCTACTTGCTGGTACTCATAGCCTAACCTCAAAATAAGCTCCAACTTTTATTTTACACATGGCACAATTTTCTTGTGTAACTAAACTCTGTAAGGCATCCTAAAGAGATAAATGAAGCCCATCAGTAATTTTGTAAGGTACATGAAGTGAAAGCATCAAGAACAGCCACTGCCAAAGAGAATAAAAAGATTACAAAGTCATCCTTAAGTCTTTGAGACACACCTTGAATGAAATGTCCGATGTGCAGCACTTGACTCATGGGATGTCAGTGTGATGAAACCATGATTCTTTATCTGCTTCAGTAAGTTATTTTTATAATGGAAGTCTTTCCTAATTTTCTATTAAAATCCCCATGGAAAAAAGAACTGTAAAAGTGTTTACAAAGTTGCTTGTCCTCAAGCTATTAAAATCAGTTCCTTATATGCCCAAGGTTAAACATATACAAACACGTACAAAATATTTGCAGGATTAGGAATTTAGAGAATCACTGCACAGCTTTAAAAATTGTTCTAGCACTTAGAGAAAAATTAACTTAAAAACAAGGTGAAAAGGAACATTCGAGATAAAGGTTTGCTTTTTTGAAATAAGAGATGATAATTCCTACTATAATTTTATGAGATAATGATCTGATTTTTGCAAGCATGGGCTTGACATTCTAAATCTGTATCATGAAGTCTCACTGCTACAGCTGAGAATTTGCTTTCACTTTTTTTCCATTCCCATATTTTTAAAAAAGATTCTTACTTTACCAAAATGGCTACAATATAAACCCCAAAACGTTTAGCTATTAGACCATTACCAGCAAGTCATCTTTTAATTATTCCATGGAGCTGCAATTTGATGGATGCAGATTTTTTTCTCCTGGGACATTTCAGAAGTACCAGTGGAAAGAATTACTGAATTCTTCAAGGACTTAATAAATACTTTGTGAATTCAGTTTTTAAATAGTGACCTATCCAAACCATCTGCTCCAGCTGAGACAAATGACATCTTCTCGGGTCTAGTTATGAACATTCAAAATTACATTTGAACTACATTATAATCACCCAGTATCTGAGCTGTAAAATTCATATTCTTATTCTTATTACTTACCATGAACAAATATTTCATCAGTCCATTACAATAAATGGATATAATTCACATGCAGAGACATTTTAAACACAAAGTTATGAAACAATATAAACAGTACATAAGTCCATAAATTAATAAAAGGTATTTTTACTAATTTTAAAAATAAATAGATATCTGATACATACATTACACAAGTATAGCTATAATTAAAACATACTTCCATAGTCAATACTAAAAAAAAAACCCAACCCCTACAAACAACAAACCACAAAACAAAACCCAAAAGTCAAGTATCTTTCTATGAAGCTAATTAAAGCAATTGAGGATATTGCCCCAAGATAGACTCCCACCTAGCACCTCCCCAGCTGCAATAGCAGACTGGGTGAGCACTTCTTATCTGCTTCCCTGCTTCCCTGCAAAGGCACCAGAGCTTAAACAACTTTCAGCTGAACTCTAAAGGCTGATGAAGAGAAATTTAACCAAAGCCAACTAAATTTGCACAGTAACAGGTGAGAAGCTTTCACACAATCCCCTTGCTGAGCTCCCCTTAATAAGTGTGGTGATCTCCATCTGGCCATTTTATACCATGACAGCTGCATGTAAGCAACTGCTTTTTGTAGTTTCCTTTTACAAGCTTACACCAAAATACTGTAACTACAGCAGTTATAATTTATATTCTGTTTTCCCAGTGCAAGTCTGCAGATAATTTAGTTCAGATTAACCTTTTTCAGTTCTTGTCCAGTATAGCTGAGCACATTCAAAAACTAAAACATTACAAAATTAGATAGTATACACAAGCTTAGCCCAAAATAAGAAAATGTATGAATAATAACTGAATGCATTAATCTAGCACAAGTTTTTAAGGAGGACAATTACAAACTTGTAAGACAGTGGCATTGGGAACAATAAAAACCAGCAACAGTTTCAAGATACCACCCTACCCCTTCTTCAGACATTGATCTGCTTCTCTTTGAGTTCATCATTAGGGCTAAAGATCTGCTAGACAAGGAGGGCTCACACAAAGCACCCTTCTTCAGCACGGACTGTGAAATTAGATAGTTAGGCTGATCATCTATCCCACTCTCAGCTATTGCAGCAGCAATCCTGTTTTCCCAGGTCACTTGGACAAATTTTAAGCTTTGCATAACATTCTTACAAAAATTCATTCTGCAGTGTAATGGTACAAAGCAGCACAAAAAAATGTACACATTGATTAATTTTCTGAATCCATAGCTAGCCGTAACTAGATACAAAGCTAAGTATTAATTGGCATTAATATGTTCACTATCCCAGGTAAGACACATACCAGGATCACTGCCTGGCCAGCAAACACTGCCAGGTGGGAAAAGACATGACACTGACTTTCCTTTGGACAGGCTGGTCCTCCTGGTTGCAGAATCATTGATTTCACTCTCTGCTTTCTTCCCAAAAAGGAAGAAAGCAGAGAAATCTTCCTTTCTTCTTAAAAATGAGGTTTACTGCATTTTTATGTCAGATCTTTTCCTCTTGAATCCTTGACCTGTTATCTATGATAGCTCCAAAATTACACTTACAAATTCTTATTTTTATTACTTGGTGTGGCTTTTTCTTACTCAACAAGAATTTTCCCATTGTTGCTGATCTGAGTTCACACAGCTGAGCTGGACTAAAAAGCCTTGAATCCCAGCAGAATCCCAAGGCTGAGGATGGAGGAGCTGAGAAGCAGACCCACAAACCTTTCTAGGAGGAAGCCTAAAAGCTAATCCAGATTTCTGAAATATTTATGTCCCTTGGTGGTATCACCTGTGACTTTAGGAAGACATATTCAGTTCCTCTAGCCTCTGCATCACAATGTATCAGAGTAACAATACTTAAGATCTCAAGCTGGAAAACACAGCTGAAGCCCTGTTACTGATACGTGCCTTTCCTCACAATGTGAACTCAAAATTTCCTTGAGTAGCTCCATCTTCAAACATTTGAATTTATACACGCTAGTGAAAAATCAATTGTGTTACTGAAACTGAAAGCCTTGATGAAAAAGGGCATCACTAATCATCTCTGAGCTTTTTCAAGATCAAATGAACTATTACCAGAAAAAAAGCTCACTCTCAGAACTGAAAAGTGCAATTACATCTGTAGGAAACAGATGTTTCAGCATCATTCCCCTCCTTCTATCTGTTTGCAATACCAGATGGAGATTTATTAGAGATGAAGGGATAGGGAGGGTGGTGGACAAGCTAAGGAGAAAGCAGGTAAAATTCAGTGCATTTTTTAATACTGATAACATAGCTGCAGGCTGAACAGCTTATATGAAACAACAGTAAAAGCAGAATACAGTAGAAAAATAGGCAACATGCATTTCTCCACATAACAGCTTTGTTATGAAAAGAAACTACATGTTTCAGAAGAGTGTTTCCCCTCAGTGGAGTTGAATTCAAACTTCCAGAACACACAGACCAAACTGCAGGCCTGATCTAGCCAGAAATATGCAATTCATCATTGTGATAATAACTGTATCCTTGAATCTCCTTTGCAGAGTTTGTTAAGTTCCAAAAACTGAGGCCTGATAATATTATAAATAATGCTAATAATAAAACTTCTGCTTTATTTGTATTAACCACAGGCCAGCTTTTTTCTTTATCCAGCTGTACAGCCATAATTCATGTTTCCCAGTCTCTCAATTATTTCATAAATAAAAGCCAACAGCTAATAGTCTCACTGATCACAGTCGTGCCTCTGACGTCTTGCTGCCCCATCCCAGCATTGTGGGGCTCTCATTATTTCACGCTCAGCACCTGTGGTACCCAAGCTGTCTTTCTGTGGCTACAGAGGCATAGGAGGGCAGGGGATGGATGGCTTGATGTGTGTGCAGAACGATCCTCCACACAGGGGCAGAGGCAGCAAAACGGTGGCCACCCAAGCCCAGAAGATAAACACATCAAATGGGGGGGGCCACTACACGTCTTATCATAGCTAATATGTGCTTTCAGGGGCCTTTCTCCATCAAAAAGCATCAGGTATGTATTCAAGACACAGTCAAGAGTAATTATGATTAATTAAGTTCATAATACATAAAATAAGACTTTGGGATACTGCACCCCAAGTTATCTGTCAAAGCTCCTTCCACAATCATGGAAAGAATTAGGCCCACCAGAGTAGATCCAAAACAACCATCAAACTGTGGAACTGGCTTCTTGTGTAGCCAGGAGGCATTCCAGGAAAGAGCCTCAGACAAACTCCCCACACATGGGCTGGATAATAAAATCCATTAGAAGGAAAGGAATTCCTAGGAACTGATAGTATTAAGAGCTCCAAGACTCAGACTTTCGGAAAGCAGCATAAGGAGGTGCAGACGGATCCATCTGCTTTCAGAACACCCCTATCTTTCCTCCGACGCCGTCTCTGAAGACAAGGCGCGACCAGGAGGGCTGTGCCAGGGCTCGGTGCAGGCAGCGACTGCAAAGGAGTAAATTGTGCTGAGAAAGTGGCTGTCACCCACTGAGGAGGACAAGAGGAAGAGGAGGGGCAGCAGGGGAAGGCAGAGGTGGCTGCTGGTCTGAGGGGAACAGCAGCACGCAAGGTGCATGCTCCTTTCGCACGCTCAGTTTTCTGTCAGACAGACATCAGCTTTGGTAAATTCTCCCAGAAGCTGCCCCAAATCAAATTCCAGGACGTATCAGTAATGTCCTGCACTTGATGCAGCCAAAGTCCCTTGGAGCCATGCCCTGAAGTTACTCCACATGTTATCTAACAAGTTTCATATCCTGGAGGACAAAGTGCTACTTTATCTGTGGTGAATCAAAGAAATCGGTTCCAGAAATGATAGTGACCAGAAATGGATCTAGTGCAGAGTGGCTGATACCTCCTGTCTGATCAACAAATCTGTGAAAGGAAGACATTTAAAAATGCAGATTTAAACATCTGCGGGGCTCTGAAGTAGGCACCTAGATTCTACCCTCATCACATTTTAGGAAGACACACCTTTGTGGGGACTCATCTGCATTCCCTAACAGGCCATACAGCATATATGATATTTCCCAGCACCAGCTGAATCAGTAGGAATGTTCAGTCAAGCTTCTCCCAGCCAAAAGCCAGTCATCCTGATTTGGTGGCAGGAAAACACTGAACACATTTGTGCAGAGAGTCTTCCCTCCAAATCAGTACACTGCAGACCCAGGCAGAACATCAGCCTGGTCCAGATGTGTGAAAATATTAGGTATTTGGCACGACATCATCATATGTCTGTATCCTAAACAATGCTTTACAAAAACACTGGGTTTATACATTTTCTTTCAGCAGAGCTTGGAAATAAGCTGTACTGTGGCAGGACAACATGCAAAGTAACTTGGGACTGGTTTCCAATCAGCCATGAAATTACCAGAAATATAGTTCATCTCAAAGAAAGTGGAACCATGATTATAAAACACTATTTTAAACTAAAGGGCTCGAGGGGAAAACTTTCCAGAAATGCTTTATTGAACCTGAAAGTTTTCATGTGCAAACATACACAGCAGATGTAACAGGGGCCGGTTGCAGGTCCCAGGAGCTAAACCCCAGGCTCTTGGCAGCGCTTTCCCTCTCCCCATAGCTCTTGGACTAGATTAAGTTCCAGCAGCACTCAGCTGCTCAGATTACAACATGGTGGCTAAGCAAATGCCTCACTATACCTTGTGCCAGGAGGTCAGGGATTGCCCCATTTAATTACTCCACATTTTGGCTAAACATCTCTTCCCCAGACAACTGTAATCTTCCCCTACCGCTCAGATGTATTTGTCACCTAAGAGAGCACCTGGGTTTTACAGCAGGAATGTTGCAAAATCAATGAGGTCATAGCTGATAGAAACCCCTGCTAGCTCCTTTAAGTTCTCCATGCTGGCTTCAAACAGAATGTAAGTCCACAAATGTATTTTAACCTTAATACAAAATCAATTTGGAAATGCAGAGGTTATTCTGGAATAGCTACATCTCAGAATAATTTGCCTACCTTCATTCAGCGAGGTATTTTCTTTCCAAAACAAACCTCGTGATTAAAGAAGCGATGCAGTAAAATCCAACTTGGGTTGGGGCATGGGGGTGGAGAGAGCAGGTTTTACTAAGTCATTTTGGTAAGATCTGAAATAAAAGGAATAATTATCGCCACATTAATTTTAATAATTTACCTTGCTCAGAGGTGCTGACAGGGACCAGCCACCTCCCTTGTAACTCCTTTACTGTGTGAAGCTTACTGCTCAGTGATATGAAAATGGTATTCAACAGCTGTTCTGGTAATGCAGGGACAGAGAGCCACTTTAATTAACTCTGTTCTTTAATTAACTCTGTTGTCCAAGGATTTTGCTGTTCTATATCTGAGCCAAAACAACAGGATCTCAAGCAGTCCTAACTTCCTAATACTTTTCTGCTATAGAACCCACCTGTATGTAGTGAAGCACAGCTGCCACTCACACCACAGCAAATATCACTACCTGCAAGACCATTCTTCAAAGTGTTCCGTTTCACCCCAAGACCATTTAATTTGCGAGCTTTGGCTCAATCACAGTTCATGGCAAAAGGATAAAAGATAAAACCTGGAAAAAAAAAAAAAAGCTAAAGTCCTGAAGGAGTAGTAGATGCTTTTAGATTTGTAAATCTCTGTTCAAAATGAGCTGATTAGGTAAATATATTTTCACATGGACACCAGAAGAGAAGTCATTTAAGTGATGTACTGTTCTTTCCATACTATTTGAGGAAAAAAGCACTCCACCATGTTTAGCAGCATCAATCCAAAGAAATTCAACCTGTTGAACCACTGAGGGCTGGCACTTACAGAACCAGATGGACATCCAAATATGTGTTTTGCCAAGCAGCTTTGCAGCACTAACCACTCACTAAGGGCTGAACAAGTCTTGCTCACTTCTCACTCTGAAATGCAAACATTTTCTTCGGCTTAAAAAAAAAGACATGCCAAAACAACACAACCTCCATTTTTTTTTTTAAAAAAAAAATCCCTTTCTTATTAGTGGTATGTCAGCACTAATTAGCTTTTGGCAGCTGCCATTGGCTGCCTTTGAAATAGGTACCTTCTCTCATGATGACTTGGAAATGCCAAAACAGAATCCTAAATGTAAAACCCAACAAGAATATATACAAAACCAGAGATAGCAGAATACTTGCTTTTCTACTGTATTTTTCTTCAAGAAAATATTTTTTCCCCCGATTAGGAAAATAGCAGAGCTCTATCTATCTTCCAGCGTTCACTAAACAGATAGGAAGTCTCTTCCCTACGGAGATACTGGACGATGAAAGGAATGATACACCTGTGAAGCTGCAGCACTGACCTTACCATAGCCCTTAGTTCTGCTGATCCCTTCTCCAGCACCCGCCAGCTAACCCACAGCCACAGGGAGGACATTTCTGAAGTGCTGGGCTCTGGCACACCTGAGCATGAATACCAGAAAGCCTTTATCTCTACTCTCTCTTACCTGTCTCTGTCCTAGAAGGGACTTGGTTCTCAGATGGCAGACTAGGTCCCCAGAGCATGAGGGCAAAGATTTTCCCTTGGGATTATGCTTCCTGCAAGTCGTTATCTTGCTGAAAATTTTGAAGCTGAAACCATGCACCTTTCCTCATTCCCAGATGCCTCACATACACAATTTAATGAAAGAACCAACAATCTACCACATTTCACATTTCTGATTTGCTTTTTCTTAAAAGAAAGTAAAAGGCACGTACTGTGGCTTTCAGGAACAAGGAAGCTGTCAGTAACAACCACGCATGATATTACATCCAAGGATTAGACTATTTGAGGCTTTATCAGGAAACTACACAGTAATTAATTGGCCACAACACTGAGTTTTGAAACAGAGGTTGGGTCATGTTACAAGAAGGGAAGCAGAGTTAGTTACTGCTCCAGAGAACTCTTAAGTCAGTAGGAGACTTTAGATCCTTATTCCTTTAACATAAAACTGATTTCCCACAAGTTGTATATAAAGACTGTCCCATGAAATTAGTGGTCAGACAGTATTTATATGTCACACTGATGTTTTCCAGATGTAGACTTTGATATTCCCAAGGAAAAAAAAAAAAAAAAAAAAAAAAACCAAAAAAACCCAGCTAATTCAGGGGATCCTCAAAGTAAACCTCAGTGCTGTTTATTTTCTAATGTCGTATTCCCTTTGGCAATGTTAACTTAAGCTCATAAACAACAGGGTTGTATCCCAAAGAATGCAGCATGCCCCAACCACAACTGAAAGCAATAGGAGCGGGGCATGCTGAGCACCTGGCAGGAAAAGTCCTTAATTAGCTCCATTTGGAAAGCCATAATATGAGATCACTCACACTTGGCTCCTAAGAAAGAATATGAGGTAGTCCAGAACGGAAAATGTACCCAAATCAAACACATGTGTTGGCATATACCATTATCCTGCTGATTTTAATAAAAAGGGTAGGAATTCATTCTTAAAACCATTCTAGGATTGTGCTTTATTTTAGGTATAGTTTGCGTTTACCCATTAGCACTGATTCTGTGCAAACTAGTTGTGTTTGGTTGTATGGCTTAGAACTGTGATAAAAATTGGTAACTGGGTCTCATTCTAAAAAAGCCATACATAATTTGACATGACTGTCCTTTTTAAAGTTAACGGCACTGTTTATGCTCTTATGCAAATAAGAGCAAGAAATGCAGAATCATTTGCAGAGTCACTCTTTGCATAAATGAAATTACCCTTTCATGTTAAAAAGAGAAAAATAATTTGAAAGGAAGAAACGATTTGAGGTAAATCATAAACAGACAACATCTAGAATTTCTTTCTTGTAATCAGTTTATAATCAAAAACTTCATAAACATGACAGGCTGCCTCTGTTCTGAAGAAACCTCCTTCTCCTCTCTAGTACATGGAATGTAATTCAGTGAAAGCAAATACCTTTGACAGGCTCAGACCCTCTCTTCTGCCACTTCTTCTTTGCATTTTATTTGGCCTGAGTAACCACTTTCCATCCTTTTGCTGAGACTTGTTTATCTCTCCTTTTAGTCAGAGCTCAACTTCTTCCCCAGGAAAGCGGCAGAGCACAGCACAGAAGTGACATGCAAGCGTTCACCATGCCAGTTTACGTGTCCAGTGTTCAGTTCTAGCCCAGAAATTCATTTTCATTCAATTGATTAATGCATGTATGTTGTATGAAAAATTACTAATATTTCTTCAAGGCTAGGAAAACTTAAATGATTCCAAAATCATGGAACAGAAATAAAACATGATATGATTACCTATGGCTTTAAAAAAAAATAATTAATCTGCAGTACTTGTAATTAATAACACCTCTCACTGACATAAAAAATAGAGGGTTTATTTAGAAAAAAGTTTCATAGAGTTTTTTTTCTCAAATTATGTTTTCTAGAAGGAAATAGAGGATAAAACAAAGTGAGTCTAGTGGCAACTTTGTCTTCCTCAAACCTTCCACACAACCATTCTACTGTGCCACGTTCTTGATTTCTACTATGACCACCACCATCATGTGAATACTAAAACGATTTTACTTGAAGTAATGTCTTAATTTTTTCAGTATTTTTGATCACAGACTGCAGTAGAGCCAGTTCCTCTTAAGCCACATGATGGCTGGTTTTGTGCAACAATTCACTGGGTCTCTCTTCCTGAAGCAGTTAAATAAAAAAAAAAAATACCATTTGTCAAACCAGTTTTTTCTATGCCATGTATGATGTTTCACTTTACCGTCTTAAGATTATAAATCTGGCAAAGGGCATTGGCCACCTTGTCTAGATGCAGCCAATTCTCCTGCTTAGAAATGTTGTCTTGCAAGTTTACACACTGCAACAGAATCAGCAGATCCAACCTCACACTCAAGTTTTTATCAGCTTTTCTCACTCGCGTTGCCCAGTGTCCATTTTGTTGCTAATACTATGAAAAGACAATGTGAATGCACACAGGGTCATCTTTCAAAATAAAAATGCAAGTACAGGTAAGTCAGTTCAGCAAACCATAATTTCAAAGTATCAAATGTAACAAGACTAATAAGGAGCCTGCTCCTGTAAAACCCTCAGTCTATTCAGTCTCCAGGACACCACCGCAGAAAAATACCTCGTTAAGGATGCCAGCAAGAGGCTCCACTCTCCTATTCGGGGCGGGAGGGGGGAGGTTTTTTTATGTCACTTAGGGTTGTATTTTTTTTAAAAAAAACTTGTCAATAACCAAACATAACATGATTCCAATTCCAGTCAAAATACTGTTCTCATTGAATCCCTTCTGGGAATGTACTTTTCATAAAAATACTTTCAACCTTATTTATTATTGCCTTATTCACTAAGTCCATGGACGTCTACTGCATCAACTAATGCAAAAGCAGGATTAAATGGCACTCCTAAAGTCATCATCATCTTGGAAATCTCCATACTGCTCCATTGGCTTACTACCATGAACTAGTCACAGACCTATCTAAGACTCAGCCAAATACTGAACGTCCTAGGACACAGCACTGACAAGCTAGATTTAATTCTGATGGTACATATCAAAATTTATGTAATGAAAGAAAACAGTTACCAGATCAATAAAGTGATCTTACTGGAGTAGCAAGGACACACTGTGTTCACTTGATCTCTTCCACAGGAAGAGTATGAGGGAAATAGAGTAAATAACTTGACAAGAACTCTTCTTGTTACTCTTGAAGTAAAAAGATAATAAAAATGCAGATAGTGGAAGAGCTGTGAATGGTAGGGAAGTTTTGAGTACTATAGTTATGCATGACTTATCCAGGATTCTCCAGGCTATTTACTGAGCAATCCATTAACTGCTTCTAATTTTCATGTTGCAACTAAATTATTTTCCTATGTAAAACAGAGAGGCAGTTGTGCTTAGCACTGGAAAGACTAACACACACACACACTCCAGTTGGCTCTGTTAGGTTTTTAATTACATGACCTACATGATCCCGACATTACTGTCACGGCAGTCCCCCACATGAGGACCTCCCCAGACTGTTCCCACCCTCATACTCGGTATTCCGCTCTCAGTCATCGCACTGGGGCCTTTCCCAGTATGAGAAGGGAGAATTATCGCGCCGTGAGATCATGGTAACACAGCCACAAAGCAATGCCAGCACTCCTCTGATGTTAAGACATCTTAGGCTAGGATGGATGTTTCAGATTTCAGAATTATGGGCACTCAAGTCAACTGGCCAGATGTTTCGTGATTCCTTTTGGATAAACTCCCAGATCAAACCTAAGCAGCCTAAAAGAAAACTTTTTTTTTTTTTTTTTGCTTTTTTTAAGTGGAATGCCTGTTACCAGTGTACCCCTTTTCATAATTGCCTTTCTAATTATAAAAGTATTTGATTATAGTGCATATAAACTCTGAATTAAAACATCCCAACTATTTTAACCAAGTTGAACTTTAAGAGAACTCCGCAAGGTTGACTTATATTTTTATTGACAAGGTAGTTATTGATCAGCCTTGTGTGGCAGAACATATATATTATGCTAAAATTTGAAACACTTGGAGCTCTAGCAAGATCGAAAAGATGCTGCACAACCACATTGTTGTAAAATAAAACAGGCCACAAAGCCACAAGGAACGTGGCAGTCTGTAAGGATATGGAACCAAAAACATCAGAAAACTCAATATAAGGAAAACCCTTCAGAGCTTGTTTTTGCTGAATGCAAAGACACAACTAAAAGGGTCATAAGAGAGGTACCTCAGCTAGCGCAGGAGGGGCTTTTCTCTCAGCCAAGTGCAGACACAAAATACAGCGCACTGGAACCTGTAGGTAGATGTAGATCAGGCAGCTCTTGTCTTCAAAGCAAAAAGCAAGAAGAAAGGAACCAAAAATATTTGCAGTTTTACTCAAAAGGCAGTAGGACCACATCTGGAATTTTCTGCTTCATTGGAAAGATCTTGTATTTAGTTTGAGGGAAAACACATGAGAGATTTAACAGGAATGAACAGAATACTATTGCATGAAAGCTAGAGGAGAAAAGATTCAGAGCACAAGTTAAAATTAAATTAACTAGAAAGCATTATCATCTTCAAACCTTCTTCCCCTTAGTTCTTGATTCCATAAATAAGTTTCTTAACTTGATTACAAATAGACACAGGTTGTTACAGAGGCAGAAATCAAGTGAATGCATCTTTTAGCACAGTTATAACACTTTGAAAACCACATGCTTCAAAACGAGGAAATTTTTGTCAGGAGCTGCCAGGTAAGCCAGAAGTTACAGCAAACAGCACTGGCAAAAAAAAAAAAAAAAAAAAAATCCATAAAACTAAGTGGAAAAGAAATCATGTTTTTAGTTGTTAGAGTGTGAAATAATTCTGTGATTTCATATTTAATTTCCATCTACTGACCTTTTCCTATGAAGGGAGACCAATCCAGTTTCTCTTTATCTCAGGAACCATCTTCAGACACTTTATATTTAGCACCTGTCTTGTAGAGATCTTTTCCGATTGGAATAATTTCATTAAAGAGAACATTCAGCTTATAGCCAGGAAACCCAGACACTATGCCCTAACTTCAGTTTGCTCTTTGGCAAATAATGAAAACTTGACAGCTTCAGCTATGCAGCTGTAAAAAAGAACTTTTTTGAGGCCTTAGAGAAGCACAAGATGTTGATTGTGTATATTGATTTTTATCAGCTAAAAAATTGGATTAGAACCCCTCCATTGAGCACAACAGCTTGTTTCCCCTACCTATTGGAAGGACTATTGCCTTCCCTCCACCAACTGCCTCTTTCCATCCTGTACCTCTTCAGCATCTGGAGGATTCATCCTTTCTCAGTTTGCTCGTTCTTCTGCCCTCCTTTCCATAATAGTGAACTGTGATTATGACATTTGCATCTTCAAACGAGGAGCGATGGAAGGTGCCTGCTGGGAATAGTCTAGCCTTTATCTGCATGCATAGTATTTCTGTCCTCGATTTTCACCCCAAAATCATTTTTTCTGAAAACTCAGTCATCTTCCACAGGTGCCGCTGACATTTGTGCCTTCCTCCAGAGCAGAAATATCTCTTTTCAATATATTCACACAATCTCATGAAACAACTTGGAACCTGTCATGTTTCATAACACAAGGCAAATGTATTTTCACTAACTTTATGGGAATCTCTGTTAAAGGTGCTCAGAGTGAGCCTTCCTAAGGCAAATAGAAAGCTTTGTGGAAAATTAACAAGTTGACCTTTAAAATCATATATAGAAAGCAAGACAGCTTTTGAAATAAATTTGGTCTAATTACACCGTGATTTATTTAGTGGTATAACCTTGCAGCACTGCGCTGTATCCACTAGAATTGTCTACATCTTTTCAGATGTAACTGATAAGACTTTTCCTTCACTTTGCTGGCAAATGTCCACGTCACAGCAGCTTTGCACTAATGCCTTAATGACATAAGTCAGGTCTTCATTTTTTTTATTTTTTAATAAAGTTTTCTAATTCCAGACCACTTTTCTGTAAAAAATAGATGCAAAACAAAGCAACTCTCCTCATATACAAGTCATCTAACATGACTCAGGCTCCCTTAGGTATCTTCAGGTCACCTTCCACAATCCCTAAGTCTGTTTGGCCTCATCCATTGTTTTTGCCATGCCTGGAAATACACACACAAAGCAAGCAGTGGGAGGAAGCACAACAGTGACGCCCCCTCAACAGCACAGTGTAAGAATTTGCACTTTGGTATTTGCTGTTGACACAGGTTTGCTGCTGCCATTGTAAAGATGAGCAGGTGTCAATCAAGAGAACAGGAGAAGAAAGGATGGAGTCTCAGAGAAGTGATGTTTTTCCCTTAAACCAAAGCTGCTAGGGAAATCCTCAGGATCCATTTCTTTCTACTACTTGTATATTAAATTGGAGATGCTGTAGAAACCAGTTGTTCCAGATTTCACCCAGCTGCAAAGTATATGGTACTGAAACACCTTCTCAAGTAGTGAAACAAAGCAAATTATACAAAAGGTGAATTAAAACGCACAATTTCAAAAAGTGCTGTGCCTTTGTTGCTGTAGTTTTAATGCCTTAATACTGATGCCTCCTCAGCTTCCCTAGTAACAGACTTGCCATTGTGTATATAGGATAGCACTTTATTTGTGAGTGCAGACCCCCGGACCACCCCTCGATAGACGTGATTTCCACACAAGAGCTGGAGCTGCTGCCTGGCCTGTGCAGCGGATGCGAGTGGGCAGGATGTGCTGGGCTGGGCTGACCCTGGCTGAGTGCAGGTGCCCACCAGAGCCGCTCTGTCACCCCCCTCAACCGGGCAGGGGACAGAAAAGATAGCAAAAGGCTCAGGGGCAGGATAAGGACGGGGAGATCACTCAGCAGTTACAGTCATGGGCCAAACAGTCTTGACCTGGGGAAAATTAGTTTATTTATTGTCCTTCAAATCAGAAAAACCACCTTCCCCCACCCCTGCCTTCTTCCCAGGCTTCACTTAATTCCCAATTTCTCTGCCTTCTCCCCCTGACAGCGCAGGGGAACGGGACAGGGGGTTACGGTCAGTCCATCACACGCCGTCTCTGCCGCTCCTTCCCCCTCACCCTCTCCCCCTGCCCCAGCGCGGGTCCCCCAGGGGTGCCGTCCCTCAGGCACAGGCTGCTCCAGCCGGGGTCCCCCCCAGGGCCACGGGCCCTGCAAGGACCCTGCCCCAGCGCGGGGTACCCACGGGGTCACAGCCTCCTTCGGGCACCCCCTGCTCCGGTGTGGGGTCCCCCCCGGGCTGCAGGTGGAATCTGCCCCACCGTGAAGCACAGAAGCCACCTCTGAAGTTCCCCCCCACCCCCTTACCAAAACCTTGCCACGCAAACCCATTATATGTGAAAGCAAAACCTCCTTCCTAGGCATTCATCCACCCTGTCAACTCTTCCAACCCCATTGCGTTAAGCTCTCCACAGTTTGACCTGGACAAGACCGTCTGTACAACTTGCGCATATATGAACAGCAGAAAAACAACCCAATGACTTCAGAAACATGTCCTCTGATTTCAGAGAGCAAGAGACTGTGCATGTGAGATGGAATAAGCACGTAACAATATGTTATAATACAAGGTGTATTTCAGAATAGGACTAAAAATACAGATCAGACAATAAGTTGCACCACACACAGAAGAAATTCCCTAAAAGGCAGAATTAATAATAATTGTAATACCTAGTACTGTAAGACTTTCCTTGAGATGTGAGAGCATTTTAAAATAAGAATTTCATTTCATTTTTTATTGTTATTGCTAAGTGGCAGAGAAACAGGCACTGTAGAGATTATGAAATCGAATATAATTGGCAGTTCCATGCCTCAAAAACATGCTCAATGGAAACAGTTCATACAAAATTAAGTTTCTTCCCATAATCAAAAATACATTTTACTTCTCATAGGAAAGTTAAGTCTATTCCTGGGTCATTTTCATTTTCTTCAGCCCTACCAACAGAGCCTCTGTGGTACCTGCCATAAACAGATAACTGCATAACATAATCCTATCCATAAATTCACCCTCTGTCTCCACAGCTGGCCCACATATTCCTGCTCATATTCTCCCACCACTCCTGTGCCCAGGAGGAGGTTTCAGCCATCTCTTCCTGCATGGATTTTTTCTACTCTGTTTCAGCTCTTCTGCCATCCTGGAACTGCGACTGTTCCAAAACACTTGAACAGAGCAGTCACACCCCCACTTCACCCTCACTTGCTATCCAAACAGCTTGAGGGCTTTTAGTACAGTTCATCAAATAATGGCTCTTTTCCTGTAATCCAGTCCCAGTTTGAATGAATCTTTCTTAAGCAACAGTTACAAAAGCAGCAGATACCATTGTTATGTAGTAACTGACATGTAAAACAACTTGAATATTTCCTTGCCTTCACCAGTAATACTTCCCTTGATATTTCCAAGAAAGACTTTTGCTTTTTCATGGCTCTATTACATTCTTGGTTGAGTAACTTTGTGAGTGAGGAACAGTCAAGTTTTCCTTTTCCTCTGCCACAAGTGTATTCGGCTATTCCCACTTTATAGAGGACAATCAAGTACAGAAACTTTTGCTTTGCTCTCTTAGATTTTTTCCTGTCTTTATTATCCTCATGCTAAAGGACAACCAGCTCTTTCATAGTATTAATACTCTCATACACCTATCTCCTTCTGACTTCCCTTGGTTTTCAAAACTAACTTTAAAACATGCACCAAAATAACAGAAATGTGTCAGTAGTTGTCTTAGGTACCTTCTGTCCTTATAAACCATAGGTCATATCTTTGCTATATTTTAGCTCTAGTTTAGCAGATTTATTTGAGAACCAGCAGATATGCATCGTAACATGCCAGTTTTCCCCTTGCGCTCAAGAAGAGCTGGGATCACTATGCCTTTCCTATAGATGAGCCTAAGGTTAGGGTTAGGAGAGAGTATGTAGTTAGAAACTAAAACTCCAAGCAAACCAAGGGATGATGTTTATGCTTCCTCTGACCAGTATTTCATCTCGCAGCAAAATGTGGTCCCTGGCCTGTAAATCAGCTTAGAGTTCAGGCTGAAAAAAACCAAGTGAAAGTTCTGAGCTACATTTGTAACTGCGGATGGGAACATGCTGCAAAATGAAACAGCTGCAGAAGTTATTCTGTGAAGAGAGACTATCCGTTTCCTTTGAAGACACCAGTGTATTAAATTTATACCTTGCTTACAGCTGCAGCAGCATCCATACTCTTTATTTTTGTCTTTTTCAACAACCACATTCACCCTTTTGGCAGAGCTAACGTAACTATCCCTCTTTATGATTTATGACCATGCTTAAGTATTAAGTCCCTTAGTCACATCCTAAGTGGATTCAACCAATGCAGTTTACTGGGGCATAAAGCCATCACTCGCAGCAAACTCCAGCTCGCAGAGGATGCTGCAGCTGGTCTCCTCAACAACTGAAGCAATAGCAGCCTATTCTTCACAATCTGCACTCATTTGTCATAGAACAGAGGGACAAATTCAAGACTTGAGCTCTACTACTCCAGGCACTTTGTTTTCAAAAATAGCACAATTAAAATCTTACTGAATATCTTTGAAAAGGTGTTTGAAAACTGTTACTCCAGCTCCTCATTTTAAGATATTACTTGGCAATAAATGACCCTTTCCTGAGGCCAGGCCATACCTGGAACCAAAAGCTGTCACAACCCTCACCATTCCTTAATCCAGTGCAAAGGATACATCTCCAACTGACAGTCTCTAAAAAATACTCAGCAAAGTTCTATTAAAAAACTACAGATATTATCCCTCAAAGGGGTGGCAGGAGAGAAAGGAAAAAACCCCTTTGCAACAGCTTAGCCATGTCATTTAACAGGCTACTCCAGAAGTATTTTGTTACAGTGGTAGTCACTTGAGTTACACAGCTAAAAAGAGTCATTGCTCTTTCTTAAAAGAATGTAGCCAGATTTAAGTGTACATGCACAAAATCACCTTCATCTTTTTGACTACAGTGGTCCAGCCCAAATCCTTCAAAGCCAGTGGGAAGACACCCACTTTAATCAGTTTAACTTGTCCCTGGACTTTCCTTCTGCCGTTTGTAAGCACATGGAAAGGAAAAACAGATGAATACAAATCACATGGTTGTACTAAGTATGAAGTAAGCTTCCAAGTCAAAATAAAAAGCTGTCTGTAATTAAATAAAAGCAACAGATAAACTGGATTTTTTTTGGAGTCTGGAGGCTCCAAAATAGCAAAGCAAAGATGCCTGGGGCATTAGAGAAAGCAGCCTAAACAGACTTAAAACTGTTCTTTCTGGACCAAGAATGCTAGACAGAGCTTATAAACCTCTCCAAGTCATTTTCTCACAGGACTGCCAGTGCAGGCTAACAGCTTGGGTTCTTTTTTCTTTTTTTTTTTTTTTCCCCAACTGTAGGCAGATTAAGAAAAAGATTTCTCTCAGTGTATTTTATTGAAGAAAAACAAAAAATTCTTAATATACTAACTTATGGTATTTCAGTAACAAATCAGTAATTTTAGAAAAATTAAGTGAAAAATCTTATTGCATAGTACAAAAGCACAGAGTAATAAAACTGTGCAGAACTTCTGGGATATGAAGCCACTTGCTTTCAGAAGCAACTCAATCACAGAGCTGTGCTGAATGGATTTTTGTCTCTGGAAACAATCTTGCATGACACAAATTAACCCCGTCCCTTGCCCTAGACCATCTCCCCTTCCTCTGCTTCTGTGTAGGACATTACTAATACAGCTACCAAACAACTCGGGCACGGCAGCGCCCAAAAGTTTTGTTTGGATTAGGCAACGGTAAGGTCTGAAAGTTTCAGATACCATGCAGGTTCTCCACTGGCATGCACATAAATCTTAACTCAAAAATGGACACGTGGCAATTTATTCCAACTGGGAATTCAGACATGTTAGTTTGCATTTCATCTGCAGAACGTGTTTGTTAACAGAAGCATCAAGACAGAAATTAGCTGAGAGCTTTGGAAGCAAGTCAGCAAACAGAAGGTATAGATGTGAAAAAGGACGATGCAGACACAAGCATTTTATGCTGGATGTTATTGTAATTTAGCTCCTCTTCATTGCAGTTGGATTTACTGGAAAGGACCCTGACCTTCATTCAGGATAAACACCTTTTGTACCATAGTTATCTTCCTTGCTAGGTGACAACAGTAGATGAGCTACACACAGAGAAGAAACATTACTGAGGTTGCAAGGCCAAACTCCCAAAAGTTAAGAAATACCAGTTTTAAGGTTGCCTAATGCAGCTTCGGTATTATGATACAAGTTTTAACTATGCAATGCATTTTTCCCCAGACCTCACGCACTGCGCAAGATGGGTAGTTTCTATGTCAGAATTTCTTTGATATTACATTTTATACATTTTTTCAAATGTCTTACCTTACACCTTTACTTGGTTATAAGGCCTTCAAGTGTTCCATGAAATAAGCTTTACCGCACTCTAAAAAGAGAGATGTCATTTTACGATGACAGACGCATTGAGAAAGGAAAGCAGAAAGGTTGAACAGCAAGAGCTAGACCTGCAAAGTGATTTTACTCCTTTAAATAAATGGGAATTTAAGCAAGGAAAGTAAGCAATTCAACATTTAATTAAGAAATTATTTATAAAAATAATAAAAAAAAAACCAACCCACAAAACAAAAAAACGTCAGAGTATTTGGAGACAAAAAATAAAAGTTGAAATCTATGTTGTTACTTAAGGTGATTTATTTTTAGCACATTTCTGGAAGAGAAGCCATGTTATCTTGTTTTTGAGAGAGATGTCTCAGAGCTGCCTTCCCAGCACAATTCGGTGCACAGGAGTAACATCATTAGGTTTGTCTCTGGCCTGCTTCTGAGGGCTGCTTCCCCTCTGTTTCATCAGAAAAGCGACAGGTCTGAAGTGTGAGGCAAGTTTAACAAGTGTTTTTCAGGCAGACCCAACGGCCCAGTGGCAGAATAGAAACCACATGGCTTTTTAGGTGAGATTTCCTTTCTTTTCTTTTCTTTTTTTTTTTTTTTTTTTTTCCCCAATGGTCAAATGTAGCCATATCTTGAACAATGCTTTGCACCTTCAGCATTTAAATCTCTGTGGCCTTTAAAGACAAAGCCCGATGGGGCAGGCAGGAAGCCACTATGAGCCATTTGTTGATCTAGTGCTTCTGGCTGAGACAGCCCAGCTGATCAAATGCTGCAGCAAGTGGAGCCAGAGCGAGTGGGGATGAGGCAGCAACGCATTCGTCTCCCGAATAAGACATTAGACCCTGTCTCCATCCATCAATTTGAGATCCATCTTACTTTTCACATTAAAAAGCTTAGCAGAAGCGATTACATACTATTACGTCAAGTATTTACAGTGAAAAAATAAGCCTTCAGAAAGTTATGCCACCTACCAAGTTCTGATCTTTTCACTTTTCACTTTTTTCCTGCAAGGTGAAGCAATGACAGAAGCTGGTGTTCTTGCGACGGTAAACGGCTTATTCGCCTGTTGCAGGAGAGGCTCCCAAGGTAACCATATCTGAATTTTTGCTTTCAGTTCTAAAGGCTTTATATCATATCAACAAATCAAGGGAATGGAATAAAGCAAGGAAATGTAACTGGAAATTTATAATTCGGAAGCATATCAGATAACTTGTGGGCATGCTCTGCTCTTGCAGGAATAAAATCAGAGATAGTTCTGCCATTGCACTACTGCATGCATGGGGGAAAAATGAGAAAAATGGCTCCTGTTCGAAACAGTCAGCAGCTCTGCTGGTCACTGATCCGACACTGGTCCATCAGTCCATTGCCTGTAATTGAGAGCCAGCCGGGGCTAGAAGGATGCTGCAGCACTGCGCACGCACCTGGCAAGCAGTGTACTCTTCAGCCAGAGGTGACAGGGCAGGACAGCAGGCTGTTGACAGCTTTTTCCAGGGTCTGAAGTGTTGCAATGACCACAGCTCCAGAGGGCAGGAAAAACATCCACTAAGGCTGGAGGATATTAAACAGCTGTTATACAAAGCATTCTCCAAGCACTCAGGTCCCACCATTTCTACCAAGCTACTGAGAGTTTTTTGATCTGGAATATGACCAGCCTGGATGGCAGAGGCCACTCTCTCAAGAGTGCCACATACAAGCAATAGTAAAGCAAGATCTTTTCCTTCAACCCAGTATTAACTATACTACTAAGCACCGCAGCAAAAAGAGTTCTGCCAGCCTTATTGCATAGCGCTCCTACCCACCCATGCAAGCACACGCTGCATCTTCTCGAGTTCAGCAGCAAACTGTGCAATGTCTCCCAGCTGCCTCTCGCTGAAGAACTGGAAGAGAATTTCCTGAGGGTAATGCACCTCCTTAGCAGTTCCACCTCGCCCCCCCCCAGCCTCCTGAAGAGGGGGACAGGCTGGGGCCACCTCCAGGGTGCTGCTGCAGAAGTGAACCGCAGAAGTACCACGAAGACAGCCTAACGGGCAACCTGGCTCTTCCAAGTAAACGGGTTAACGTCGTGATGATGATTTCTTACTGCATCTGTATGGATAAAGACAGATATGAAAAAACAGCTGCCAAGTCATGCTTACACAGTGTTGCTTGGCAGTTCATACTGTTTAGAGGGCTAAATGTGACAGCCATTTAGCTGGACTAATTGTTAATGAGATCCTACCTGTGTACCAAATTGGGTATTTACATGGCCTTGTGCTTCCTTGGAAAAGTTTCAAAACCGTATCTACATAAAATGAGATGACAGCCACCAGTGCAAAGACGATGAAGGGTTTGGTTTTTTTTTGGTCTGGTAGCAAAAATAATTTAAAACCACTGAAGCAATGAACAAAAATAATGTGGCTTTGCCAGGTCTCAGCTGAAAAATAAGAAACCCACTAATAAAAATCCTTTTGAATTAAAGCCCATCCAGTGAGAGCAAGAGGGCCTCACAGACCTACAAAATAGAAATTTATAGCCCTCCATTTAGAAATCTCTTCCTGCTTATCGTAGTGAGTCAGCTCATCCACCTCCCTGTGTCACTTTAATTATTTATATTATAAATAATCCTCTTCTTTGCTCTTCAGATAAGAAAAGTATATTTGCACACCTAACTAAAAGGGAAGGTCTGATTTATTGACTTTGTTGCTACATGAACATGTAGCACCATTAGAAGAGGGAACTGAGAAAGTTAAGAAGAGAAGAGCTATAATAAGAACAAGGAAGTTTCAGAGATATAAGCAAGGCCGTTTTCTTTATACTAGCAAATTTTGTGCTGTATTTAAAGGATGTGACACTGTGTTTCAATATCATTGCCAAACTGGGATGATTATGCCTGTGAATCACCCATTTCAAAACATAATCCCTATTTACCTTGAAATGGAAAGAATGGAAAAACTAAACAAATAAGGGTATGTGGTTTCCTGGTATTTTTCCATAACATGCAACGCATTGGCAATCAAAGACATGACAAAGCACAGGGTCACAGAATTTAACACTGCCTAACAGAAACAGATTTCAAACAGGCATGAAGGGTGCAAAATCTGCCAGCTATAACCCCTTAGGAGAACAAACGACCTTAGCACAAAACCTCTGAGACCCAGATATAACAGAGAGCAACAAAGTGTTAGAAAAGTCTCCTGCTCTGCAAAGAATAGGCTGTGGTTCAGAGGGAAGGAAAGGCTGTTCGTTGTGTCACTCGGGAGAGATGCACTAACAGCTGGCAGAGGACTATTTTAAGACAACGCCTCTACAGATTACAGATCGTCTGAATTGTGGAAGGCACCCTGAGATTCAGCAGAGCAAAAAATGTTGCTCAGCCTGGCATCAAAAAAAAAAAAAAAATCTGCACAGCAGGAGTAGCTGATTCATCATATATTTCCTCTGAGTCTGCTTGGATGTCATTTAATTATTATTTTATCTACTGGATGTCCGATTTGAAATTTATAGTCCTAGGAGATAAGCCAGGATTCCTACTTTTCCTTTGTCAACATCCCTAATCGCTAGTGAACTAAACTCTCTTTTCCTTAAAGGTTGAGGGAAAAAAACCTAATTCAACAATTTGTTCTTCATAAAAAAGTCATCTTTAACATAAAAAAAAAGTCTTAAGAAAAAAGAATCCACTCAAAACAAACATTGGGAGTAACTTTAAGAGGCTCTACTTCATTTTTTAAAGATTAATTTCTGCCATCTCCTTGATGCACCAGGATGAGGTATTTCATTCTTTTCCAAGTTTCTTTTTTCCCCAGTTAACTTTCCATTATTTACCCTTATATCCACTTGAAAATTCATTTTCAATGCCTTCATGTAATTGAACATCAAAGTTGCAGGAGGTTATTTTCTTAATAAAACAAAGAGAGAACTGGAACAGGCTGTCCAGAGAGCCTGTGGAGTCTCCTCTGGAGATATTAAAAACCAGCCCTGACATGATCATGTGTGAATCTGCTTCAGCAGGGGGTTGGACTAGATGATCTCCAGAGGTCCTCTCCATCCCCAACCATTCTGTGATTCTGTGACCATACTGAAATTAAAAAAAGGCATGAAAATTATTTCCACTAAATCTAAGCACAGCTGAATAGAAGGGCAACACAAAGACAAATGAAAGCCAGTAATGGGAAATGCAAAGAGCTGTAGGTGAGGAAGGATTCTCCCAATTACTTCTGCATGTTGTCAAGTTCTACACTGATCATAAGTGCAAAGGCAGAAGATGAGGTAAATCACTGTGCACAGATGAAAGTCTCTGCTCAGCTTGTACCAGGTATAGAATGCAAAAAAAGTAGGGTTCATAAGAAATGAGATAGCAATTACTATTTTTAATATCGTAGAACTGATCCATAAACTCTTTATATTCATTATATACACCACTATGCGAAGTATTAGGAGGCACTGTCATCTAGCACCTAAGCTGGGTTGCTCGAATTGGAAGATCAGGTTCTCTGAGTTCTCCGTTTGAAATGAGCCTTAATAAGGTTCAGAAAGAATAGATGTTTACCAAGAGCAGAGGAACAGGGTAATACAAGGCACAGCAGAAAACAGAAAAAATAACAAACCCTCACATCTTGTTCAAATTGCAGTGAAAGTAATGAACAAAGTTCCTTCCTTTCAGTGACATTAGGACCAAGATGCAAAGCAGAGATGAGTCACCACTAATTGACAGAGGACAGGAGGAACGTCCCTGACTTACCCCCAGCCCTGCCCCACACCAGACACCTCTTGTTCATTACTGGTTTCTTGTACAAAAGTGATGCATGATAAAACACAAATTGAAAAAACAAATACAGGGCAAATTATGGCATTCACCCGATCCACTAAATCAATACTGTGTTTCACACTGATCCTGTCTACTAATAAATAAAAACTTCAACCCATATTCAAGACTAATACTTTTATTTGAGCTTGTGGTTGACCAACCGCGTTGTTCAGTGTTTCTCTGTGTCCTGGGTCTACCCATAAATAATCTGCAGAAATGCTATAATAAAGGTTATTCCCATTGATTATCTTTAAATCTAGTTGATGGAAAATGCAATGTCCCAAGGGGGAAGAAAGGCCTCTAGGGAATGTTATTTAAAGAATTTCAGTCAAATGTTGACTGCTGCTCCACAGAAGAAGGAACATACCCAGGACACATTCACACAGCACAGCCTCAGCCTCTGCATAGTTTGGTCCTGTCAGAAAGTTCCCTGGGAAAAACAGAGCATACATGGTCAGACCACCTCCCCCAGTCAGCCAAAAATAAAAATCTGAATAACTGCAGCTCCAGTTCAAACTGATCTTTTTAGTTCTGGACATTATCTGATTGCAGATTGAAATAATTTTTTAGCACTGTATAAATCTGCAATGAATACAATGCAAATTTCTTTAAATTTGTGTTTTATCAGACGTATGAAGTCTGAAAAGGATCAATATGTAGAACTTAAATATTGTCACTGTCTGGCCTGCTCCAACTAGAAAGAACAAACAAACCCCAAATTTCTTAAAATAAATCTCTGCTCCATGTAGGAAAAAAATTACAATCCGTAAGAAATATAAATTAAATCCAATATCCCTTGACAATGTGTGAATAAATTTAGTGGGAACAATACTATTAAACTCTTTCATCTTCCCATGTTTTGTTTTGTTTGCTTTAACATCTAACAGCTTTTATTAAATTCACCTCTAACTGCTTTGCTTTTCATGATGGCAATTGTTTTCACTTGGACCTAGCTTAATTGAAATCAGCAAATATTAGAAAAAAAAATTTCTAACCAAACCACGTGCATGACAATCACACTTACAGTGTGATTACACTTACAGATCCTACAGTCTGGTGCCATTAAAACAGTGACTTGGTCATGCTGATCCAGAATAATTCCAGAACATTTGGCTTTCTAGAATTAGTGATGTTCAATCCATGTTTCAGACAGCCTCAACTCACTAAGGAGGCATACAGTCATTTTTATTGACTATAAAATTTGCTGAAAGAGCTCAGGAATTGCTTTTTCCTTCTTATTGCCACATAATTGCCTTAAGATGAATGTGCAACATTGAAAAACATTACTATCCATTGGATTTATTAACTAATTCACACAGACCACAATTAAAATAAACTGAATATATTTCTAGAAACCTAAGTTAGGTTTCCTGCTGCTTTTCTTTATGAAAACTAGAGTCAGAGTTTGAAGAATGTTCAAAAGATCCATATTGAAACTTATATACCCTATGTCTGGTAAATAAACGAATGCATAAGAACTACCAGAGAACAGTTGCAAAGCAATCTCTATAAAGGGACAAGATGATGTCCCTGCGCTTATTCTTGTTTCACCCAGAATATTTCTTTTAAAACATTGTTTTTAAATCCCAGTTTGGATTTTAAAATGTAGAAGGGAGAATCAACCAATGATTTTTTAAGCTGTAGGTGGTTAATTAACTTCAAAACCACCAAGATACGTTTTTCTTTGACTCTGAATTGACTTTGATTAACTTCATTCTTCCCTCATTAAAAATTTTTATGTATGTTTTATCAAATCTAGACTAGCAAATCTTTGTTTTCATTGTGATCAAATTAAAGGGTCTTCACTTCCTCTTTGATCTGAGGAGTAGCAGTTCCTAAACCTTTTAAACAGAATATTGGAAGACAGACACTGCTCTCAGGTATTTGCCAATCTCTAATGTATTGAGATAAGTAAACATATAGTCCATGAATAATTTAACATTTCTTTTCAAAAGGAGCTAAAGATTACCTAAACAGAAATAAATTATTCAATGAAAATTTTCTTCTTGCCAGCAATTGCAAATACTGCAAACCTAGAGCACGTGCATACATTTAGTTCTCAGGAAACCTGTCAATTTATGGTAACATGAACAGTTAGATCCAACAGGCAGCGTTATAATAAACTCATAAAAAACTCCTCTTTCGGTTCTCACACTTTGTGGTCTTTATAGGTCATGGATTTACAAGCAGCTAGCGTAACAACAACCTAAAATCTCTTTGCATTTCGTACCAGATAAAATGGAAATAACTAGATCAAGATCGTATGTTGTGTGATTCCAATATACACAGCAATCGCTCCTGCTGCTTCCTTAGGACAGGCAAAGTTTAAGGAGCAGGTGGGTACTCCAGCACTAATAGAGGACATCCAGAGGACTGAGGCAGTTTCAGTGTCGGACTGGACCTGACTTCACTGAACACCATAGGACTGAGCTTTCAACCCAGTTCAACACAACGAAGGGTACAGTCACACCATCCGCCGTAGAGCTGTCAGCAGCGGGGTCAGCGGTCTGCTTTGTTTAGGGAGTACAGGCTCTGAGCTTTGCTGTGTACAAAATTAGCTATGTAAAGCCGGACAACCAAACCAACGACCCCATAAGGAAAAGGCATGGAATAGCTGGACTGATACACAGTCACATCTGAGATTATTTGTATATTCTTTATAAGAAGTTTACGTTTAGGTCTAAATAAATGTTACAAAAGAAAAGGGGCAGGTAAGGAACGTACCTAATCAAGGACAAAGCCCGTAGTCAGGAATAAAGAAACGGGGCATCTAGTTGCAATAAAACACAAAGCAGCAGTATCTCCAGCAGCTGCAGAAAAAAGTAACCTTCATCTGAAGGAATTCAAGGGTGCAGAGAAGACACGAAGAAAGAGACACAGATAGAAGACCGAAGAAACAGCCTTCTGGTACTAAAACCGCAAAAATGTGATCAGGGAGGAAACAGTTTTCTTGGGGGAAAAATTAAGAGAATTTCCTCTAGCTGTGAAATGCCCGGCAGCAATGTCTCCTACACGCTGAAACGTGTCTCATTCAGAAAGTCTGGGAATATGCAAATGAGAGTCAATAAGATTAAACAGTCGTTCTTAAGGCCACACAGGATAATGCTAATCTTTAGGAATTGCACTATACTGTGCTTGGATTATCAAATGGAATATATTTCAAGTAACTAAATTATGTGTATTTTTAACCATTAACCTGTTCTAAATTACATTTCTCCAATGAAATGATTTCTAACATTTATTTAGCATAACCATCTCAGTCCCAAATTTGCCATGGTTTTCTCACTTTTGAGGAAGTTTCTCATAATATCATCTTTATTCGAACTCTGAGATAGAATAGCTTTTTTCTAATGGAAATCTAGGTTTTATTTTCCAATAGAGCAGAGAAACCAAGCAGAGAGGAGCAGCGATGCATTAACAAAGGGTGAAATACCGTGAACATTTGCATTCTGCTAGATAACCTGCAGCAGCGACCTGTGCTTTCCCTATTGCTTCGCAGTATCTGGAGGCAGCTTGCGCAGGAAGAACGTACAGACCGTCAGTTACCCTTGCTCAGAAATCAGCTGTATGAAGCCACATTTGTATTGCCTCAAGTCAAAAGCACAATAAACCCACTGACGTGGACTTTTAAAATTGCAAAATGAATCTAGTAATTGCCTTTTACATTATTTCTTCATACTGGCTCGTGATATACAAGCAACATTAAACACATTATCAGCTTTTAGCCTTATTAACCAATTCAATGCAATAAAAACAAGAGTTAGAGCCACCATTCCTTTTAGTACAAAAGCTTGAATCACAAAAGAGGACTTGAGAGCTCTCTGTTAAATTGATGTACTTTGGGTCTGCTGAAGAAATAATCTTTTCACATGACAAAAGTACACAGACCAACCACTGAGCAAGTTTTTGCACAATAGAAGGATAGAATATAATCTTGCAGACTGACCTCCTGAATAAATTGAGCCATAAGACTTTTATGTATTCATCTTGTTTGAATTGGAGCATTTCCTTCAGAAAAGCATCTAGTTCAGATTTTAAGATGTCCAATAAGGGGGAATTTATTACAATCTTTATTAAATCACTCCACTGGCAAATCACTCACAGTGTTTAAGATGTGCCTGCTTGGAATCTAAATCACCTGGACTTAAATTTAATTGCACAGCTCTCGTTATACCTCTGCCAGCCAGACAGGAGAGCTGCTGTTACTCTGCTTCACATATGGTCAAAGCTGCTCCTTTATCTTCTCCTTAAGAAACATTGCTGGATTGCACTGCAAAGAAAGGCTTCCAAATCTCGGTGCTCTTCTCTTAGAGCTCCCTGATTAATAAGCTTCCAGACCTGCATGTGATATTCCAGTAACTGTTGTAATTACAGGTTGAACAATTTCCTATTCCTCTGTTCGGAAAAAATAACCTCAAACAAAAAAAAACCAACCACCTTTATAATGTTGCACTGGGAGCTCCCTCTCCCCAGAGTCCTCTTCTGAGTCATTGCTTCCCAAGACAGCCATCCCTCATAGAAAAACTACCCTGTTTTGTTTCCAGCAGCACGGTTTTAGCCCTAACCACATTAACACACATATTGTTTGGTTATACCCAGGGCAAAATGCAATTGTTAATTGACTGCGAGGCAGCAACAGCCTGGCTGTACAGCCACACGCACGTTAACCTGTGTCTGGGAGCACACGTCACGCTGACTTGTGGAGGAACTTCTCAGCAAAGCCATGCAAGCATAACGCCACATCACCACGCAGTCCGCGTCATCCCAAACACCCCCCTCTTCTGTACTCACCGTACTTCCAAGCTTTGCGTAACCTCTGTTCATTACTTGTGATGTTTTCTACCTAATCACTCCTGAAACACTAGTACCGAGGACTAAGAAGCATCTTTGGACTCCCACCGGCACTGTGGCACTAACCCGCTACCGGGCACATGCCGAGGGCAAAACCAGCCAGCTCTTTATCCTCCGAGTCCGTGCTGTGCTGAGCTCACCTCTGGCCCCGGCGGAAGGGGTGACTGTACTGCATCGAGTCATTTCCCGTGATCGGATTTAGAGATGAAAACCCGCTGCACAAGAAAAGCAAGGGACACACCAAAAATGACGTGAGGAGCCTGTCTTCTGTTGGCTGGTCCCACACCACATCAGACCTGCAGCTTCATAACCCTGCACCCAGGGACCCAGCAGCCTGCGTGGGAGAAGGGGGGGGGGCTCCTGGGGAGCGGGGCAGGCAGCAGGCTGTAACACGTTACACCTGTGGGAAATACGCTTCTCCCAAGCCTTTCCCTAATGCTTCGGTGTAACCCCAGCAGAAGGGAAAGTTCAGAGGGCTGGAAGTTTCTCTGTCGAGTATAATGAGCACACGAGTGTAAGTCATAGCTGGAAACAGTATCTCATACAATCGGTGTATCTTACACAGTGCTTCCCAAGCGGGATTGACAGTCCTGACAATGCTGTACTGATACAAGATGATTTAGAAACAGCTGAAAGGCATTTACCAAACATAAAGCCAAAACAAATAATTAACTAAAGCATGAGCTCATCAAGCTTTGTCTTCACAATTACAATCTTTAAAATGTAGTATTCAACTGAAACGTGTTTCTGAAAATGTGAGAAAATTTGGGGTGGGGTGGGGTTCGAGAGGAAGAATTTGAAAAGAAATTGAAGTATCTGCAGTACATACTGGCTGGCATTTCTGTTGATTACTTACTAAATCTCAACTTAAGATACTGATTCCAGAGATTCAAGTGTGTTCCGATTAATGAATTAACACAAAAAACATACTCTTGATGTATTTATGAAATACCCAGTCTTTCCATTTAATTAACGGGCAGTATACATGCTGCTAAAGGTAAAGCTGCACTGCGTGTTAATGTGTTTATATGTAGTTTTCCCTGTTAACATATCATTAAAAAAGAAGAGAAATAAAGATTTAAAATATTGTATTGAAACATAAAGGAGGGATATATAAAATGGGCTTGAGAAGTAATCAGAAATTTCTGTGGATTGAAATGCCTGGAAGATGAAGAGACTCTCAATCTCCACCACCATTTAAATTAGCTTTTATACATATTCATTGTGTTGTAGATATCCACAACATAATTTCAAAGCCTGACAAACACCGAGGCCTAAAACACTCTTCATAAGTAATAGAAATCATTCTGTGGAACAGAAATACAGCTCTAATAATATTGTTAATGTTCTTTAAATTTTTTAAGTGTTGATTCTGAGAGGAAGTGTTTAAAATACGTAGTCTTGGGAAAAAATAACAGGGATATGCATATCTGTGAGTATCTCTTGTGAGGACAGAGTCGGGGGGGTCATATCCCTGGTAAAGAAAGAGAACAGCTGTGGCCTTGAAATGATCACACGGAAAGGTGCAGCAGGCCATACCTCCTCCAGCAGAAGTCTCCAGGTGGCACGGCGGCCGCAGACAGCTAAGCAGCACCGCGTTCAAGCACGCTGCCCTCCAGACTCTCCCAGTACGCATCCCTCCGATGCAGGGCATTGTCTTGGCCCTCTTGTTTTCCTCGGTGCCAGGAAGAATAATGGGGAACATTCAGAACGAGGATCAGTCATTTTTTCCCAAATAGAATCTCACAGCTAGCAAAAGAAAACGATGGGATCAATTCACTTTAACTCTTCAGAGACATAAACCCCATTTTGCCAAAGAAATGTACCGACTAATGGCTATAAACAAAGAGGATCTGAATTCATTCAAGGGAAATTGCTGTTCAGCAGCCATGCCTGAATCAAGAGCTTCCTCTAAGCATCACCTGGCTGTTTTTTCTTCTGATTTTTTATTTAGGTTTGGATTGTTTGGATTATTTAAACAAGGCCAAGAATAAAGGCATTATATAACCATCAGATATAGTTAGAAATGTTTAGTACACACGCTCTGTTGAAAGCAGTTGTAGCTACACTTCTGGGATGCAGGAACAGGTGTACATAAGGGTAAGGCACCAAAATAGAAGCACTACCCCCTGTAAATCATGGGACTTAGACCAGCTTATGTAGCACAGTCAAACCGGGGAAGACATTTCTCGTAAGTTGAAGAGCCACAAGGAAGTTTACGGTTAGGTCTAGAAATGGCGCTCTCATTTGAGGTACTTTTTTAACTGAAGAGAATTGACCCATTAAAGCACATTACCTGGCAACATAGTAGATGCTTCATCTCCTGAAGCCCTTTATATCACCATCCAAACACTTCAGAGACATGCTACGAGCTCAGACAGAAATTATGAGACGGATGTAGGAATTAGTAGATCAGTACAAAGATGTTATGCAAGAGGCTAGAATTACCCGACTTCCAAAAATGACTGAAAGTCATTTTATTGCTTTGACTGGATCCTGGGTAGTATTTCTTTCAAGCTGGCACATTCAACGAACCAAACTGGAAAAAACAGACCCGTTTTCCATTTCTTTTTTCTTTACATTTTGGCAGGCTTTCTGCTGTAATAAAAAATACACCTTTTTACAAACATTTCTCTCACAGAGGCTAATACAGATTATTCTGTATGGCAACTGCTCAGCTTATCCATCTCTGTCGTTAAATTTGTATGTGGTTCACTTTCATGCACTTGGCAGATTGTCTTTTTCCAGACCATATTTTTCTAATTGTCCTTTATGCTTTTGATATTTCATATCTTTCTAATCTTTCTCCTATTTTCCTTTTCCTTTGTCAATGGTTTGGGTCCTAGCCTCTGGTTGCAGCATGTTCCCAAAGCTGTTTCTCGGAAGATATCCTGACATACTCCTGGGCTTTTGCCCACACAGTCTGCTCACACGGCTTTATAATAAGAGCTGGGTACGAAACTGTGTCCAAAAAAAGAGAAACAAAACCAAAATTTTAATACTATTTCTACTCTAAATCAAAAAAAAACCATCCCAAAACCCAAGATGGTACAAGGGAGACAATCACATTTTCTACCAGTTGCTGGGGGCTATTTACCAGGAATATGACTGACCTGCCCCCACACCCTCTTTTCCACAGTTATGGTTATGGGACTGAATCTCATTTTTCCACTTTGGTTAAGTGCACATCTTAAATCATTAGGCCTCCTAAGTAGATCAAGCTATCCTACTTTTTACAAGTAATAAAGTATTTATTTCATCAGCTTGACTGTGCACCTTGCAATGAAGTGCTTGGCTATTCCCTGCCGGACGGAGTGCATAATTCCCTGTAATAATACAGTATCTTCAGCTATCAAACCGAATCAAATGGTTTTAGAAAAAGTTTTGATTCTGCCAAATCAGATTTTTCAGCTTAAAATAAAAAGTCGATCAGATCAGATTTACTAAAAGAGTAAATCTAGCTTACTTGTAACCACCTCGACCACTATCGGTTCAGATAGGGTATACTGCAGCACTTAAGCATGTTTCAGGTATCTTTCTAAGTAGATAGACTAAGACACTTAAGAATATGAGGAATTTCACTCACAGTACACAGTAGTTATCTGCTTGCATTTGAAATATTCTGCTGCCTTCACATTCATAATCCATTTCTATCTCATTTTGTTTTCGTATTTCTAGCAGCGTATTAACAATTTGGCAATAAAAATGCATGTTTTACCTGCAAAGTGGCTTAGCCTCTGATTCACTTCGATTGCTTCTGTGAGATTGTTAGCAGACTTCACCGCTGCCTCAGCTGCATGATGTGTAGAATAACGATAGCGTATAGCAAGCTTTCCTATAGAAAAGGACTTTAAAATTTAAAAGTGGAAACATTCCAGAGGGCAAATTGTATGGGGTACGAATTTACATAACCCAGCGTTAAACGATGCATTTGTACACAGCATGTAAAATATTTGGTTGATACTGCATTTGTTCAGTGATAGGAGAGATGGATGAGAAATCATTCCCTGCCACATCAAAAAATGCTTTTTTAAATTTCATGTGAAAAATTGTGTTCTTCTACAGCCGCAAGGCACTGCCAGAGAGCAGACCGCACCAGAAAAGACTGACACAAAGAGGATGGGGAGCACCTCAGCCTTTCTCACACCCTCCATCAGCAGGCACTGCCCGCAGCCCTGCCCTCCCTCAGGAGCAAGGGCAATGTCTGCAAGCCAGTAACTCCAGTGCCACAAGGTACCACCTTCTGGAGCCCACCATCACCGTCTTCTGGAGCCCACCATCACCACTACATGCAGGAGCAGGGCAAAAGCCCCACACAGGTAGCAGAAGCCCAGCATTCACCCTGGTTTTGCAACATTAATATTTACCCTCAAAACCATCAAGGAGAATCAAACACATAATGTATTTTTATCAGAAGCTGCCCCTCCTCGCCACTGCTCTAAGACCTCACACCTGCAGGACAGCACCTTCCCCCAGGCAAATCATTATAACGCGACCTCGTGCTTATCAGGCCACGTGAGAGCTGGAACCACATCAGTTGGGAGTTTCCTTGTGAAAAAAAGAAAAAAGTACTCCAAAAGGTCTCTGTTGGGCACATCAACCTACTATTGAAGACTTGAGATTTTTTTTTTTTTTTTGCGTCTAGAAACACAGATGTCCTTGGCTTTTCGGTTTCATCAGCCGTATTTAAAATACATTCCGGCAAAGAGGTAAAAAGATTTTACTCTTCCGAGAATGAACCCTTAAAGAAATAAGTAAATCCACAGAGAGACTAGAAGTAGGACTTGTCTCTAGGAAAGGCAAGTAAGTGCAAATCAGGACACTGTGGAAGACACTGATGCCTGTTGCACTGAGGCTAAAGCTCAGAGGAAGCGCTCATACAGCGACATTCCTTATTTTGGCTATCTGGGTGCTTTGTCATACAGGCTGGTTGGAAAAAAAAACCAAAAATCTGCTTTTTTTGTTTTCTTATTTGCATTTAATAATGTTTTACTCCTTTACTCTGCCTGGAAGTGAGACAGATATTTCACTGTGAAAAAAAGGACATTAAAAAAAAAAAAAAAAAAAAAAAAGGCAAGAAACCGGATCAAGGTTAAAATAAATGAGGCCCAGCAACACCAGCAGAGATACTAGCCAAGTGATAACTGCAAATCAGCTCTAATGAACTATTTTTTCCTGCAGGGTATGAGTTACTCTGTGAGTCAGAGGAATATTTTTAAGTGACAAATAAAATGCCACAGAGGAATTAATTGTTGCATTGTTAACTACTGATTACTCATACATATCACAGTATGTGGCTGAGTGATGTCATCTTTTAAACTCCCACCCCACACGAACATAATGAGGATGTAATTACAAGAAGCTGGCTGGAAGTAATCTGAGGGAAGAGGCACGAAGCAGTAACCGCTGAAAAGGTTGTGTTCATCTTGACAGAGAAGGAAACGTCATTTCACATTTTCCAGGAAAAATTATCTTACCTGTATCTCCATGAACTTTGGCAAAGCAGAGCTCACTTCATTATCCCCATATGTTTGTAAGCAAATATGTAAGTTCTTTAATTGGACATCACACTAAGAGCTGATCATACAGGACTGAGGGAAAACAGCCTAGGGGATCTCAGGGTGAAGGCACATCTGAGTTGTGCAGCTCACTCTGTCCAACATGTCCTGGGACACATGGGCAAAATGTTCAAAATCCTCATTCCCTGAGGCATTTGAAAAAAATCCCCCGTTAATCTCTAGTTTTCAGTTCCCTAGATATTTTGCATTATGCTTTTGTCTATACATAGTTAGCCTCAGCTTAGATTACATGCTTTTCAGGACAGATGCTTGAGGGCAGCTTTATGTATTCCCTCAGACAACGGAAACCTGATATGAAAATCCAGGTCTACTACCCTATAAATAATAAAGAAAAATTCTTTGGCCAGATAAAGTAAATACGCTCCTGTTCCATAAATTGAAGCGTTTGAACAGAAATACTTATTTTTTCTGCTTACTTAACACTATCATCAGTCATCATCCCCTTATAAATAATTCATGGTGGAGGACTGTAGAAAATAAACTTCTCAAATTCATAAAAATCTCATTGTCTGTCCACTTAAATGTATCACAGGACGTGTTTTCTATCTGCACAGTGACAGCACCAGGTATAAAGAACTGGTTTGGGTTTTGATGCTTTTGAGCCAGTTGCCATGGATTCTAAGGCACGTTCTGTGACGATTTTTGAGGGTAATGTTTTGAGAACTATTTATGACAGATGAGGATCTCTTGCAACAATTCAACACACCAGTTCTGCTAAATTTTTTGCCAGTTTTTTCTACATGATTTAAGAAGATAACGAGTTTGGAAGATGCATAAAGAAACAGTACAAAATCCTAACTGATTGTAATAAACAAATTTCTGTTATCCACCTCTGTTTCTACGTCAACTAGCAAACACCAGTGTAGTGGGTTTGCATGGCAAGGGGGCTGCAGGGGGGGCTTCTGTGAGAAGCTGC
>JAVJGJ010000030.1:21824424-21859276 GCA_035590215.1 Microhierax caerulescens
GCCCGGCCGCGCCGCCCCCTGGCCCGCTCCCTGCCCCGCCGCCCCGGGAGGGGACCGGCGCTCTGCCCCGCCGTACCCGCACCCCCGCAGCCTGGGCCCGCAGCAGGGCCGGGCACCGAGGCCCCCCGCCGCAGCAGCCGTAACTCACGCAAGGGAGCGGGGAGCCGGGCCAGGAGCTGCTCACGACCACCAGTAACCCCTCCCGCCCGCGGCGCGGTCCGGGCGGGCAGGGACCGGGGGCTCCTCTCAGTGGCAGCCAGGGGCGCCCGGAGCAGGACCCACCGGGAGCCGGGGCCCGCCGCTCGCTGCCTGTGCGAGGGCACCGCTGCCGCTTTCTCCCTGACGGTGCATTAGATGTGTACCGTGAAGTGTGCTCACCTTCCCGAAGGTCTCTCCCTACATCATACCCAAATGCGGACTGTAAAAAGTTTACCCTCTTTCCACTTGCTGGTTCAGGAATCTCTACTAATCGCAAAGTACTGAATATTGATCAGAATAGGTTTATATCCAGGATATAGGAGAAAACACAAAGTATACAAGGACTTCGGCCAACTCTTGCTTATTTACCACAATCATACTTTGCGTACCTAGAAACCTCTAACGATTCATAAAGAAATAGGCTTCCTATTGAACCGGACAACAACTTCAAAATACTGAGATGTAACATATAGATGTTTGAAAAGTATTTTCCAACATTTAGTAGATTTAACATGTTCCTTTCTCCATCACGGAATAGAGAAACGTATTCAACAGAATGAGTTAGATGTTCATGTGTTATAAGAGGCATCGTCTGTGCTCCTGTGTAACTACACTCACCTCAGCACAAGTTGCTCCATTCCCACTGCTGTTCTGAATCCACGCAAGGTGTGAAGAGCCAAAATTTCACGAGGCAACACCCAGCACTCCTAAAGGAATTTGCTATAAAGCTGCAGAGAAGCAGCATTGCCTTACTGCATCTTCTGACTCAGAATAAAAAGACAAGTCACTGGGGAGGGGGGGAAAGGAAAAAAAGGGGGGGTGGGGTGTGATTCTGGCACACGGGAGTCAGACTAGGTAGGCACAGAAATGTGAATTAGTAGGAGCCAGCCTGCAGTCAAAAGTTCCTAGCACAGCTAATCGGAAAGTTTGCAGAACATCTCAGAAAAGACATGTAACACAAACTGCTCACGCTGTGGGCAAAAAAAAGTTTGAAGCCAGCCAGATTTCAGTCATTCCAGATGGCTTCTGGTAGATTTAACTGAACACTCAAAAATACTTCACTTTTATCCAATTCTAATTAAAGACAATTCAATTCAAGATTGTGATGAATTTTCTAGTCATTTCCACCAATTAAACTCACAGAACAAACTTGCCATCACTAGGCTTTTCAGTCTAATTTAAAACCAGGAAATTTACCATTTCTCTGAACTTTGAGAACTGTGTGTATTTTTTCCTGTTCCTGCAATGCAATTCAGACAACATGTTGGCATAAATTAGATGAGATTGCAGTGAAATGAAAAGAGATGGATTAAGTAATAGTGCCAAACTGTTCATGTTCGTTCTGAACATTTAGAGGGGTTTGCCATTCTGCAATTTTAAATGGGTGATTTCTTTTAAGATATGCCCTTTCCATTTACTAAAATGTATTACAAAGGAATTGGTGACATTCACGAGTCTTTATGTCCTGTCTCTACCAATCTTGATCTCCACCAACTTATTCCTTATCTTCTGAAAAGATAATTAAATCAATGGGAAAACCAGTAAATACTGTTTGCAGTCATTATTGAATTATTTATGTTAATAATTTAATGTAAATTAAAATAGCCAAGTTTCTATACAGTGACATACAGAGGTTGTGTAGATTTATTTTAAAAACTCATGGATGTTGACAGCCCTAATTTAGGTATTCGCTGCAAATCTTTCTTCAGTGAAAGTGTTAATGTTTCCACATTTCACATGGGGAGATGGGAAAAGACAGCTGAAGTTGTACAAGAACTATGCAGACGCTACTTACAGCTTCAAGCAGCAGCAACAGCTTTTAAGTACTGAAAGAAGAGACCAACAGAGCTGACCAAATAAACTGAAGATCATATTGTACTATTTAATACAAACAGTATTAAGCATATATATGCTATCATAATTTATACAGTGTAACAGGTGACATTGTTGTCATTTAAATCCGAGGAAGGTAACATTGCACATACACTAAATTAGTCTCAAAAGGCAAACCTAGAACAGCATCTGCATGAAATTGTCACAGCAAGAAACTGCAAAGAAGCATTCAACACTCACTTTCACCTGTCCATTATTGCTACATGTGCTTATTTTTTGCTAAGCTGTAAATGCTATTTATTAATATTGCTCTGATCATGAATTAGCAGTTTCAACCACTTGGATTTAACCAGCATAACAGTGTTGACTGAGTGATCTGTAGAGCTAGAAATGAGTCGGACTGCTGAGAACCTTAAAGAATAAAAGCCTGTAATGGATACAAGGCATTTTCTCCATCTGCAACCAGTCCTGGTCTCAGGCTTCCTTGAACACGTACCCACTAGGGAAATATCTGCCAACACTAACTAACAAACATCAAAACTAGATCATGAATTCAAACAAGCCTCAAGCAAATCAGGATAGCTGTGATCCAAAAGTTACTTAAATTTCACTTCTTGTAAATTATATTGTTGGAGAGTTAACCATTTAAATAAAATGTTAATAATCCATTATTAGCCTTAGCTTTAGAAGAAAAAATAAGCTATTTACTAAAAAAGAAAAAAAAAAGAAAAAACGGGTTTCAGTTCTTTTATTCTATATTGCACACTGCAGTTTATTACATTTTTTAGTTTCTCAGCTACAGTATTTAAGATGCCAGAATTGTGGCATGCAACAGCCATAGAGTTTGTGGAGAAAGTATATGGAATAGAACAGTGATGTTACTGGATATGAAATGCACAGTGCTATACTGCAGACTGTCAGTACATAAAGTTGTTTCACTACACATAAAATATCTCTCTCTCTATTGATATCTACCTATACGTGACTTAGGCAGTTCTTACCTGCAGCATATTGTATCTTTCTGGTTATCCATGTTCCAAACAAAGCAACTGCTTAGAAGAATTACTAGTATGGCAAGAGAACAAAGAGTTTCTTCTAAGGTATTTCAGGACCTTATCTTGTTCAGTCTCATGAAAATAAGACTGAGAAGAAACGCACCTGGTGTTTGTAAGTATCTGTGATAGCATTAAATGGATATAAACTATCTAAATAAAAGAATACTGATAAAAATAAAACTGAAATCTCCTACTCATAAATAATATTCACAACTATTTTTTAAACCATCAGAGGATACTGCAAAACAAGGCTTTTCACTATGATTTTATTTCCTCCTCTATTTTAAGACAGGAGTTCAAACAGGACTGCCTGTGAGAAGAAGGGACCAAACTCCATTACCAAAACTTAATGATCTTCTGAGAGTTTGTCCATACTACATTAAGTATTGATGTTTTTCATCTATCAAAGCCAAAATATCAACTAGCAAAACCATCCTCTGAAAGTTTGCACAGCAGCAATGAACTCAGTTCACACACCAACTTCAGTTTTGGAATTGTGACTTGATAGGGAGCACAAGGGGATCCTAGGGATTTTTATCCTGCTTCCTACTACTTTTAAAATCAGTTTGTTGGTATATGAGGAAAATAAAAATATGTGGTTTTCCTGAATTGCTCTCAGAAGTGGGTTTAGGCCTTACTACACTTAGCCATAGCTTTTGTGGCAAGGTCTGCTTCTCGTTGAACCCAGTTTATCCACCTTTCTTTGGATACAAATACAAGCAGTCGAGACATTTCTTTGGAGCATGCCATAAAGTACTAATCAGAGAAGTGCTATATGGTATTTCAGGAACTGGCTGGGTAGGGATTTTGTTTTTTTAATTATATAAGGCAACAGGAATGTGAAGATGATAATTTGCCCTTGATACAGCAATCAGGCATGACTAACAAGATTATTGTTATATAGCTCCTCCCTTGGGTAACCAGTAATTCCAGGGGAACAAAACAAGCACAGGACAGTTATACCGCCTAGACCTAAGGGGAGGAGCAGCAGACATCTACTTTCACTTTTAAAATAATAGAACAATTAACTGGAGGAGTCTGAAGGAAACAAATCATGCCACCTGATAGTCTGTTGCTGAGCAATTTGACAAATGAAGAGCTGAGATTCTGTACTTCCTGAGATTAGTACTGCCATCTGCCCACTTTGCATGCCAAACATATATAAGACTATATGAATACCCTGGCTCTATAGGATTTGTTCAGTAAGCAATGTAGTAAAAACTATTAATGTCAGCTGCAAAGGAGGACTAGCATTTACTGACTGGAAAATTGTCTCTTAATGATATTTACATTAGTATGTCCACATATTCTTTAGCTCTAGCATATGAATTCAAGCACACAGAATTTCACCCTGAGTCATAGCAAATTTCACTGGTGGAGTAAAATCTATTCTACCCCCAAAGTATGTTTCCAGTGAGTCAGAATAGCACATAAAATGTACACACTAGAAAGGAATAGAGGGCATTTAGTTTGTCAGTTGTCTAGTCACCTCAAGGCTTTTCTTAGAAGCTTCATCAACTATCTGTCAGCATGAGAGCTGCCATACCCACTATGACTTGGAGCTCTCTAAGTGGATCCCTACGGGATTGATACTGTTGAAGTCAAGGGAAGTGACTCTGGATCTGGCAGGGAGTGCTTTTCATATGCAAGACTGACCTGATCTTCACAAACATTCTTCTGTTCTCCACAATCATCTGAGTTTACTGTCTTTTCCTTCCACTGTGCATTCCACTCTTTCTGCCATCTGATACCACAGATGGCATTCAGTCACACACATCATTCTCTCAAACCCCTGTCCCTGAGGCACTTGCTTCTGGATAGTTCTATCAGCCAGACATACAGGTCACCATCAAGTATGCAAGTGCCTAAAGCAGTGAAATAACACAGTTTTTCATGACAGGATAAGAGACATGATTAACCAGCCTAGCAGTATTTAAGATCAGTCAGCTGTCCATGAACAGAGTAAAGCCCTTACAAAGGCTACAGACTTCCCTGCTTTAGCTCAGTAGCACCCCAGATACACAGCTCCGTGAACACATTTGAAGACTGCGTCATCACATTAGTGAGACCAAATCATCCAAGACTGGCAAAAGCATCTTAAGGGCTTAAAGGTTTGGGGGTTTTCTAGGGTTAAATATTTGAGAGACTCAAGGGTTATAAGGTAAGAATAATAAAAAAAAAAAAAAAGATGTAACTATGTCTAGGATCATACAGCTTTAACTAAAGGCCAAGGAAGAACTACTATTATTTTCCTCTCTCAACAAAAACTAAATGCCGGCCAGTTGCACCCAGTACGTCTCAAAAAAACCCAAACCCCAAAAACACCACAAAGCATGACTCATTAATAGGGAAAGTTTAGTTCATGCAAGCATAGGGCTAGCAGCACTTACCAAGAAGTAGAACTGATTCTTGGCCAAATACAACTCCCTTTCCAGGATGCTGATTTATTTTGGAATGGGCCCTCCAAAAAAAAAAAAAAAAAAAAAAGCCAGGACTCATAGCAGATTATCCAAATAGGACTCCAAATGGTCTCCTCCAGTCTCTCAGCAAAACTATGCAAGGCCAAGAATTTCATGGTGTACTGATACCTATGTACAGTTCAACCAGGGTCTTTAAAACCAAGCCAGCTACAGACATTACCGTCACCTATGCTTTGGCTCTATCAGTCCAAAGGACATCTCCTGCTTGGATTTTTGAGAATCGGACATGGATACCGTTTTGAGTGTTTACTAAAAATACTATAACTATCACATCTGAGAATTAGAACACTGATAATCTCATTCAACTGATCTTCATAATATGTATTGCTCATCTTCAGCACTGTTTGTGAGGTTTGGACCAAAGGTCATATTGAAAATAGGGATGAATACTAGAAGAGGACTTACAAATGAAGAGGAGCTTTCACCTCATGAAAGGCACATGGAAGTGAGTACACACAAAGTTACAAGGTGAAGGTGGTAAGAACAACAGTGGAGTCCCAACTACAGTCTGAAAGTCTGTTACTTCCATAACAAAGTAAACGGGTTGGGACTCAAAACCAATCCAAAACCGCATCATCTGTTCAAGACACCACAAAAAGGCTTCAACAAGTTTTCACCATTGACAATATAAAAAAGTAGAAGAGTAAAATACTAATATCCTCATGACATCAGAAAGCCTGCTCTAGAGCAATCACAGAGTGACACTGTATGGCAGAAAGGAGAAATGGTTGTAATGTAGCACGCCCTACTCTTGCAACAACTTGATGTTGGGGAGATTAAAAAAGGTTCTTTAAAAGTAGAGGTTTTCATAGACTTGCTGAATGAACTCCTCCAAAGTAACCAAATGACCTCTACTTTCTATGGCACCTAAGCAAGCTTCAGGAAATCAAAATAGCCTTCCTGCCCCAACTTCATGAATGTCCACGTTATTTCCATGTATTTCAGTAGTTAAGAGATACACTAGGTGACTGTATTTGACTCCTTCTCCCAAGTAGCTTTTATTAAATATTCAAGTGTTTTTTAGAACATAGCTTTTAAGCACATTTTTTGATTAGAAAAGTATTAATTTTTGTGAATCCTGGATTAGATAGATATTAATGCTTCCTCTCTTATTTTGAAGTAATTCCACATTTTCTGAAACATAAGCTCTGTTACTTCTCTGTAAGAAAAGAAATACAAGCGTTTCATACCAGTCCTATAGTTCTGTATTTTGAGCATGAAAACAGTTGGAAAAGTGTAGTTTGCTATACATATATATACCTCTAAATACACAAGATACTGCAATTCCTCAATTTAACACTACTCCTCATACCCGAGGATGGTTACAAAAAGTAATTCTAGTTGCTGTAACTTTTTTTTTTTTTTTTAACAAGTTGGACTATGGTTACAAGATCCTGAATTACAAAATGCTCAATTCCATTAGCTTTTAAACCAACAAACAGGTATTTTAGGATGATATGCTTTTAAGTTGTGTAGCTTATAGCATCTGCCATCGTAACAAAAGATAAGAGAAAGTTAAAAACCAACTTTACACTTTTTACTTAAAAACCATATAAGAAATGCAATACGGAACATACTGAAATGGGAATTTTTTGAACAAATATATAGTGTTAACAATAAGCGTAAGCACTAAGCAGCAAATTTTTCCCTTTGTGATACTGCTCCAACAATTGTTTAGTTCCTTGTAGATTCAGGACTACAGCTAACTAACACTGTATGAAGAGATCTGAAGTTGAAAAATTGACTTGAACAGTATCTCCCAGTTCTATTCCTTTGAGTAACAGAAATGGGATTATTCTTGTGCTCATTAAAAAGTTACTGTAAATTAAATTCCACTTCCACATGACTTACTCTCCTGCAGAAAATCGCATACATGAAGATAACACTGCTATTTCTTAAGCCACCTAGCAGAGCAGGTAACTACTACATTTCCACAGGCAAAAGGCTGACAGCAAATCTTACATATTTTCTTATGAAGAACACCCCCCCCAAACAAAAAAAAAAAAAAACCCAAAACTTTGAAAGTGTTGTTAAAGCACTGTATTATGGTTTTAAACTCATGTAATAAAGCACACCTGCAAGGTATTTATTTCAACAAAATCATGCTGCAATCAAGGGAACCAGCCCTATTACTGTTATAAAACTATAAACTATTACAGAAGGCTCTCCATTTCCCTATGCACCTTCTAACTCTAAAGACAAATAACTCATATTTCTATTCAAGCACGACTCAAGCATATGAAAGCTTATTGGCAACCCCTATTCCACCTTGTATCTTAAGAAAACTTTCCTTTAGCTAGGACCTGGGCTTTTCCTTCTTCATGGGAGTAAAGTTCAGCCTTTAAAAATAATGAATACTTGAGATCAGCATAATCTTTAAATACCTGCACTAGCCAAATGCTTTTACAGTGTTCTTTGTACATCTTTCCGCTCAAATACAGACCTGCTCCCTAGGGATTCAAGCTGTCACATCAGTACCACCCATCTTTGGGCTAAGCCTTATTTGCGGAACACAGACCACATCACTGTCTAGTGAAAAGTGCTAAATCCAAGTTCACAGAATCATTCAGGTTGGAAGGAACATCTTGGGATCATGTAGTCCAACATCCCTGCTCAAGTATGGTCAGCTACAGCAGGTTGCCCAGGACCACGTCCAGTCAGGTTCTGAGTATCTCTAGGGATGGTGATGACTCAGCCTCTCTGGGCAACCTGTTCCAGTGTCTGACCACCCTCACATTAAAAAGGTGTTTCCTTGTGTTCAGATGGAATCCCCTGTGGTTTAACTTGTGTCCACTGCCTCTTAGTCCTACCACTGAGAGCCAGTGAGAAGAGCCTGGCTCCCCCATCTCCATTCCCTCCCATCAGGTATTTATAAGATCCCCCCAAAGTCTTTTCTTCTACATGCTGAAGAGCTCCAGCTCTCTCAGCCGCTCCTACATGGCCCTGTGCTAGTTCTGTTCCAGTAAGTTTGTACCCTTCTTGTACTGGGGAGCCCAGAACTGGACACAGTACTCCGGTTGCACCTTCATCAGTGCTGAGTAGAGACAAAGGATTGTCCCCCTCAGCCTGCTAGCAAAGCTTTGGCCTTTGTCACCACAAGGGTGCATTGTGAGCTCATGGTCAGTTTTATGTCCACCCAGACCCCAAGGTCTTTCTCAGCAAAACTGCTTTCCAGCCACTCAGCTCCCAGGGTGTACTACTGTAGCCCTGGGTTATTCCTCAGGGAGCAAAACTTCACATTCCCCCTTGTTGAACTCTGTGAGAATCCTCTGTCCAGTTCTCCAGCCCACTTAGGTCCCTTTCAAAGGCAGTACATCGTCTAGGGTTACCAGCCACTCCTCCCAGTTTCATGATTTGCAAACTGACTGAGGATGCACCCCATCCCATAAACCAGGTCATTAATGAAGATTCTGAATAGTATTGGCCCCAGTATTGAGCCACAGGGTACACCACTACTGCCTTGCCTCCTACTGGACTTTGTGCCACTGACTACACCCACCCTGTGCCCACTCTTTTGGCCAGGTTTTACTCCACCTCACTTTCCACTTATCTAACCTGTACTTTATCAGTCTGTTTACTAAAGTCAAAGGTAAACAACATGGACTGTTCTCTGGTCATCCACAAAGCTAGTCACCTCACTGTAGAGGGCAACGTGGTTGGTCAAGCACAACTTCCCTTTTGTAAAGCTATGCTGACTACTCCTGATCACCTTATCCTTCTGTGTTTGGAAACGCTTTCCAGGAAGATTTTCTCCGTCACCTTCCCAAGGACTGAGGTGAATGAAGCTGACTGGCCTGTAGCTCCCCAAATCTTCCTTCTCGTTTTTCTTGAAGATAGGAGTGATATTTGCTCTTTTCCAGTCTACCGGAATATCTCCCCGTCGATCTCCATGACCGTGAGTTATCTCCAAGATAACCGAGTGGCCTTGCAATGGTGTTAGCCAGCTCCCTCAGCACTTAGACATGCCACCTGTCGGGCTCATGGACTTCCAGTTTAGGTGCACCCTAATCTGCTCTTCCATCACTGAGGTTCCAGACTTCCCCTCTGGTCTCAGGGGTCTGGAATTCCTGAAGGCTTGTTTTACTGGTAGAGACTGATGCGAAGAAGGCACTGAGTACCTCAGCCTTCTCCATGTCATTTGTCATCAGCTTGCCTGCTCCATTTGACAGCAGGCCCACCATTTTCTGTTTATGTACTTGTTGAATCCCTGCTTGCTGTTCTGCCTGAAGGCTGAGGAACCATCCCATAGCAAATGGCTACTCTTGCTCTTCAAGCCACATGCCCTTTGCTAGACTCACAATGCAGTCCTCACACATTCTGAGGCAATAAAGAAAATGCTTTCATTCCACTGGGGGATGATTCAGGAGTCTAAGCCAATTTTCCCAGCCTATGCTTTGTGCAGTGGAAGGCAACATACCACAATTGTTATCTTTCATGTTTTGTTCTTTAAATTATTTATACATTTGCGTATTTCTACTACTATGTCCAATTTCTGTACAAATGGGTAATGTTATAGATAGGGTAGGGATATAAGAAATAAAGTACTTGGAGGCTCAAATACTGTATCAGAAATATGTACTGACTTTGTAAAAACCCACTACATTTTACATTAGGCAAAATAATGAATAACCTTTTTTGATTAGGAAGATCTAAAATAAAATGAGTGGTTTTCCTGTAAATTTTACTGCAGAACTCACCTGTATGACTTATACTTAACCTTTTTCTTCTCATGCAGCATTACAGTATTCCCCCCATCCCACAAAACAAAAAAAAAAACAAAAAAAACCCCCACCCAAATATTCCACTAGTTGTTACAGATTGCACTTTTAAAAAGCACAGACTTGCCAGTCTTCTGCATTTCCAGTGTCCTATTTAAACTGTTGACATACACAGTCTTCGTTTTATGAAACTGGAAGATTTCGCCTAAGTACTTCTTTTGATGCTGGAGAAATGTTATCTGGGAAAATTACTTCAAACTCTATAATTAAGTCTCCACGTTGGTCAGGATTTTTGGGAAACGGCAAACCATATCCTATAATTCTTCTTCTCATTCCAGGCTTTACAACTTCATTTACTGTCATGGGTATGGTTCTTCCTTCTATCGTTGGCACATTGATAGAGCTGCCACACAAAGCCTAAAGAAAGATTGTATCATGAGAAAAAGAAATTGGTCAGAACTTTATACCTATAACTGAATTTGGATTATTTAGAAAAGACTGGCATTCTGAACAGTATTTCCACTGTGCACTACTGAGATATCAAAATTCAAATACAGTGTTCCTCTCTTTACAGAAGACTTCAATTTTTCATTATCATGGAATTTGCCAATCTTACACAATGGCCACTGGAGGGTAATTGAACTTATAGATACTTCAAAGCCTTTATCAAATAACGAGGTAGTTGGGCACAGAGTGAACTCCTCACTCATACTTCTCTAGAGATGTCTAGCTTCTGTTTCCATTGGAAATTTAGAGCCCTGTTCCACTTTTTGTTTGTTTACATTGCACAGGCGTTTATCTAATATACTATCAACCTATATTATATCAAACTGCAAAACAACATTTAAGTGTCTGTAAAGGCGTATCAAATTTCACAGCCATCTTGGGTAAGCATTCATGATGCTCAAAGAAAAGGAAACAATTATTTTGGTGCACCAAAATTAAAAGATCACAGACCTCCTCCTGCTTTATCCAAGTTTGTTTTCATTACTAGGCTCTCTGATAACAACATTCTGATTCCTCCAACTCCACCTAATTCAGCACACAGTCTATACTGATTATGTCCAACTTACATAACAATGCGTCTAAATGGGCTTTTATCTATGAAGGAACTATATTACTCACATCAACATTAAATGTCTTTTCTTCCTCCCTTATCTTATTTTAGGTGTTTTACTTCACTTCCCATGTATTTTTAGTTAAGAATCCTTTAAGAAGGGAGCTCATTATGTACACAAAAAGCTTTAACACAAGCAAGTTTATTGCTCCACCTAATGCTAATTAAGGAAAACCAACATACACACTCAGCTACGTTATCATTTAAATTATGACTCTGTCGAGGCTTCAGACCCTTCAGAACTCTGCTGAGGTGTTTTTCTGATATTTCCTTTTGAAAGCCAACATGTTTTGACTTGGAACAGAATTTTAAAAAGCTATACGATTTTTGTTGTTATATATAGCTCCTATAACACCTGTTCACAATAATTTATAATCATGAAATCAATCTCTATGTAATTTGAAATCACACTCAAATAATTTACGACATAAAAAGGCAGACTTAGAATTTGTTCGCAGTGAAAATATTTAAAAAATTTCTACCTTGTCCTACAGAAGTAACAATCACATCACAGAAGTAAGGAGCATACTATATTGGATGTATTTGTTAATTGTATTTGTTTGTTACTTCAGCCTAATATATATTTAGCTAGAAAGGTAAAGTATAAAGATTTAAGACATACCAACTTTTACTCTCACCTTTCTAACCCTCATACTCTTCCACCTCTATTGTAAACAGCTTAATACTCCATTTTTATCAAAATGGCTATTGCCACCACTATAAATAACTGTGCTCTGCAGCCACATGTTGACTTTACAAGAGTGAAACTAACTAAAAAGCAAAACAAAAAACTTTACTGCTGACAAAGAGTTTGTGCAGCAAAGCCACTGTATCATACAGTAACAGCTTTAGAGTTCTACCAAAGAGAAACTTACCTCCCTTAAGCTGATCTTAACAGGATAGATAATATTTGATCCATCTCTCTTGAAGTGAGAGTGAGGTTTATCTTTAATGATAAAAACAATATCAGCTGGAATTGTGTTGGGTGTTTCATCACCTTCTTTTGGAAAAGTGATTTTGGTGCCTTCTTTCCATCCTCTTTTTATCTCAATAGTAAGAATTTTGTCCTCTGTTCGGACACTTCTACCATCTGGGTTAAGCCTTTTACGTGAAATCCTCATCCTTTTTGTGCAGCCATGATAGATTTCTTCCAATGACACTTTAAGTTCATGGATTACAGGGGGATCTTGTTTACGACGTAATTGGCTACCAACTGTATTCCTTTCCCTTGGAAAACCATTCATACTAAAACTAGTGAAGGACCCAAATGGATCACCATCCACTTCCATGTCTTCAGTGTCTCTGCCACCAGGCATCCTCCTTCCAAAGAAGATCTCAAAAGGATTTGTGCCACCAAAGAAAGCTGCAAATGTAGCATGCGGATCACCATGGAATGAGTACCGGAAGGTACCACCCTGTCCGTCTGGTCCTCCTGCTCCTCCTTTCAGACCTAAATAATACAAATAAGCAAAGTTAAAAACAAATTCAGTATTAGTATACAATTCCCTATTGTAGAGTGCAATCATATCAGAAGTGATGAGTCAAAAAGTCTTTGCAGTAGAGTGAAAGGTCTCCTTTACAAAGAGGACTCAACATCAGACTATGCAGTACCAACTAGTAATTCAATAGCTACAAAGTTTCTGAAGCTCTGGAATGAATTCTACTTCAGAAGAACAAATATTCTGATACTGTCAATTTTATTTCATGTCATTGAAGCCAGTTATTCAAAGAACTCATATCTTAAAACAGAAGACAGGTCTACTTGACTTGATCTCTTCTTGTTCTGCAAAATCTGTTGGGAGTTGCACCCCTCTTCAAGACCGCTTGTGGGGAAAATTATGCAGTATCATATGCACATTTTCCATAGTTTCCATAGCTCAGCTTTAACTGAGTGTTAATTGGCTTTATCTCTGTTTTCCTGCAATTCAGCCTGAGTAAAAGGTAACACACCAATAGTCAAGCAGCCATATGCTTCCTTAATGTTCAATTTAGAATCCCAAAGCTATCAGAGTTTGTGTTCCTATGATACATAATAGGCAAGAAACCTGGGAACCCTTTTTCAATGCAGCCACAAATAAAAATAGCAAGGAAGTTCCTAAGACCCATTTGGGTTCAAAAATCTTGTATATAATGTCACAGTCTGTGCAAAAAAAATCAGAATGTTCTCAAATAAAATGTTCTTTCTTTTCTATCTGCCACCAGGAGAGACCTACATCTCATTTCTTCCTGATAAGTCTTCCCTCATAATTCTCACTGGACAGTCCCTTGTACTTCCTGCTCTCTCATCCCAAACCCAGCTAAAATCACTTTCCTTAAATGCCTCTTTCCCAATAGGTGATCTCTAATTATTTCCTCATAATAGTGCTCTCCTGCACTGACTATTTTAGGATATATTCTCAAATCTTTAAGATGAAAGACTGAAAGTCTTCTTAAGAAACTTCTATTTCTAAACTTGTAATGTATCTCACAGCATCTCAGCACTACGGCTGCTATGCTACTCCCATAGCCATAAAAGTGTGAAGACTTACGTTAGTGAAGCATGCGTTCCCTAAATCTGAAAGAGAGGTTTGGTGGGGTTTTTTCGATCACCCTTTTAGACCTTCTGTGCTTAAGTTTAATACTGGTTATCAACAGTAACCAAGCAAGACATTAGAATGAGAATGCTTTACCCATCTCAATACCAGACCATATTAAAAGTACTTAGCAACATGTACTAGTACATCCTTCTGTCACAGAACTGTTAATGTCAAGCAAGCAGATCAGTGGATTCAATCTGTGGTAGTAGAACACCTTCTGAAACAGCTAGCCAAAAGTTACTGAAGGTTCATCCAGTTCCTGGCTGTAAAAACACTGTGGTTTCTTCTTCCTTCCATCCTCCCACCCCACCCACTGCCTTTCCTTCACAACTAGTTACACTCGCAGATGCAACTGAAGAGCTTATGAGAGCAACTGAGGCATCAGGCGGTATTTGTTCACCATTATAAAAATTATACTTTGGTTTAATATTATGCCTCAAATAAAAAGAAATTATGTTTTGAACCTCTGTCTTCAAGTATGCAATACCAGAATGCCAAAGGCTTTATATGCTTTTCTTCAAACTCTTTGGTAAAAGTGACTAAAATGATATTTTGGGAAAGTAGATGGTCATGAGTTGCTGCACAGGAATCTAAAATGCAAATGAATCCAGAGTAAACAGGTTTACAATGATATACAGAAAGGAGGCAGGAGGTGAGAAGGAAGAAGTGCAAAAAGGCAAAAGACCTGAGGCAACAAAGGCCTCTGGTATCTACATAAACACTTTTTTCCTAGAATGTTTCAGTAACAGCACTAAAGCATTGAATACATGCAATGGAACAAAAGACAAAAAAACCCTGCATCCTCTGTAGAAGCCGAAGGTCTTCTACATTAATTTATGGATGTTAACAATTGTATTAAGTTCTACAGATGACAGAAGACCAAATTTTATTATGTATTCATAAGAACCCAAAATTTCCCCCAAAGTACTGCTATTTAAGTGTCCTCCTTTATATTAGGAAAAAACATAGCCCTAAGTGAATAGCAGTAAGTGAGTGGACCTACTGGTCACAATGGAAGTAATTATTTCATGTGGAATTTCGATACCATACAGTTAAGGGGAGGGATGTTAATGACTTCCTACGTTGCTCAATCAAAAGACTGAAAGCCATATTGGTCAAAAATAAACAAAAAGTCATCCTCTCCAGATAACCATTTTAGGATAAATATGACATTTCTGAACCCTCATTCTCTTGGCATGTTATCACTGTTTACAATTAAAGCTAAAAAATTGTTCTGGTATTTCATGACATCAGCCAAATTCTTTCCTCTCCAGGCAAGAAGCCAAGGACAACTACAGACTGGACACCTGGGCTTCTGCTCAGAAGGACTGCCTTGTTTAGATCAAGCAGACAACCCTTTAGCAAAAATTCAAGAAAAGAATACATCTCCTTTCAACTGCACCTCAAAAAGTGCTATAGCAAGGGAAGACAGCAGTAAGAGATCCCAGAAAGTTATTTATGGGTCACAGAAATTTTTTCAGTTCAGTAACTTTTTGCCTGTCAAGTATCCGGGATTCAAAAAAACCCCATAAAAACACATTAAAACAAGATCTTAAAACTAGATCAGCATTAAAGCTCCGCAATACATTTTACATTAAAAAAGCTCATGAATGAAACTTCAAGCAGTACAAATATGTTGCCTAAAAATCAACACATATCATGACTTTTTGTGTCATCTATGTTTATTTTGCTTCAACTTAATGAGAGTGACTGATCAGAGTATAACATACACATACATACCTTCCTCCCCAAACTGATCATAAATGTCTCTCTTTTTGGGATCACTCAGCACTTCGTAAGCTTCTGCAACCTCCTTGAATTTTTCCTCTGCATGAGGAGATTTGTTCTTATCTGGATGCCATTTAAGCGCTTGTTTTCTGTAAGCCTTTTTGATGTCTTCTTCAGAAGCCCCTTTTTCAATTCCCAGGATAGAATAATAATCCTTCCCCATCGCGAGTGTTGGAGGAATTCAGATTTTTTTCTTGCTATAAGGAAAGCAGTGTCCAGTGTCTTAGCAACGTCGAGGCACTAGAGAAGGAAAAATAAAAATCAAATATGGAATTGAAACAAACAGAACTGTTACAAATCAACAAACTCTCTAATACATTGAAGAAACACTAGACAGCTGCTCTGTATTTCATTCCTTCCCCCGTTGCTCATTTGTAAATAATTATACACACTGGACAAGACAGCCCTCTTTAGAGTCCTCCCATCTACAGTACGTGTCTCCGCTCTTTCTAGAACGACAAATAATACAGGACGTCACTTCCCTGACTGCCCCAGCTGAACAGTCTGCACAGCTTTCACTCTCTCATATGCACGCATGCGCGCACACACACACAGAAAATGCTGAACTTCTATTTCTTCCCTTCTCAAGCAACTAGAAAGTCTAAAGGTTTAGCAGTGTGATACAGTGCCTTTCACCGCCAGGCTGAATCCAGTCAGCCCTAAAGAGAGAGCCATCCCAACAGAAATGCAGTAGAGCCCATATAAAGTAATTATAGCATTTTACTTTTCAGGTTCTATAGACAGCTGTACATGTAACTGTTTTCCAAATATTTCAGCATGGATTTGTACCCTTTCCAGCAAAGGCTACAGAAGTATTTTATACCTAAGTTAACTACAGATCTTCTAGAAAGCATAACTTTGTTTCTTTGAAAATAAAATGAAGCCACCCTCAATCACAGTTGTCTGCAGCCATGTACTATCTATCAAGCAGTAAGAAATTGATACTGAGCAAAAAATACCACTCAGTTTACCACAACTCAAGCCACTCGGTTAAAGCGGACCAAAACTGTTACCCCTCTGCCCCAGCCTCATTCTACACTAAAGGCAGTATCAAGACTATTATACAAGTATGGCAATATACCAAGTCAATAGATTTCATCTGGTATTTCTGTTAATAACAGAAAAATACCTGGTTCCTACACAACTGTTTTACAATACACAGTGGAAATTTTACTACTGTAGTATTTCTCATGTTGTCTAGAGAGAATGGTATAAAGTTTCAACCTGCAAGATTTCTTTTGGATCTTAGTTAAGAGCTACAGGGCAAGAAATTATCCCTACTTGCCAGAATGGCAATAAACTTCAAGTGTGATTAGCATAGCTTGAAAAACAGCTCCGCCCTGGAACAAAGTATTGAAATACAGCAGTTTGGGTCCTACCTAGAAGTTACCTGTATGAAAACATTTCTAGGCTCAATTAAGAAGTTACTTGTATGAAGACAACTAGGCTCAAATGCCTTCCTTTCAATGATGAAAAAGTTTAAGAAAGGTAGCATTTAGCAGCCAACGAACCATGCAAATATGACGACAAATCACCATCCAAACCCAACAGTTACGATACTCTGAACTTCAGCAAACTTCATCGCTATTGACAGAATTAAGATTTAAAGCAGCCTTGAATTCTCTTGCAAAACTAGCAGTATAAGGAGTTGTTATGCTCAGCTGTTCTTCCATGGTATGGTTTGAGCAACCTCTGGTGAGGATATAACTTACATCACTTGAAGTACTCCCACCAGTGAGTGTCAGAGAAGGAGCCCATGATGTTTGTGTCACTGTATTGTCACATAATAGAATTGTCAAAACAGCAATAGCTCAGACTAGTTTTAGGACTGTATTTGTCACTACGTTTTCACAACTTCTGGTTGATCAAAGTAGCAGTGGGTGCATATGCTACTTAAAAAAACAAGGTATAAGAATTAACACTTATGAAGTCGCTTCTTAAATATCAAAATAATAGTCAAGTAGCTGCTATTAGCAAGGCTTAGCACTTCCTTCCCCTCCCTTTTGTAAAATATAGCAATTAATTTCTCAAGCTTCATTAAAAGACACAATCATCGGGATTTCCTCCTAAATCAGAAGTTTCTTCCCCTTGAATGTCAAAACTTATAGAAAAAAGTCTAGTAACAACAAAACTTACAATGTGACTTTTTGCTACAATCACAGTGAGTAACTGTTCAGGCATCTTTTCTCTCCCTACAGAGGAGAACATGCTATTCTGGTATAACTGCCAACTTACACCCTAATTAGGTAAGATACTCCCTAAAAATGAAATTACTTAAGATTCTGAGTGAGACGTACAGCCACAACTACATTACTTCTACTTCCTGCCTTGCATGAGATCTTAATGTCAGACTAAAATTTACAGTCTGAAATCTTCTGTCTTCTAAGAGTTGATAGATAACTGGAGCACCTCCTTCCAGAAAGCACACTCCTCCTCCTTCTCCATGCTGAGACCTTCCTTTTATCATATAATTCGAGATCTTTTTGAAATACTAGTAGACTGCAGTTTCTCTCACATGCTTATCAAGTTCTTCAAACAATTTGTAACAGATTGAGAGATATGACTCCCTTACAATTAGTGAAAACTTTTTATTTTTATTATTATTGTTGTTATTATTATTAAAAGACTAGCATGCACAAGATTAACACCTAGTGTTAATTTTGGGTACTTGCAATCATACCAGTACTTCAGACAGTGAACTCCATCTGGTAATGTGGTAAGTTTTTATACCTTCCGATCTTCTAGTATAGAGCAGTTTCAAGGACAGATAATTAATCGCAGCTACTAGATTTTTAGAACTCTGACTATCTGATCTTTGCAGCTCTTTATTGTTCATTTTATTATTTTATCCCATATTCCTCTTCAGACATACTAACAAAAGAAAATAAAGGAAAATTCTTCATGTACTCACCACAAGGACTTCTGGCATTGCAGTCCCTTCAAATAAGCACAAATAGACAGAAAGCAAAACAGCTTTTTTTTTAAAAAAAAAACCAACCAAATATTAGTTTTACTGATATAGTCCCATCTTCCTTATTACAATATACACCTCGAAGTGGAAGTACTTAAAAAAAACATTTTTTTTATACTGTGAAAAGATTCCACTTCCAATATGTTTAAATAAGGTTTTTATTTTTTGTTTAAATGCTTGATTAAGTGTCCCCTACAAAAACAGGTAAGGTCATCATCTAGTGTGCAATAGATGAATTTATGGGATTCTGTTTTTTACAAGTTTCTGCATTCCTACCTTAAGGCCTTCCCCTTTTGTAGTAGAACTTGGTAACATCACAGAGCATTCTGTCAGTAAACCCATTTCCCAGAGTCCTTGCATTTCGGTCATCTCTTCTAGAGATTAACACCTTGTCTCCAAGTACCAAAAGGCACACCTCCTCATGCACAGTCCTAATTGGGGCATACAAGGATACCTGCTCACCCCGTTTGGACTTTCACCTTTTGCTTAAAGGAGGGGTGGTTACTCTTACTTGATTTGTTTAGGGAGCATTAACAGCACACAACAGGTAGCCAGGGCTGGCCTCAGCTGTGACAAACCAGCAGTAGTGCATCCCACAACTTACTCAAGCTTCTCAGGAGCAAGCCACTAAACTACTTATCTATAAAGTTACTAAGGCTATAATCTAAGACTTTGATTAAGAGTACTCCTGAATCAGTGCTAAGCAATTTCTCAAAACACACAAATCCAGTAATGTGCTCAGATGTGATACCACCTCAAAACCGTAATAAATAGACACCAATTAGCTACATTTCTTCCTCACTCTACCACATCACTACTTTCTGACTGATAACATCACATTATGAATCAATTAGCCATCTATATCATTGATTCTTGGTTTACACAGTCTTCAAATACAACAGCTGCGTTCCATTGCAAGCATACAGAGAAAAAACTTATCATCATCACTGTAGTATCAAATGGTATCGAAGACACTTTTGCTTAGTCAATTCTGTAAACCAATTTTCTGTCAAACAAGGCAGTCTCAGACATGTCCTCCTGTTCTTATAAGCTACTTTAGAGTACTCTTATTATGCACTGTGAAAATTAGCAGACTGTGTTTGTTCACCACTTCCTTATATCAGTGCTATTTTTTACAGTCCAAATTACAAAACAAATACATAAAATGGCAATTTCAGCTCAAACTTTTTAAAGTTGCCTGGCAAAAAAAAATATGGTGTGTCTTGAACTGTAAGGAATTACTGAAGAACAGGATACACAGTTTATTTAAAAAATGTATTAATTCTCATGAAGACTTAATACAATTTTGAAACCATACAGAATTTTCCTAATATAAGCACACTCTAATCTACACGATTACCTGTGTTCTTTGGTCACAACCGAGAAAGTGACATTCACTTTTGTAACACAAGACTTTCTTGTTTAATCTAAAAATATTTATGAAATATACACTAAGAAACTGTTAATAGTTCCTTCAGCAGTTTACCTTCACTTCTGAGACAGTTTGACTACTCCTATTCAGTACTCTAAGTATTTCAGTGAAAAAATTATTGCTTTAAAATATCTTTCCCATTATTCTCTCTGAACAACCAGTTTAACTCACATACACGTGGACAAATGTTACACATCATTAATTTAGCAGAACAGTGGCAGCAAGGTCACACCACTTCCAGCTCTTAGAAAAGTTTCATTAATAATATTAGCCTTGAATCAGTTGCTTTCTTTAAAGAAGCCTTCATAAGAACAACAGAAATCAGGGAAATATTCACAATAATAGTTACCCTGAACTCAAATCCTAGAATAATCATAAATTAGCACCAATATAAGGTTATTTTAAGGAAAAGCTTCTAAGCAGAACAGTGTCATTATTCCCTGAAGTATCTGAAGGTGAATAAGAATGCTTATTATTTCCTTTAAATTAAGGCATTTCTTCTGTATTCCTCACCTTTTAAAAACCTCAGAAACAAAACTGAACTCAAATCCTAGAATAATCATAAATTAGCACCAATATAAGGTTATTTTAAGGAAAAGCTTCTAAGCAGAACAGTGTCATTATTCCCTGAAGTATCTGAAGGTGAATAAGAATGCTTATTATTTCCTTTAAATTAAGGCATTTCTTCTGTATTCCTCACCTTTTAAAAACCTCAGAAACAAAACTGAAAAAGACAGGACTAGATCACAGAACAAGTTAAAGAGCAAACAAAACCACAGAGACAAATTCCAGACAGATCACAACTATAAATACACATGTGCATATAAATGTCAAGGCAGAGGAGCCAAATCCCTCCCCAGAAAAAGCTCTTTCACAATTAAGTATTATATTTGCAAACCCACATTAATCAACAGAATAAGTTGTCATTTGTCCTCAACAGTTTGAAGAAATCACATCCACACACAATAGTAAAACCTCCTGTAAGATCATCCATTATTTTCCCAGAGACAAAAAATTGACAATTACTTGTGTCCCCACCATCTTTTAACTCTATGTAGTCGACTGCGCTACATTTACACTTTTGGACTATGAATAAGACCTGTGTACAGGTAAACCCATTCATAATTTCATTAAATAGTTTCATTATTCAGAAATAAATTCTAGAATTCACAACAGTAGCAACAAATACTTGGAATTTTTTCTTAGATATCTAACACAAAATGCAAAGCGAGTGCAACAGTTCTTTCTGATCACACAGTGGCCTAAAAGAAAAGCTTCTATTAGTCAAGTATTTCATACCAAACTAACTACCCAAATATATCAAATTTTTAGTTCAGATCTCTCCAGAAACATGCTGCTACTGAGATGGAAGTAAAAAGGTCATTGTACATAATGATTCTAGGGCTGATTTTACATCTAAATAAATAACCATAAAAGAAAGTGAAATACATGTAACAGCTTTCAAAACTGAATAGACTACAGTGACATTAAATATGTTAAAGAGCATACTTATTTTATACTTTCATATTACACATTGTCTTTGAGAGATTTCACTTGTAAGATTCAAACTGAAAAGCACCCTGAAGTATTTACCAGTTTGCGTACTACGTACATCATAATTTCTTCCTGAAGCAAACGCAACAGTGCAATTTAATGCAGTTCACTGACAATTGAAGCTTACATTACAAGTTGTTGACTTGATCTCACAGATGAAAAAGGAAGAAATGTAGTGGGATAGGTATAGTCATGCTTTATAAATATATCTGGCTTCCATTAGAGATATCTCTAAGTCACTGTGAAACAGTACTTCACAGGACACAAATCTACTAAACTTTCTATATTTACAAAGTCGATAGTATTGCCTGGAAAGATCTCATCTAATTATTTTTGGTTCAAGAAGAGACATCTAAAAACCCCGCAGCATACAAAGTTATCCAAGACAATTAAACCCATTATATTCAGGTTATACCAGCCCTATCATCAACAAAAATATTTCCTATTTTATACTGGCAGTACCTGCTTCAAAATAATATTTATAATGTTACTGGAATATACATAAATTATGCTACTGCCAACAGGCCAAAGGACATGTTTTTAAGATCTTCTGTGGGAAAATTTACACCCCAGAGTCAACATAAATTTACAGCTCAAGTGCAAATGTTAAATCTCAAAACACACACTACTATCATCCAGAAATATACTGTTACCACTTCCAAGCTTTCAAAATCAATTTTTAAGCCTGTGATTCATGCAGCCTTCAACTGTATTCATAAAATCTACATGACAGCAGGCACTGTTAGTAATTTTTTTAATTAGTTTTACTGTTCTTGTTACTTTTGTAACAATAGAGCAAAAGCTAGAAATGCTATACACAACTGAAAATGGCCATCATATTTTCACATTAAATCTTACTACTGTTTATTAAGTCACAGGGTTGGGTTCTTCAGAAAATTATGACACACACACCCCCTATATATATTAGGACCTATGTAGAAGTACACACATTACTAGAAAAAGAAACAAAACTTATCTAAGCCTGAAGCTGATTTTATTTTAAACGCGGTTACAACTGTCACCAAAACCCGGGAATAAAGCTCCTTGACACCAACGCAGTATTAAGAAGCAGGCATTATTTATGTGGCGCGGGGTGCATGCGGAACTATTTTATGTTACTCGGTTATACGTATTCATTACATTTCTCAGAATTATTTGCATATGTATGAGTTTTCATGCCTGGGCAATTATGCCCCTTCACCCGGTTGTTTGCCCCGTGACTCCACCTGAGTTCTTGCACACAGCCCTTACTTTGTACTCCATCACAAACTCCAGAACCAGCTCGGGCTGCTTTTTCTCCTGCAGACCCCCTCTTACCATTAGCTGTCCTTTGTTTCACGAGAATTGACTCCCTTGACTACAAGTTCTTTCAGTCATCAGGTTTGACGACTTGAGAAGGTGGGTACTAGAGCACTGACGACTGGAGATGGTGGGTCGGCTTGACCTAACCTTTATGCACATTCTTGTTTAACTAAATCAGAATTTGGTAACTGGGGAGTTTAAGCAACCCAACTATCTTCAAAAACATGACTAAGACACTAGTAACACATGCACACTGATCCCACATCACAACATAACAAACTTACATGTCATTAACATAAAGAATTGCTTTCTCATACCTGATTCCTGTCTACTAACTCACAACCTCTACTATAGCTGAAGAACAAAAATACACTTGGAAGAATTTTCCACATTTAACTTTCTGCCACTGAGTGGGAATGAAACATCTTCTTGCAAATAGGCAGACTTCTTAGGACTCAGCTATAATGTATTACATCGATGAAAACACAACTAACCACTCTCCCCCCCCCACACACACTTCAGAAGTGTGTAACTAACTACTTCAATGGAAAAAACCGAAGGGAAACAAAAAACCAAAAGGAAACATCCAAAGTATGGTCACACAAAGTAACACACAAAGTAACTCTCAAGTTTTGTATCTACAGTGACATGCGGAATCGAGCTCTACAACTCGAGGAGAGTTACAAAGCAGGTATGTTTACTGCGGCGCCGGGTGCAAGGGGTTCGCTCCTCCTGACTTGCACACCGTTTCAGCAAGCAGTCCGATATTTCCTATACAAAGTCACGCATATACATAAGGGTTGTGAACATTCAGAATGTCCTCCCTCTGGCGCCACTTCCAGATGTACTTTTCATCTACTTGGGCGGTTACCTGAAGTTCTTGTTTATCTTTGCATACATTAGAAGTCTTTGTTATTTAGTTTGTTATCTTAAACCATCTGCTAGCTAACGATTAGTCCTTCCTTATTGCCCACTCTAACCTGTCAAGCTAATACGTGCCCACCGGGCTGGTGTTAATCTGTATCAGCATGACCCTCGGGCGGGGGATCCACTTTCTTTGGGGTGGGGGCCATTTGAGTAGGAAGTCGCTGATCTATTACTATCACAATTATTTTACTCTGGTTTGTTTTCTTTTAGCAGTTAGCACGTCCTAGTCAAAAGGCTCCTCATTTACATTCTTGTTGAGCTCATCTACATCGGTACTACCTGTCCCTTCTCCAAGTGTTAACTGCTGAGCTCCCGCCCTTCCTTCTTGCTCGGGTGTTACTGTTTGTTACCTATGCAGTTTCTGTCTGCAGCAGAGTTTTAGGTTTTTTTCACTATATCAAGAGGTTAAGTATTCCCTCTTCTGAAAGAACAGATTCCACAAGTGCTTTTCAATTCCTGACTTAGATTCAAGGACCGCTTCAATTCCCACCCACACAAATTTCTGCAAAAGGACCCTTCTTCAAAACAAGTGGATTGGTCAACCGGGAAAAATACCAATACGGCAAAACACTGAACAGGTTTCCTCACATTACTGACTAGCCTTCAAGTAGTTAATTACATTGTTGCCATACATACTTTCCTAAACATATTTATGAAAAAGTGTATCGTGTTGGTAAAGAGAAATAGCTTCTCACTGTTGCCACAATAAAATCAAAGTCATAAGGAAGCTTAAGTTGTGTTTCCTCCCAGAAAAAGTTGTTTTGACAAGTTCTGCACAATTTACTATTAAGTTACCAGCTCGAGGCAAAGAAATAAAAAATAAAATAGTTAAAAGTTCCTACTTTCAATTTTACATATACTAAGCCTGGATTTTTGTCCTAACGACTGCTGACCCTGCTATCGCTCAGGAATTTATTCAGGACTCAAGGAATTCTGTACTGAAACAGCCCATATGCAAATTAAGAGTTAGACTTAAATCACATACTTATTACACTGTACCAGTCAGGTTTGTGACTCTATGCCATCAACCTTCCCGTGTTGGTTATATAACAAGATATTAAATATAATGAACAGTTTAATACTTTGTAATTGTTCACTACTTCCCTCCAATACTAGCTTCTTTTTATTTAACTTTTACATCCTTTCCAGTAACTGCTTTAAGAAACATCACACTCCTGCAATACAAGTCTTTCAGATTCTCAAGTGCTAATATACTCAGACCCTGAATATGTATTCAATATTATAAAATACATAGGAGTATTTTATTTGTTATACATAGGCTTCATATGTATGCAACAGGCTTCCATGCTACACTGTTGTCTCAGTATAAATATTATACCGCATAACAAAACACATACTGTTTATAAAAGGTAAAAACCCACTACTGACTAATTCTGATCAGTGTCAACAAGAATACAATATTGCTAGGTAGCCAGGAAAAAAAGCAAATTAAGTGTTAGGAGGTGCTAGGAAAGGAATAGAGAAAGAAAAAAACAAAACAAACAAAAAAAAAAAAACCAGAAAAAACCTATTATTGTATCATACAAAAAATATGGTACCAATAGTACCTCTACACTGTAACACTGTGCAGTCCTGTTCCCCTCAACTCCCCAAAACCAAGTATAATTTTTTTTGTAAAAAAATGTTCAGAAAAGGATCATGAAAGACATTCAAAGATATGGTAATGATTCCATGTGAGAAACAATTGAGGCAACGTGAGTTCTTCAGACTAAAAAAAAAAAATTAAAAAAAAGAAAGAAATCACAGAGGCCTACAAATGATGGCTAAAGGAGGAAGCAGAGGCTGCATGGCCTGTTCATGGGCTACTCCTACCTAAGCCAGAGCCACCATGTGAAACTAGCAGAAGCCAGTTTCTAAAATAAAATTAACAAGTTCTACAAGTGATAGCATTCCCTGCCAAAGGACGCTGGAAACTCAAGAGTTGTTTCAGCGGGACATTGAAAAAAATACTATATAAAAGGTCCACTGCACGTTTCTAGACAGAGCAGGAATTCCCTAAACTGCAAATATTTGAAAGCTAGAAAGGTAGAAAAGAGGACCGAGTGTTTGCTTTATTCTAAATTTCCCTGAAGCATCTACTTATGGCCACTTTTGAATGCAAATTACTGAGCTAAACAGACCACTTAACGGACAGCCAGTTCAGCATTCTCTAGATAAGCACTCTCATTAAATTCATTAGAATCTCAATATAATGCAACTCAGCCACTTTCACGTTTGAAAGAATGAACACTTTTTAACACAGAAGTTTAAAATGCAACCATTGGCACTATGTAATCAACCTCTGTGACACACAGATGATGTTGCCCAAACTCAGCCAACTGCTAGAGGTCTGCTCAAACTAACGTTAGTTCTAGCATGCTTCCTTGTCATACAAATGCAGTATGGTTTTTGTGCGTTTCCAAAAAAACATTGAACTTACTGATTAGTACTGACAAGAAGGGTTGGTGGGAGCTTTTTGGGTTTGGGTTTTTTGGAGGTTAATGTTTTGTTGGTTTGGTTTTTGTGGTTTTTTAAGTGTACCTACGCTAGAGGCATGTTACTTAAAATTTACTTGAAATTACAAGTTACGGTACCACTTGCAACCATGCTCTTTCTCTGCTGCCACCTCTCATCTGTTCCTATGACACAAAGTATCAGTTGCTTGTATGCTCTCGCACAATTCACACACACCAAAAAAAACCCTGAAAAGATGTGTAGACATCTACCCTCATTTCCCTACCTGCAGATTTATAATACAAACCTTGGAAAATAAGCAATGAATATCAGGTATATCTGTACTGTTTTCCACCTAAGTGAAATAAAAAGGGACACTGTTTACAATAAACAGACTTTTTAAAAACAGGTATTTAGTAACACTTGTAAAGATTTTTCTAATATTCCTGTTTTCAGTAAAAGTGATGCTTAACTAAACGTTAACATTCAATGGATTCAGCCCCACTCTTGCAGCACAGAAGGGGCAGACTTCTCCCTAAAATTACAGAGAAAGAATAGCCAGCTCATATGCTACTCCTCCTGCATCCAGCATTCTTCACCCCACTGACCAGGGCCAGCTGGCACAAACCAAAGTAACATTTGCTCTGGGCTCCCTGAGAGTGGACACAAGGCCAGCTCCGACTCTGGGAACCGTGACTGGCTCCCTGCCAGTCCTTCCACCAAATGAATTCTGGTGTTGAAGAACTTCTGTGACCTAATAGTACTGCTATGTACTGATTAACAGGAAAAGGACAATGGAAAAATAGTGCTAGTTTACACAATAACCCTTGCTGACTTTCCTTCAAGAAATTGAAATGGAAAAAATATTTTTTTAAAGGCTTTTTAAACGCATGTATTTCAATACCTCATAAAAAGTTAAGTTATCACAACTACCTTATCACCCAGGAAACATTAGGATGTGCAGACTGTTCAATTTTGTATCTATTTCAATGGAAGCAGCATACAACAGCTCCTCTTTTAGCCTTTCACCTATAGAAAAGGGAGGGTATCCACCACCTATGACAATGTACTGGTGTTTACCTTAAGTATGGTAACAATTCATTCACTCACAGCAAAGGAATTTTAAGGAGTTTCTTCCACCAAATAATATAATTAACAACCTGCTGTCTCAGCAAAAAGACAGCAGCAGAGAACTCAGGGCTCCTGTAGAATAAAGATAGTCCTTACAGGTTAGCTCCTGCTAAAAATCTCTGGGAAGCTGGCACTGGCATGACTCAGATGTAACCTACCTAAACCTGAAGTCTTTCTTTCCAATGTTCCTCAGCATATCACAAAGTATTTTGATCCATTCTATTAAAAAAAAAAAAGTCCCCAACACACTGCCAGTTTGGAACATTCATCAGTGGAACACAATACATTATAGAAATATTTTGCTAAAGGTGAAGATTTTATATATAATATATTCTTATACTGAAGACTGATAGGCTCATGTAGAGTTGTAGCACTACTCCAGTCATGTTCCATAATTAAGAAAAAATCACAAGTCATGTTTGTACATTATATTTTCTTCTTGCAAAAGTGTTAGTGTTTTTTTCCCCTGACATAATTAAAAAGCTATCAGTAAACAGAACAGCTGAGAGAAAAAAAAAACTGAATAAACATGATCACGGTTATGGGCCACATGTAAGAGGAGGAAAGGTGAAGGGGAGGTGGAAGATGCCTGCACAATCCCTATCAATGATCTACATTTTCCTGTAATAATGAAAGAAATTAATAGTTTCAAGTAGAAAATAAACCATTTTCTCAGTCTTGATAAAGAGAAAAAATGCAAAGTAAATAAATCTACTTGGAAAAGTGGCTCAGCTACATTATATTGTGTTTAATTGCTGTTGCACTCAAACAAGATGAAGGTTATTGATGCATTACTAAATAAGGAACTGCACACATTTTTGCTATGAACATGTGATCACACTGTTCTTACATAAGCAAAAGGAGATGGTCACACTAGATGCTTTTTCCAGAGTGTGCTCATCAAAATCCCACCCAACTGCTCTGATTCACGCAGACAGTTTTACATACAAGGCTGAAAACACAAGCTGAACTGTTGGACAAAGACAGAAATTTTAAAAGATGTCAAAAGAACTCTAACCTGAAAGAACACATCAGTAAGAACGTACTTCTGTTCACCTACAGAAGACAAAAACAGGCAGCCCTAGCTATATTTACAAGAGTCAGCTGTAACAGAAGTCAAAAATAGTTGCTCATTAGTCTTTCAAATGTTTCAGGCATATCCCATAGCTCAAATCAGGTTTCCTCTGTGTTGTTTGTTCCCCCTGAGTCAACCCATAAGAGTTTTGGGAAAAGAAGATGGAAGTGGGCACTTTAGTAGACCTACTTTGAAGTTCATCACTTAAATTACTTCATTACTCTAGAATAAATGATGCATGCCTAATTAAAAGGTAAAGAAGATACAACAAGGAAAGATGAGCAATTAAACAGAAAAATGTCTAGGTTTTCTAAAGTGGTAATATTTTAAAGCAATAGCAAGTTTCAGCAGCTATTGTACTAACAAACTATAGAAATTTTCATGAAAAAAATCACTCAAACTCAAGAAAAATTAAACCTTTGTATGGCAGCATGTCCTAGAAAGACATTTCACTGTACAAAGTGACATTTTCTTTTCAACTTTCTCCTTGCCCCTCCTAAAAAATGCAGTACAAAGAACAGCAATGAAGTAGAGGGCACCTGCAAATAAAATTTGCCATTTCCATGACTATTTAACAAAAACATTACACAGAATCAGTTCACTGACAGGACATAATCCTAACAGGTAACAATCTGTACATACAAAGTAAAAGATCTCCTCCTCAAATTCTCTACAGAAAATACCAATCCATAGGTTTACAGGTATTTTTTTTTTATTAAAAAAAAAAACAACTTCCGGAACCTCCTGCTTTCTTGCTCTTCACATCAAGTCATATCATGACATCCACATCAATGATTTCTTTCTGAGTGAGATCTGAGATTAACCCAGCAACATTAATCCGTTTCCAAGTCTATGCAGTATTGCTGTTGAGGGCTCATTTTTCAACACAGCTGAGCTTTTGATGATTACACCAAGATACTTTTAACCACAAATAGATACGGAAAGAACAGTTAGACTACAGCTTTCTCTAAGGTGCCTTTGGATACTGATTTGTTAAAGAAAAAATACCCTTGCACATTCACAAACTCCACTGCAAACTCCTATTTTTCCCAAAACATGCATGGAACCCCTACAATAAAGTTTAGATTAGCTTGTCATAATCATGGTTTTGTAGAATGAAGTGATTAGCCATTTGGAGCTTTTAACCCATCCCTTCCATTTTTCCTTACTCACCCTCAGAAAAGATTTACCTTTTATGCTTGTCTTCTTAATTGACACTATGATACAGGCACAGTTTGGTTAAAAATAAGGTGCTCTGAGTCACAAAGTAACAAATATAGTTGTTAGCTGCAATTAAACAGTATCAGAAAGAATACTACCAGGAACTGGGCCTACACAATAGGGAATACACCAATCTCTTGAAACTAATCAAGGTTTTCCCACTTCAAGATGAGAATTTTGAACATTACTGTGTTAATTCAACAAACTATGTAATTTACACACTTATTAACAAGACTTGAATGCATATTCTTCAGTGCTTTGCTGATAGACTGCTACATTAAGCACTTCTAACCTCTACAGCTACTGCATTAATTATTTGTTCTCTCTTTCAAAGTCCCTCAGTCCCCATCTCTGCCTTCCTTAATCCCTATTCACATCAACTTCCATGCCTAGCTCCACCAAACCACTTATTTCAAGCAAGGCCTTTCACACTTTTTCTCCCCCTCATTATCCCCCATCTGTGAGGTGTTTTGCAGATGTTAACAGCAAACAAATTATCTGCACTCTCAAAGCCTTCCTTCCCATGACATCCACACAAAAACATCCAACCCCCTTGAACAAGTCTGACACTGAAGACTGATGACCACATTATCACGCTGACTAATATTATCCAGCTGCCTTTTTGCACTACATTCTTTCTATATGGTGATCTGTGCTGCCTCACTGTGTACTGCGGCTGTACTTAAGGAAGAAGTGCATGTTCTGATTTATCCTTCTGTACCTGTGACACACCTAATACAATGGTGGCCTAATGCAATTTAATAGCCTTCTTTAGGCTAGTCAAAATTCTAGCGGCTAGGTCATAATAATCTTTTATTGCTCAACTGCCCCCAAGCCCAGAATCAAATTTGCTGGTAGACCTCAACAGACACCTTGGGGCTAAGACCCCTTCTTCCTTTTTAAGTTTTACTATTAAATTTCCTTTCAGCAGCTCCAACCCACTTCTAACTTTAAATCAAATCCATTTGAAATAAGATTCACAAGAGTAAAACGTGCAAAACAAGTGTTTTAAAGAATCTACAACAATTACACAGCTTTTCTTCAAATACTTGATACAGTAAAACTATTTTGCTAAGAAAACCAGCACAACTAAATGTAAGCCAAAACTCCCAAAGATCTGGGTTTTTTTGAAACTTATGATATAAAAGCTGGTACACAAGGGCCCACCTATGGGCTTAGGGAGCAAATTCATTCCTGCCCTTCCCCCAGAAACTAAGAAGAAAGCTGCATTAGCATCACCGAAGAAAAGGCAGATGTGACAGCAGCTGCAGCAGAGCAGACTGCTGTTCCTCTCCCACACTCTCATCCTCTCCCACAAATACTTTTTCTTAACCCCTCTAATTCCTCTGTAGCCACCCATGCTTCTGCATTTGTCTGGAACTAAGCACAATAGGAGTATGCGTTGACCAGGAAGACACAGCTGACTATCACTTGGATCATCCTAGGCAGGTGAATTCTACACAGTAATCTTACTGTTTCAGTACTAAAAACTGTTTCCCTTGACCTCATCTCTCTCGTAAGAAAACTTAATTATGAGCATTGTATAGATTGTAGACAGTTTAAGTTATGCTTTAGTATTATGATTTCCCCACCAGCACATTCTCTTTCAGATCCAAATTGTGGATCTGAAATTATTAATTTATATTTCAGTGCACGTGTAGTAAATATGAAAGCTCATAAAAAGACAACATATACAGAGCACATGATGAATCTTATCTTCAGTAGTTACTTAAGGGAATTTTTTCACTGATAATATTGCAGACCCTGGACAATCTTTGCCAGTGCAGGAGCACCAGCTGACAGTTAGGATCTGAATCAGTTGACCTGTACCTCCCAAAGTGATGAAATCATCAGAAACCAATTGCAAATTGCCAATTTCCCCACACCAGCAATGACTTGCAGAAAGCATAGCAAGCAGATTTAAAACTATCCAATGGTTATTCTTCTCTGATAGTTAAAAAAAAGACCATAATCACTTTTCCTGTACAGGTATTTAGGCACTAAGGCAAAGCTAAACAAAACACACTACCCAGAGAACTGCAGAATCAACATTACAAGAAATGTAATCCTTTATAACCCTGTAAGAGGCCCTTACTTGTACTAGCTAACCACTTCCTTCAGAACTACCTTATTTTTTGCTCTGGTCACAACAGGCCAAAGTTGGAGTCAATTACTAAAGGGAAAGAAGCAACATAAAAGAAAATGCAAGCATGCACTAAAGTGCCTCAGCTTACACAGAAGATTGAGTCAGTTCCACACTTTTACATCTATGTTTTTGCAATATCTGAAACTAGCTTATTTAGAAGTACCCCAAATACCTTTTCGTAGAACTCACTCTTACACACAGTATCTGATTAAAAAAATATATTAAAAATGGAAATGTGGGTGGTTTCTGGGCCCACGGCATTATAACTGCTTTAAAATATCATCAGTATTATACAGCTACCGTCTTGTCTTATAGAACTTAGCAAAGAATCATTAGCCCATTTTGTAACAATAAAAAGCAAAGTGCATAGATGCTCCACATCTTTCCTAATTGAAGAATCATAAAAGACATAGCCAGTAGCCAGCATTAGCATAGATGCATCATAGTCAACTACTATTGCATAACAAGCCTGGTATACATAGCCAAATTTTCAATAACAAAGGAAATGAAAAAAATAGTTCAAGGTCAAATTATTTTTTAGAAATAGCAGAGTCAAGCATAAAAAATAAGTTTCCACTTTCCAAACCTATTTTTGCTTTCCCCTCCTCCATTAATGCAGCTACATTAATGGGAACTATATGCTAGTTCTTCAGCAGAAGTATCACGGCAGCAAGTTTCACCTACCTCTAATTATACACTGCAATCTGCCTAGAAGCATGGAGGAATTTTAATGTTCTGGAATATATTAATCTTAAAACTCTTTTGAGCTATACTACTTCAAAAGTTTTATAGAAGAAAAAAAATAAAATCTAGCACGCTTCCAGCCTCCTTTGCTAGCGTTATCTGGATTGGAGATGCAGGGTAACCTGACCGCAGCAGCAGCACTGTGTCTTAAGGTCTGCTCAAATGATCCCATTTATAACCAGCCAGAACTGAAGGAACCAACAAGAAACCAGGAACTCCTTAAGGCAGCACGGAACTACAGGGCTCGCCTGAAGAGAAGGCAGCAAGGCTCATTTTCTTCTACAACTTCAGCAGTTTCTCACTTACTGCGCATAACCCAAAACTAGGCAAAGTCCAAAACAACCGTACCCACACTTAATTTAAAAAACACGTGTGTTTAAGAAAAAAAAAATGGGAGAGCCACAGAGAAGCTACAGTTCAACGCGTATAAATAAACTTAAAAAACTGCAAAGCATGCGCTCAGAGCAATACAGAAAGCAGTCGTATAGCTTAGCTCCCCTTCAGTATTATCTAGTCCCTACTGCTATGACAGCTAAGTAGATATTCTATGACCTTATCTAGATGCAAAGCCTTTGCAACAGTCATCCATATTCAGCATGACAGTTCATCCCCACCAGGTCATAGGACCTAAACAGGGCCTAGATTAAAGCATTACTAGCTCCAATTGTTCGGTAAAGCTTGTGCTTGCGCAGCGAAGAAAAAAATCCCCGCAACTGTAAAAACTGTACAGTAACAGCACCCATTTTCAACGAAGAAATAAACAATCGCGGACGCTGCAGGAAGAGACCAGCGAAGCTCCCCGAAAGGTGCAACGAAAAGGCCGGCCCCGTCCCGCGGGGCGGTGCAGGGCCGAAAAGCCGTTCCGAACGGGCGCCCGAGGGGACGCGGCAGTGACAGACTGGCCCGGGGCGGGGAGGCGCGGCGCCCGCTCTGCCCCCCGGCTCCGCGGCTCTGCCTCTCCGCGGGGCTCGGCAACAAGCCCGACCAGGCGGCCCTGGGCTCTTCCCGCTCCCGTTAAGCCTGCAGCTCTAGGCGCCAAGGCTGCTCCCCCGGAAATGGAGCCTGTGTTATTTTCCATAGCGGGGACACTGGCAGCGCCAGGCGGCCGCGCAACGCCAGGCGCCACGGCACGGCGTTACGGGGAGCCCGTCCACAGGGCAGCGCCGCGGTAGCGCGGGAAACAGCCCGGCTGTCTAATCCGCTCGGGGCTCAGGGCAGTACCCCACCAGCCCGGGAACCTGCCGGGAAGGCACAGAGCCTCCCCAGGCGCAGCCTAGCGCGGGCAGGCGGCCAAGCCGCAGCAGCGCCGGTCGCCCTGGGTCCCCCTCCCATTACCTCCCCTCACGCACTCACCCAACTGTCACCGCCTCAGACGCCCCCCGGGCCAAGCTCGCTCCCGGCAGCCTCCGCGCCCCAGGCACAGCTCCCACTCGCGCACCCACGGTCCGAAACCAAGTCACGCGAGATCTGCCCGCAGCGCCGCGAGCGGGGCGCAGCGCTCCCCCACCCCCGCCTTCCCCTCGCACCACGTGACGCTCCGAGCCCTATCACCGGGCGTCTCTAACCGCTCGTACCGCTATGGAAACATCGCGAGCTCGCCGCCCCCTTCCCCACCCCGCCGCAGGGCACGCCCCGGCGCTCAGCCGAAACGCCGCGAGGTTTCTCCGCTGTTCTCCGGCACCCCGATGAAATCTCGCCCGACATCTCGCGAGGTCACGCCGCTTTCCCTCCCCCCTCCCCGAGCACGATGCCGCGCAGGAATGTGAAAGGCTCCCGCCCGCCGCCATTTTCTTTCTTTCTTGGCAGGCAGCGAGTGGGGCAGGAAGCGGTGGCTGAGCGAGTATGGCGGACTATTCCACGGTGCCCCCTCCTGCTTCGGGCGCTCCCGGGGGAGGCGGCGGTGGAGGTGGAGGAGTGAACGATGCCTTTAAAGATGCGCTGCAGAGGGCTAGGCAGGTGTGTGCGTAACGTGGCTCTGTCAAATCAATGGGCGCTCGGCTCCGGGGGCCTGGAGGCGGCCGCTGACCAGGCCGCGGTGCCTGAGCCGCGGGAGGAGTCAGCGGGCGGCGCCCAGACCACGTTGGGCCCCGGGGAGACCTGAGGAGGGGTCCCCTCCGCCAAGATGTGTCT
>JAVJGJ010000030.1:21859376-21900993 GCA_035590215.1 Microhierax caerulescens
CGATCTGTGCTGCTGGCAGAGGCCGCCGCCGTCGGGGTGCAGCTGCTGGGCGGCCGCCTTGTCCTTGGCCTGGCGCTTCATCTTGTAGCGATGGTTCTGGAACCAGATCTTCACCTGGGTGGGGGTGAGGTGGATCAGGCTGGCCAGGTGCTCCCGCTCCGGCGCCGACAGGTACTTCTGCTGCTTGAAGCGCCGCTCCAGCTCGTAGACCTGCGCCTGGGAGAAGAGCACCCTCCTCTTCCTCCGCGGGGCCGCGTGGAGCGGCACGATGGCCTTGGCGCCCTCGGCGATGCCGCTCAGGCCGCCCATCCCAGCCACGTTCATCCCCGCCGACGGGCCCATGAACCTGGAGACTGAGCGGGACAGGCGGCTCAGCACCGGCGGCCGCCCCGTCGGGGGGCAGCGCGCCCCCGCCCCCCGCCCTCCTTGCGGCGTGAAGGGTTGTTCCAGCCAGTCCCCGGCCGCCTGCGCTCCGCCATCGCCGACTGGCAGGACTGGCAGGCCGGGCGCTCGCAGCGCCCCGGCTCGGCCCGCAGCCACCCGCGTCGTCGCGGAGCAGCAGGGTGAGGGGAGCGGCGCTGCGGGGCCCCGGCTGCCGGCCTGCGCGGAGGTGAAATCTCAGCCGGTGGCCAGCGGCGGCTGCCGGGAGTGCGGCGCCTTGCCGGGCCGCTCGGGCGGCCGGGGGGCAGGAGGGAGGGCGGCCCCGCCCGCGGCCCGTATTGTGTTCCCCGAGGCGCCCGCCGTGCCCGCCAACCTGTTCAGACCGGTTGGGAAGTGCCGCGGCCTGCGGAGCGAAGGCGGCGAGGGCTGGCTTTTAGCATGTTCTTTATCCCAGAGTTCCATTTGTAGCGTTTGCACCACGGGCGATGTTTTCATTATTTCTCGGGGGTAATTTTTGCTTTGTCCGGTAATAGCCAGTCGCGGTTATGGCAGTATTTGAGGACTCGGTGTTTTGCGGACTGCCAGGGTTTGGAATAGTTTTAGCGGTCAGGCTGCCTGGGAGATACCGCAGGGTTTCGTGAAGAATGGGTAGAAAAGGAAAAGCCCTTTTCGTACAAAAGTTTTTTTGTTGCTTGAAGGGCAGGGTGTTTTTTTCAACCCTTGAATAAATCATAGGAAGCTTTGATGTTGAAGCATAAGCGCAGGTCTCCTTTAAGACGTTAAAAACCCAAAAATTCTGTGAGCAGAACTGTTAATAGCAGCAGTCTCCTATTTACTTGTTTGGGATCGTTTTAATACGCGTTGTCTAAATGGCTCAGAATTGTTCAGAAGACCTAGACTAAATGAGGTCTGCCTGGATCTTTTTTCTTTTTTTTTTTTTTTCGCCTCACAATATCTGCCTTTTGTTTAGATTGCAGCAAAAATTGGAGGAGATGCTGGCACATCAATGAATTCAAACGACTACGGTTATGGAGGACAAAAAAGACCTCTTGAGGATGGAGGTATGCACTTGTTACTGCTGCATTTATTTTCGTTTGATATGGCCACGGTGACAGAAAGATTACAGGTGGTTTTTTTTGTTCGTGAGGTTTTTCTCCCATAGTACAGCATAAAAACATTTTGTTCCCTTTATAGATCATGACATGCTTGTTCGTTTTCAGTTGAATGGGAAAATTTGTTTTAAACCATTGTGCTTTAACCTGAAGTGAATGTAAGCCTGTTCTAAGAAATTTTAAACCTGGTTTAAATGCTCTAAAAAAAAAAATAAATGTAGGGGGGTGGGGGTGTGAGCAGATAAATCAATGGTTGAGAATATGCTTACACAGGTATGTCATTTAAGTCTTTTATTGTTGTGTAGGACTGATTAGTTTGTAAGCTACAAGCAGATTAGGAAGTACTCACTCCTTAAATTTGACTTTTCAAGTAAAAGTATTAATGCATTTCATTGTAAAAGCATAGGACTTTAAAAAAAGACAGGAAAGAACATTTTCTACCTTGTAGACACTTGCCTAGTCTAATATTTAAACCAGTAGCATGTGTGAACCCTGATAAGATCATACTTGAATCTTCGAACTTGTTGCAGCTTTTTGGATTTGTCTTCCACGGCAGTAGTTTTCTCCTGAGATGTGTGTGTGTCATCTTCTGTCTCTTACTAAGCAGCCAGTTTGAACTTAACAGGGTTTGATATGGTTAATATACACGCAAAATCCTGGCTCAATTGTGGAAAAAAATCTCTGAGCTTGTTGAAATGTTTCCATAGGTCTCACAAAAGAGCAATGCCTTTTTTTCCTTTAAGAGGATTGAAACTCAGTCTACAGAATGTAACCAAGGCTTTATATCAGGAGTTCTTGTGTCCTGTAATAAAGGGGTTTTTTTCTATTAACGGTGAGGTTTTTAATATACAAAAATGAGCTAATGATGCTTCAGATGATATATGTAATGTATTCTTTTTATTTTATGTGTAGATGGCTCTTGGACAAGTCCGAGCAGTACAACACACTGGGAGGGAATGCCCTCTCCTTTTAAAGGCAGGAATTTTTATTTATTACCTGTGTTTAGTATGTAAACATGACATAAACTAGTGGATCTTTCTGGATTGACACAAATATTTCTTGGAATATGTGTCTTGAGTTTTTGCTGCACATAAATTATGGTGGTTCATATAACCTTTATTTTGGGGTGGGAAGGAAGCATCTGAAGTCTTATCTTTTCAGATACAGGTTAATTATGCCTTTTGTTCCTTTACTGTACAGAAAGGATTTGGATGGTAGTGATGTAGTTGCTTTGAATCTGCTTTTTTTTGAAGTTTTATGCTATGAAATGCTTGATATTTGGATAGGTATTTCATATTCGACATTCAGAATTAGATTGCATTGCCATGTGATACTGTTGTGTTTTCAGATGTTTGATCTAGATTTGTGGTCATTGTTACAATTTTTTTTTTCCTTTAAATCATTGTTGATTTTTGTATGGATTTAGTTTTCTTTTTCTTTTTCTTTTTACAATAGAAGCATCATTAGCTTGAGCAACCAACAGAGCTAAACTTTGTTCCTTGTCTTAGTTCAGTGACTGGGTATCTGAGCAACCTACAGTGTGTTCTGAAAACTGCCTTTTGTTAAACTACTGAATAGATACACGGAAAAACCTAACATCTTTTCAGCTATACTAACCGAGTGCTGAGTGTTCGTGAGACTCTCTTCTTTTATTCAGATGGTCAACTCCCTGAAATTGGAGGAAAAAAAAAGAAAGAAAAAGGAAAAAAAAGGAAAGGGGGACTAAAATACACTGGAAAGTTACAATTCACACTAAAAGGTGTAAACATTTCTTGAATTTCTTGGCAGAAAAATTAAAAAAATCTTAATTTTGCAGATCAACCAGATGCTAAGAAAGTTGCTCCTCAGAATGACTGTAAGTAATTTTTATTTTGTTGCCAAAAAAAACTAAACAAGTGTAACATTGTCAGAACAAGAAACAGTGTTCTGGTAGGTGATACTTGAATCAGTAAGATCAAAATAATGGCTGGGGGTTAATGTCTTACTTTCTTGAAGCAGTGTGTCTGCTTTGTAAAGTTGACAAAGTTGTTAGGAACAGTCGAGAATCTTTTTAGCTGTTTCTAAATCTCTTGATAACTTCTTAAAAAGTCCACTGAAACAAAAGTTGATCCTGTTAAGTTTTATTATCAAAGGAGAGGTTTAGTTGTAAATTAAACCACTTGTTTTAATTTAATTTTAACAATATTTATTTATAGCTTTTGGAAATCAGCTACCACCGATGCATCAGCAGCAAAGGTGAGAGTTACACAGCCTCTTACATAGTTTTCCTTTTTACTGAAAGAAAGTAGTTTCAAGAACTTTTTTCTGAAAAGGGGTATCAGTGCATAAAGTAATTACTCTGCCTGTGTGATATGTTGAAAATTTAGCTTCACATCCTAAGCCAAACACTTAGAATGCATCTATATTGCTGTCTCAGTTCTTTCTCTTCACAGCCTAGGCTGTTCATCAAGCTTAGTAAAAGGAAAATGTTTTGTTGGTTTTTACTACCTGAGTGTAGGTAGCATTACCAGAAGTTGGAAGGAAGTCTTAAGGGGAAAGGGTTGATGCTGTTTTGTAAACAAAAAGGAAAGTCAATGAGTTTTGAAAAAAAACAAAAAAAAAAAATCAGACTTAACACAACATATTACAACATAGCTACATTTGCTACTACTTAGTAGTTCTCTCTATTTCTTCCCTAAACAACACATCCAACTATTATTCTTACGCATTGGCTGGTTTTGGTAGATGAGATGTGAAATTGATGTATCTTCAGCACACTTTGATGGATATACAGGTGAAACTTAAAATGCTACAAATGGCCTTTTCTGTATGCCACATGTGCTAGTGGTAAAGAGGACTAAGGAGAACTTTGATTCATGTTATACTTGAGCATTTTGTGGTTACTTTTTTGTATTGCCAGCTTACTTAGTACTGCACTTGCATAATGACTAAATTTTAAAGATAATGGGAGGCAAGTAAGCCAAGGTGATAGAGGGAGCAGTAGCATTCTTTAGTTTAATGAGAGGATATATATAAATTCAGTGCCGGTTTGGTCTCTGAATGGCAGTTTTCTTTTGTTTGATTTAACATTCTCTGTAGGTCTGTGATGACAGAGGAGTACAAAGTTCCAGATGGAATGGTTGGATTCAGTAAGTAGTATGGATATGGTGTTGTAGTAGAGCAAGGGATGTTAGCAGAAGCTTTTAATATAAATATTTTTTCTGTATTTTCTTTCTTCAAGTAATTGGCAGAGGTGGAGAGCAGATCTCACGCATACAGCAGGAGTCTGGCTGTAAAATACAGATTGCACCTGGTAACTATGGGGTTTTTTTTTCTTTATTTTGGTGAGGGTTTTTGGTAGAAAGTTCAGAAGGCTGATAACTTGCTTCTAATTGTTTGCATCATTAAGGTATATTTTAATGCTTTGTGCTAATTGCAATTACCACAGTCTAAAGAAATGTAACATGTTCTGAGGCACTGATTTTTCTACTACAGTGAAGTTCCAGTAGTTGGCATATTATGTTTAATTTCATAATCTCTTGCTGACTTAACACTGCTGATAAATTGGTTTTATTTTATGATCGTAGATAGTGGAGGCCTGCCTGAAAGGTCATGTATGCTAACTGGAACACCAGAGTCTGTTCAGTAAGTAAAACAAATTCTGTGTATCCGTATGTAACTGCAACACACTTAATTTCTGAGATCTAAGTATAGTATCTGGATAGTATGCTTATAACATTATGCATTTTCTTCTATTGAAGAGGCAGTCTGGTGACAATTATATGTATACGTAAAAAAAGCCCTGAACCTGCATTTGGATCTCTTCAGCATACCTGGAGTTTTAAGACAAAAATATGGAACTTAACTTTGTCAAGTCCAAATCTTGTAGATAAATGTAACCATGTGCTGTTTTCAGCTTGAGAATGAAATATGTGAATGTATACTAAAAAGAAATGTATGCTGAAAAGAAACTCATTATTAACCATAAATCGGAAGATAACAGGGAAAATGTGGGAAATCAGTAATATGTAACAATAGGAGTTACTCTAAGCCTAGCCCATCAGAATTCTTAAATGTCTTTGATATAATGAATGTTTAAATGTATAAAACAAGGTAACCAAAAGTTACAAAAATTATGTCTATGTAATACCTATCAGCAAAGTAACTTTTCCCTTCCTGTGTTTAGGGAAGAGGATGATAGCAATCAAAATGTTTGGGTGGGCTTTTTTTTGGGGGTGGGGTGGGGCGGGAATTGCTGGCACAGAGGCGTTGTAACCACCTGAAGACCAACTTACCCTGGCTTTGCTAGGGAAGAGCTTAGGTGTAGTATTTGTATTACATGACCTCATTTGTGTTAGCTGCTCCCACTTCATGTTTGTAGGTAAGGCCGGCAGCTACATTTTTTCCTTTGGGAAAGTAACGTGGCATTCTCCTCTTACGTTGCAGCCAAGCAGGCTGCTGTTCATGAAGTCATCCCTTTATGGGAATTTTCTAATTATAGTTTATTCTGCTTACATATTAGAGGGAAGAGGTTTTAATTGGTGTTAGTGCTGTAATCATGATTTAACTCTCATGGCAACTGATTTACATGTGTGGTGAATATATATATATATATACTTGCTTTTGTCCACTGTTGTGGTAGCAGTTACAAGTACAAATGTCATTACTTTGCATGCTGAATCAAGCAGCAGCTATCATGGTACATGGTGTTAAAACTAGGTTTATTTTACAGTCTGGGTTGTTTTGCCTTTTATAAAACTTAATATAAAATAGATCTGCCTTTAGTTTGGCTGTTAGTAAAGAAAAATTAACTGTCAAATGAGAGGTTACCTGAATTACTACTAAAATTAAGCAAAGTTTGAAAAAGCTTTCTGTCTGGTGATTTTATTACATTGGGTTTTTTTGTTAATACACAAAAAAAGGTAAATTTTAATGATTTCAAATCTTCTCACTAATGTGGATTATACATACAGATATTATTTTAAAGGACCAGGTTTCCGGCTTTCATTCTGAATTAAGGTTTAATCAATGTAACTATTCAGGAATGACAGTCATGATTGAGGAGGTAACTTTAATTACTTAACAGGTGTTTGGTAAAGAACCACCTTTTGTATTCTGACATTGTGGTGGTTTTAGGTCTACCACGTTATCTTGCAGTTAGTCCCTTGAGTTAGCTGTTACAGATTTACTGAGTTTGCCTCATATTTCTTCATGATAGTAATTATTTTTCTTCTGCAGAAACTTCAAATCAAAAAGATAAAGATTTCCAAGCAGAAAAGATGTGGGCAAGTGATACTTGTGGGAATAAGTGTGTTTATAAATGTATATATTCCTTCACAGATCAGCAAAAAGATTACTTGATCAGATAGTTGAAAAGGGAAGACCTGCACCTGGCTTTCATCACGGTGATGGACCTGGAAATGCAGTCCAAGAAATCATGATTCCAGCAAGTAAAGCAGGATTAGTTATTGGGAAAGGTGGAGAGACAATTAAACAGTTACAGGTATATATGTATCTTCTTTTAAATGTGGTAATACCAAATTTGGATTTGAGTGGGTGTTAACCTCCCTTCTGTCAAACAGGAGCGGGCAGGTGTCAAAATGGTCATGATTCAAGACGGTCCACAGAACACTGGTGCAGACAAGCCCCTTAGGATAACTGGAGACCCTTATAAAGTTCAGGTAAGGCGTGCCTCACAATTGAGAGCATTTTAAAATCCGTTTGGATGTTGCAGTACCTGAACAAATGTTTGTTCTTCTTTTAGCAAGCCAAGGAAATGGTGCTGGAGTTAATTCGTGATCAAGGTGGCTTTAGAGAGGTGCGCAACGAATATGGGTCAAGAATAGGAGGAAATGAAGGGATAGACGTAAGCATGGTTGAAAAACTTGTTCACTGTATTTTGAGATGTTAACATTAAAATGTTGTTGGGTAATACCACTGAGAGCTCTTAACCAGATTCCAAAAGTGATTGTAGCATGTAAGTATTACTTGGTCATTACTGAAATTAAGGCTAAATGGTATGCAGTATTCACTTTTTATTACCAGCTGTTCTGAGCAGTTTCAGCTAGCTGGAGTTCTTTATCAAACAAGAAATAAACTTTATGGCTAAGTATATAATGTTGTTCTAGAAATTGGAGTTTGGCCTTTATAGAAGAATATTTAAGTCCACTTACTATGCAAGTCATGAGCTCCTAACTGTTCTTCTGAGGCGAGGCTGAAAGTTTAATCTGCTGGAATCCGCATTTTAGCCATTTTTGATTGTGAGAAGCATAATATCCACTGGAATTGCGGCCACTATGAGAACTTGTAGTGCACTGTATCTCTTTGGTTCTGTTGCTTTCCAGTATTTGCTAGGCTTGTGACTTGATACTAAAACATTCACGCTTCAAAAAGCCTGAAGTGGCATAGGGCTGTCCCTGGTTTACCATTCTGTGATACTTTAATTGTGTGAATTTGGTAGGAATATTTGCATCATTGACATCTTGAAATGTTTTTTTTTAAGGTTCCAATACCAAGATTTGCTGTAGGTATTGTTATTGGAAGAAACGGAGAGATGATAAAAAAGATACAGAATGACGCGGGTGTTAGGATCCAATTTAAGCCAGGTTGGTAGTATGTCCGTAAGTTTCTGTGAATTGAGTGTAAATTTACTGGATTATATATACTGGAATAGTTCATTTTTATTCCAGATGATGGAACAACTCCAGATAGAATAGCCCAAATCACAGGGCCTCCTGACAGATGTCAGCATGCTGCAGAAATTATTACAGATCTCCTTCGAAGTGTTCAGGTTGGGTAATATGTTGTTTACCATCTAAAATTACATCTAAGAATGAATGTGTAACTAAAAAAATAATTTCACGGTGCTATTTGAATCTATTTCAATGTTCAGTCTGGAATATGAATGTTTGCTTTTACACAGTTACGGCTTTGCAAGTGTCAAGACAATAATGATAATACTGATTCAAAGTCATGGCAGTTCTTGATCTGGCTGGTTTTAGAGCTGCTTATTCTGTGGTCTTATATTAGTAGCTGATAATGCTGTTACTTTTGGTTGTAATCAGTGTTTGAAAGATGGGTTAAATGCTTATTGTGAGATGAGCACCACTGCTGCATTTACAGAAGGCAGACAGAAATTATCTTTGTATGTGTGAAACTTCCTGCTTTTTTCTATATTCTTCATCTTCTACATGCAGAGCTGTACAGAAGATCTTTTACAATGTAATTTTGGTCTTCTGGAAAAAATACTACTTTATCACAACTATCTTAGTATTAATTAATTTTTTTTCTTAACAAATTATGTGATGTAACCACTTGGCATTAATAATTTGTTTGCAATAATTTTTATAGAACATGCTGATTTGTTGTGTGTTGTGGTTTTTTTTTTGTTTGTTTGTTTGTTTTTTTAGGCTGGTAACCCTGGTGGTCCAGGACCTGGTGGTAGAGGAAGGGGTAGAGGCCAAGGCAACTGGAACATGGGGCCTCCGGGTGGATTACAGGAATTCAATTTTATTGTTCCCACGGGCAAAACTGGATTAATCATTGGCAAAGGCAATATATCTTACATATATGTGTATCTATATGTAGTTCCAGCTTTTCTATTTGTACAAATAGCTATACTAGAGAGATGTTTCAAGAGAAGCCTTTGCAAATAGTTTCATGTATGGTAGAGCATAGTACTGCTAAATCGTAACATTCCTAATATTCTTTTCAGATTTTCCTCACCAAAACACATACACCGGTAGTTAAAAGTCAAGAACCAAATAACTTGTCTAACCCATTTTTAAAAATAGGTACTGAGTTACATTGGTAGTGTTTGTTAGGTTCTTGGGTGACGTATCTTCTCATTAACTTCCATTTGATAGTGTTTGATTAGCGTAGTTTTATTGCATCTGTAACTCTTAAAACAGTTTTCACATAGTCCAGTGAAGATCTTTTACTGTGGAATCCTGTAACAATTTTCTTGTGTGTGTGTTAAAGTAATTCTCAAAGGATTATTTTTTTAAAAAAAATGTACTGTATTCTTCTAAATGAAACACTTGAGTTATTTTAATCTTTTGTTTGTAGTGTGTTTTCCAGACACAAGAAACAGGCTGATGTAGTTCAGTTCTTGACCTGGGAAATTGATTTTATTGTATTTTTAATTTTTTATAAATGCCAAATGAGTGTTGTTTTGCAAAAACTTTGTGCCTACTGATGATACAAGTAACTTCTCAGGATACTATAAGAGGAGGAACTAGTTTAGGGAATTTAACTTCCTGGTTTTAGTGCACTGCAAAAAATGTGGACTTCACCATCTGGTCAGCTCCTGGGGTTTTGTCATCTGTGTTTGCCTACTTGCCTTATAGGGAGGTTAGGCTTTAAGGTTGTATTCACTGATAACCGTGGGTATCAGTTGTTGTTCATGGCTAATCTTACATCTTTATGTGAATGGAAAAACACCAGACAACACTGTAGGAATTCTCCGCTGTTCTTTGTGAGTAGCAATACTGTGGTCTTTAATTTAAAAAATAATTTATTTTTACTAGTTCATTGCAATCAAAGCTCTATGCTGCAAAGAGGAGGTTTGTTTTTTTTTTAATTGTTGTTAAAATGTTCTTGTATGGCTCATAATAGGTGTCTTTCCACTTTTTTATCTTCAGCATCCATGACTTTCTCTGATTTGAATCTTGGTATTTTCACTTTAATGCATGTCATAAAAGCTGTTTGTTGCGTTGTAGGTGGTGAAACTATTAAAAGTATAAGCCAGCAATCTGGTGCTAGAATAGAACTTCAAAGAAATCCTCCACCTAATGCGGATCCAAACATGAAGATGTTTACTATCCGTGGAACACCCCAGCAAATAGATTATGCACGACAACTTATAGAAGAAAAGATTGGAGTGAGTGTATAACTGTAATTTGATTTACTATGATAATTAAACAGAATAGGAAGCAAGTCTCCTTTGTTGAGACTTTTCTTGTATTTCACTTCCAAATTACTTAATCAGGTAACAAATTGATAATAATAATAATAAATAGTAATCTAGGTTTAAATTATTGTAAACATGATTTGATATGTACCAAAAGAAGCAAAAACTTGAAATAGAAAGGAACAGTTGCTATCTTCAATGTAATATAGTCTATTTTTTAATGATGCGTTGTTGAACATGCCTACTTTGTACATAATGAAAAATTTGAAAACTTCAAAAGGTATCCTTGATGTTCTTAAAGCTACGAAATTGTACTTGGTTTTTCACTTTCAGTATGTTTTTAGGTGGAGTTCTAATGCAAGTTTATACCCTTTAATTCACTGCACTTTTGTTTGCATGTGTATGCATGTAACAAAATTTACTACCCATTTCTTCTACCTGATCTTATACACAGATTTTTATTTTAAAATACCGATAGTCTAGTTTTAGTTTGTGTTTATTTTAATTGGACTTGTAGAAGAAATTAATGTTTATTTGTAAAATTCTTTATTTTCTCAAGAAAGAACTGAAATCAATGCAGCTTTTTAGTTGTTACTACTACCGTGGCTGTTTTTAAATCTCTTCTTTAACCAGCCATAAGCCTAATTAATCTTCAAAAAGACTGTTTTCTCCAGGGAAATGTCTGTATTAAACCAATCAAACCTTTTAGGTTATATTCTGAAGTGTTGTTTATGCTTCAAAACTGCTAAAAAGGAATTTTTATTTCAAGGATTGTTTTCATCTGTGTGCTACTCTTGTTACAGGGTCCAGTAAATCCATTGGGTCCACCTGTTCCCCATGGACCCCATGGTGTTGTTCCTGGCCCACATGGACCTCCTGGGCCACCAGGTCCTGGTGCTCCCATGGGACCATATAATCCAGCTCCTTATAACCCAGGGCCTCCTGGCCCTGCACCTCAGTAAGTATTGCTTCATCTAACTTCCTTTTCTGTAGGGTGATGCTGGGACTGTCTTTCATTGTGTGTGTACAACATGATCTTTTGTAGTGGTCCTCCAGCTCCATATGCTCCTCAAGGATGGGGAAATGCTTATCCACACTGGCAGCCACCAAATCCACCAGATCCAGGTAAGAAATGTCACCTTTGTACTGTGGTGTGAATAGAGTAGATTGATTTTGTCCTTACAAGTACATATGTTTCACAGTGTGTGTGTGTTAACGCTGGTAAATCTGAAAAAGCTGTTCTTCTTCAGGCTTTTACTGATTGTCAGTTTATATATGTTTTACCCTTCCCACATACTGCTTGTGAGATGTTGAAATTCATTTACAGTTGGAATATGCTTCATTACTAAACGTTACTGATGCTGCATCCAAATTTATGATACTTTTTGCAAGATTCTCAGTTAACTGATTTTGTGCAAATCGGTTATTTTTTCTTGCAGTGCATGTTTTTACATGAAGTTCTTTACTGAGGATGTGTTTTCTTTCTCTAAGTCAATGACCTTGTATTTTGTTCTAGACGATACCCCTTTAAAATCTCACTGATCCTGACTTTGCAGGTTTTATGCTGTTAAATATTTTTAGCTTTTTTTGACCTATATGAGGATTGCTTTTCATAGTCTGATACAAATATATTTTGTTTAGTCCTTCTTGAGGGATAAAACTTCTGTTGAACTGTTTTTTATAGTAAAACTAGTTAGGATTGTGTATTTTGAGCTTTTGCCTTGTAATGGGTTTTGTATTTTCTTCTGAAACCCATCTTTGTAGAATCTGTTTCTTCTGTTTCTGTTTATCTTTGTCAAGACTGGGAGTTTTTGCTTAAAACTACAACTTCCTGAAGTTGTAGTATCCTGCTTTTCTTTAAGTTATATCCTTTGGTTGGACTAGAGCATATGGGGAAACAGAACTGCAGTCACAAAAAGTATGGTAAGGCTAGATGCTTGAGTCAGTTCTGCCTCATTTGTTTGAGGTAGAGCTTCTTTGGATTTTCAGTCAAAAGATCTCAATTTCATTCTTCCTATAAATGGAATAAGTATTTTCTGATAGCGACTGATCCTGACACAAGCTTTATTAGTGAAAAAAGGGAGGGCTTTGGAGGATGTTAAAATCTACAGAGAATTCTGTTCATGTTCAGCTCTTCTATATATCCTTTCTTGTCAAAGAACCATCTCTGTTTTCTGTTCCCAGACTTGCATAAAAGGTAGTTCTGCATGCATTCAGTTATTTATTTAGAAATGCTTATTGTCATTATTTATAAATACGGTGATTCGAAGTGACTTGACTTGAAATCTCAGCATACCAGAAGTGTCATTTAATCCAAAACCACTGCCAAAATGTTGCAGCCTCTTTCATGCCACCTTTTTTTTTTTTTTTTTCCTAAATAAGTGACGTACCTGCCTAGAGATGTGTAAGGAAAATGGCACTCATCTTTATGTCATCTTGGTGGTGATTTTATAACCATTTTTCGAATAAGTGTTCCTCTTAAAAACCTGATTACGTTTTCCTATGTGCAGTTGAAGTTGGGTATTTCTTTTGACTAACATTTATTTGATGCGTTTTGTGCAATTTTCCACTTAGTTGCTCATTTCAGTGTTAACAAATGGGTTATTTTAGTATTTTTTTCAGAGGTGCTTTCTCCAGAACCATGCTTGCCTCTTGTCACGTGAAACTGGAGCTAGTTACTACAGTCAGATTTCTTTGGAAATTTAATGAATCCTGCTGTGTGCTCTTCTATTCTAAAGAAGTAGCTTCTAAGGGGAAGGAGGGGGGGAACCAAGCAATGGCTTATTTGGTATTTGCAGGTAACCTTAGAATATAGTATGTGCTAGTTTAAATCCACTGTTGTTGATGGAAGTAGTGCAATTTAAAAAGGAAACTGTGTTAAAATTGATTTCTGTATGCTGCTGCTACTGTGTGCATTTTAAATGGCTACATCCAACTTTAATGCTAGATGAAATACTGCAAGAAATTTGTGTTGTTGTGCATTTCTTCTCCCTGACTGCCTTTTTCAGGGGATTTCTCCTTTCTCTTCCATTAGTCACTGCCTTACTTATTTTGGGGAGAGAGGTGGGAATATACTTCCATTCCCATGTATAGTTATTCTAAAGTGTCAGTTTTGTCTGTCCTTAACTGAAGTTTTCTTCAGAGTTGGCTTTATTTATTTGCAGATATTTTTATTCTTTAAGGATGCAAATAATATTAAGGGCTGCTGGTTGTGTTGTAGAACATTATGTTCTCCAATAGTAGATGTGCAGTTTTTGTGAATTGCTTATCTGGTAATATAATCAATCTGTTATTCAGCAACAGTAAGCCATTCCTAAAGGCTATGTTTGGAAAAACAGATAAATGAGGCTCTAGGAAGTAGCATTGCTGGCCTGCCTAGATGTAGTTAAAAATAAGGGAAGCATGGAGATAGCTGCAGAAGATGCAAATGTTGCTGCTATTTGTTGTACTAAAAAGTAGTAAGTAAACAGTGATGCTTTGTAGCCATGTATGGGGATTCCGGTTCTTAAAATACTATGTCTTTCTGTATTCTACCGTTACCTTAAAGTTTAACTGACAAGCATTGCAAGTACATAGTAAGATTTTTATTCTTCTGTTTCAGAAATACGTATTTGGCATGCCTCCTCCACCTGTACCAGTGTCATTAGTATGAGGTTATAACAAAAGTAAAACCACTGAAATTGTTTGGTGCTAGAATAATTTATTGTTGCTACTGTTTAGTAATGCGACTGTTTAAGTAAACTTGAAAATCTGTATGTCACATTTAAAAATTAGTAAATGGCATTGTGGTAAGGATTCTAAAATTATTTTCTCATCAGTTCAATGGAATTATACTTTGTACAGTGCACTTGTCTGAAACCTGATTGAAAGTTTGTGCTGGGAAGGAAGGATACTTAGAGGATGTACATGGTTATTTGCTTTAGATTTTTCCTTGGAGAAAAATAGAATTGCTTAGAACACAGTTAATTGAGGACAGCATTTCTGTTCATAGTACTTCTGTAAACACTTCTGTTTTGTTTTTATAGGTAAGCCAGGAACAGATCCCAATTCAGCAGCGTGGGCAGCTTATTATGCTCACTACTATCAGCAGCAAGCACAGCCACCACCTGCAGCCCCTCCTGGTGGACCAGCTACAACCCAAACTAATGGACAAGGTAGCTGTTAGTAAAACTTAACAAAAAAAAAAAAAAATGTTCTCACTGTTGGTGGTGTGGATGCCCCATTATATTTTTTTGTCTTCATACATTGGGTAAATTTATTGTAAAGTAGCCGGTTTTCTTGGAAAAATATTGCTTAGAGCCTTTAACATTGCTTTTATTAATTTCAGTAGTAATAAGGGTAAATTTACCTTGTCATATACACCACAGAGAATTTTGCTGCAACATGGGCTGATTTAATTAACATCTACATAGTGCAGTCATAAGTAAAAATGAAATGAGCCAAACTGTTGACTGTCATTTGCTAAAACAATTGCATCGCTGCTAGTGGTTTTAGGGCAATTGTAGTATTTAGTTATATTAGTATTATTGTTGTGCCTGGATGATGCTTACCACTTAAATTTAGGTAGTATTTTGTACTGTGAGTGGTAGTGGTGTGCATTTATTGAATCTTGAAAACATACTAAACATTTCTTTTTCTTCGTGGTGTCTTTTACTAATAGTTTATATTTGTAGTACCTTGTACAACATAGGTTTATAGTGTCAGATGGAGTGATGTTATTTGGGATTGTTACTGAAAAATTAATTTGATTTTTTCATAAATTGTTCTGTGTATGAAACTGGAAAACCAGTAGTTATTTTTTTGACTATTTTTAATGTAATTCAGGAGATCAGCCAAATCCAGCACCAGCAGGGCAGGTTGACTATACCAAGGCCTGGGAGGAGTACTACAAAAAAATGGGTACGTGTGTAGGTTTTTCTGTTGTTGCATAGTAGAATGTTTTAGGAGACTTGGAGTATCTCATTTGATGAGATGGGTTTTTTTACCCAAAAAATGAAAATGCGTAATCCATGTGTCTTCTGAAGCATTTACTGCTAAAGTCCTGAACTCTGCAGAAAAACAAACTTAAAAATTTGTGTCGTGTTTAAGGCATTTACTTGTACTCATGCTATTGTAATCAGCTTTGCAAAAATACCTCATACTCAATATATCTGGTCATTGGGAAACAACATTTTCTAAATATTTTAGTGTGATTATTTTTAAAGTATATTTAATAAGTTCCAGAGTTCAGCTTTACGAAGCTGTGTTGTTCTTGCTTGATAGTTGTTTCGTAATGCTCTTAAGGTTACAGATGAACACTAAGGCTGTCCATCAACAAGTTCTTGTGGTCTCCAGGCCTTAAAATACAGCTACTACTGTTTGTGCTTCCTACAGTAACGTAATGCTTCTGTTCCCATTAACTTGTGCAAAAGGGGGAAGGTAGGAATTGCAAGTCACTCATTCTAACTTTTTTTCAGATTTTTCACAGCACAGATGATTGCACAAACAGCTGTGTTACAGAGCTGAACTGAAACTTGGGACTTGCTGAACCCAAGCAGTTTAATTTTTACTGCTGAAGAGAACTACTTTGATAATCTGTGGCAAGCTTATGAGGGTGACAGTACTGAGCTGAATAATTTGATGTGATACTGCAGTTGGTGCTCTGGATTTTCTCACGCTCTGTTGAGTGCACCGAAAAACTGATTGGTCTGAAAACTAAAGCATTCCTCAATATTCCCATAAAAACCATAATACCGTATTCCAAAGTGGCTTCCTACTGGTGCAGTATGACTTGGCTTATCACAGAGAACACTTCCCTGTTTTTTTCAGTGTATAGAATATTCACTTGAAAATAACCTGTTTTCCAACTTGCAAATATAGTGGCAAAGTCAGTCTTCCTTTTCAGACTTGTTTTGGTCAGGGGCTATGGCTATGAGTAGCAAACACAGTTAAAAAAAAAAAGTTACAAAAAGCTAGTAAAATTACTCCTGCACACTGGTAAGTTACTCCAGATGGATCTTGTAGGTGACCAGACCATCTTATTTGCTTGGTATCTTACTTTGTATATACAGAAAACTTATTTTAAATGTCCCTTGAGTATTACCAGGTAACAAGACGGTAGTTTAGCTTTTGAAGCCATATAGATGCTGTTATCTTGCATTGACAACATAGTCTTTTTATGTTTATTTTTCCCTACAAGAGCTGAAATAAAGATTTGCGTAGCTGGGCCCTAAAAGTCTCCCAAGGGTAACAGTTCCCTCTAAATGTGAAGTCATATCTTAGTAAATGATCTTTATGTCACCACAGGAATTTGTAAAGTTATAATTTGAAGTCATATAATATATTGTGGTCTTGATTCATAGGTAAGGAATTCCATGTTAAAACATTGGAATAGTTCTTTAAGGATTCCTCAGCTTTGTAATGAGAAAGAGGACAAAGAACAGTTTTCTCTTACTAGAATCACCATTGATGATTTGAGTAGTGAAAGAACTGTAGAATAATATGACATTTTCTTTCTTAGCTCTCCTTAATGAGGAGGAATTCTGTGTTTCTTGTACTTCCTTTGTATATGTGTAGTTTATAAATCTTGTTAGTGTTCCAGTTAAATCTAGATATTGTTGAGCATTTAGCATTTCATGCAATTCTGTACACTGAAAGGAAGTTTTGACTAAATGCTGAATTCCACATGTAGGTTCAGAATTACTTGCAGTACTTAGTAAGGGAATGATGCAGCTAAAATACTTTGAATTTTTACTAACCTGTTTCAGGACAGAAGTCCGGTTTGACATCTTTCAGTAGATGTTAAACTTCCTATATTTGATTTATTATTTGAATTTCAGCACTGCCTTGGGATAGCTGGCTGAATGTCAGAATAATCTTGGGTTATAATGCACAAAAAAATGCCCTAGCTCTGCCACTCAGCTGTACTGACAGCTATGATACAGCTAAATAATTTGTAAGTAGAATTATTATCTCATAGATTAGTAGTGAACTTGCGAGAAGTGTATTCTGGGATAATTTGTAACCATACTAAAAGTCATTTTGGTTAAACTTTTTAAAATGTGATTTCAGCTTTTAAGATTAGAGGACATTTAAGTAAGTTTATCTAGAAAAAACAATTGCTTTACTGTATAACCCAAAAAGCGATGGAGAGGTTTTTTTAATGTATCTCCCGTGTAAGTGGAAAAAACATCTTAAATTGTATAGAGAGTTGGAAGGTGGATGGATTGTATTTTGAAGAAGTCTAGGGTAGTGCTTTGCCGAATGTTAGATTCTCTGCTCACACTTAATGTTTTTGAGAGCATTGAGAGAATATATATGTAAGAGGAGTGTGGATAGCTAATACTCTTTGTGTGGATTTTCTGTGTTAAATAATTAGACAAACAAAACCAACCTTCTATCTGATCCCCTGGACAGTTCATTAGAATCTTTAATACTCATGTTCCCCAGAAGGTTGTGCAGTGGTCTTGTATCCAAATAAAAGGTGAGGTGGTTTCAAGTAGGATTGAAAGCTTTTAAGCCCTCACCATGTAGAAGCTGCTCCTTTTCTGTGATAGCAGAACAGAAAATTAGGTTCACGTGGAATTGTACAGGGCGTACGCTTGTATTTTGCTTGGATTTATTTGACATGGTATGATTGGATGTGCTGGTTTGTTTCGTGGGTTGTTTTTTTTTTTTCTCTAGGATACTAGAACAAACTTGGAAGAAGTGATAGTTTTCCAGTAGTGTTACAATTCTGACTGTAAAACTTTTTAATTTGAAAAAATAATCCTTTAAGAACATAGATCATAAAAATGCTGTATCACAGTAGTATTGTTTCTGGTTTGGAAGTTCAAGAAACTTAAAATAAAGTACTCCATATAAAACTCTCCTGTCTGGATGGATGCAGGTATGGGGACAGATAACTGGATAGTGGTGTTCTGCTGTGATAGGAACATTCTGCTCTGATAACTGCAAAAATACCTTTCACATAGGATTGTGAAGATGATAGGGATAGTAAGTGGAGTGTTCGATGTTTCTGAAATAAGGGGAAAAAAGAAGCAAAGATGTCTGTAACAAACCTTTGGAAGAACAGCATGACTGAGGTCCTACAAAGTTGGCTGTAATTTTTTTATATGTGCTAAAGATTCCTTGTGTGTTAGTCTATCACCTTTATAGAGTTTTTAAGCTGCAAGTTGATTTTGTTGGAAAGCCTGGTGGTTCTCAGCTGTAAATCTGGGGGTGTACACACGTGTATGTACGCGCTGTTTTTTCTGGAGGATTGGAACTTAAGCAGAGGTTGAAAGAAGAGATTTCAGCACTCTATGTGGTGGAGTAACTGTTGACAAATTATTCTGGTTTTGAAAAATGTAATCAATAGTAGCCTAGCAACTATATTAAGGAGGCCAGAATTGGGAGAAAGTCTGTCATTCTAGGTGGATTACAAGAAGTAATCTTGACTGTTGACTTGTGTTTTAAATTTAAGTGATACTGGTTGTTAGGTCAGTTTATGTTTGAAGACTTTTGCTCTGGAACATAATTCAAGAGGTGGAAAAAACTGTCTTGGTGGTTCCTCAGTTTTGTTTTACATGGGAATTATTACATTAAAATAATAGTACGAGTGGTTAGGTGAAAAAAGTAGCCACAAGATTATTCAACAGCTTTGTTAGGGATACTGAAGAAGCTAGGTGAGTTTCTTAGGCAGTGCAATTTTGAAATTTTCTCATTTCTATTGCAACAACAAAGCTGTGTAATTCTAATTACTTGTAGGTCAAGCAGTTCCTGCCCCTGCTGGGGCTCCGCCAGGTGGTCAGCCGGATTACAGTGCAGCATGGGCTGAGTACTACAGGCAGCAGGCAGCATATTATGCCCAGACAAGTCCACAGGGAATGCCACAACATCCTCCAGCACCACAGGTATAAAGTTTAAAGTGATTTTTGGCTGGCTTCCATTTCAGTGGTTACAGATAGTTTTTTGCATGTCTCCTGCTTTCTTACCTTTGGAGTATGCATCTTTTTTCTAGCAAAATAACTATCAGAATAATTAATAGATGACTTTGTTTACCTGATAACTTGAGTTCTGTTATCTATCCATATGTTTGGTGATTATGTTTTTTTTAAAAAAAGAAAAACTTTCTCCTCCCAGGGTTTTGAAAACCATGCAAGAAGCCACCACCATTTACATTAACCAATTTTTCTTTCTTAAAGGCTTCACTCCTGAGTTAGCTCGATTTAAAGGATTTTCTTTAACTTTTTGTGTATCTCTTATGTATCTCTTCTGCACAGGGCCAATAATAAGAAGTGGACAATACAGTATTTGCTTCATTGTGTGGGGGAAAAAACCTTTGTTAAATGTATGGATGCAGACGCCTTGATGAAGATCTTAATTTTGTTTGGTTAAAAAAAATAGTGTTTTTGAAAATGTACAAAATATCTATCACTACTGATAGGAGGTAATATTTCTGTGTAGAAATGAAAAATGGTTTGTTTTTAGTATTAGTGTAGATGTACACATTCCAGCAAATGTATTTGCAATTATGTGGTCAATGCTTTGTGATATAAATGTACTTTTTCAATGTATACTTTATCACTTTTAAAATGCTTGTTTTGTGCTTTACAATAAATAATATGAAACCTCCTGTGTCGGTAAGTTGGATATGTGGGTATGTAAAGAATTATAGGATTGATTTACAACGCTGAATCAAGGTACCTGTACACAAATGAGACTTTTTTTTTTTTCCCCCCCCATGAAGCCTTGTTGAGTTTAAAAACTTGTCGTTGGCATGTTTTTCCCCTCTTGCAGAATAGTTGTAGATGGAGGATCTCTTTCATTCATTGTATTTTGCTGCCTAGCACCAGTAATCTTGATACCTTAATTTTCTTTCTATTTGATTAAAACTGCATGTGTTTAAGAAGGTGATCTTTTGGCATACTTCCATTGCATTAACAGTGAAATTTCCTTTTATACGTGACCACTGTTTCAGACCTGTGCAGCTGCTATAACAGATAACTTTTGTTCTTAATTGAGTACTTCAAAACTGTTCCTGTGTAACTTCTTTATGGATTTTTTCAGACTAGTCCTAAGACTTATTTTAAGTGTAACATGCTTAAGCCTTCAGTTTGAAGTAGTCCACTTCAAAATTCAGTGTAGAAAAGTTGATGTGGTATGCATAGTAGTTAAAAAAATTGCATCTGTCCTTACAACGCTGTTTTGTTTGAGTGGTGGGGAGTGGTTGAGAACTTCCTGTAGAGCAGATAACTTCTGTTTTTGTAAATACTCAAGTATTTGAATCAATTGATTTATTTTTTTTATATATACTTGAAACTTCTTATTGCTCTAATGCTCATACTAAAAATCTGATTCTCTTGAAATCCTATGTTTGCTCTTTGCATATTTATTGGCTCTTTGCATATATTAGACTACATGCAATACAGTCTGTCTTGCCATTGTCTGTTGAAGTGCAGGTTTGATCCAGCCAGTATAGAACTAGCTCTATAGGGGTGAGGAGGACTGTGCTGTGTATCATCCTTGATTGTTCCTTCAAGGAGCATTGCACTGTAAGTACATCAGAATGACAAATCGATGAACTGCAACAGTATCTTTTTGTCAATGTTCCACATAATGAAAATGCCGTACTTGTGTGACTATTATGTTGGAATACAGTGCTGGTATCTTAGGAAATCATAATTGCTTCTTAATTCAGAAACATAGGTTTGCGTATATTTATACATACACATAATATGAGTTTGTGGGTAAGTATTCCTGAAACGTTTAGCAATAGCTAAAGAAAATCATGTTTCTGTTTATCTGAGTAATAGTTCTTTTCATTAGTACTCCTGAGACAGCTGTATCATTCAGTGTTTTAAAGTGTGCATATCGTAACATTGAAGTCTTTGGAACCACTTGTTAGACAGAAGTTGTCTTTGTCTTCAGATAGTTTGCAGTTATATAGTGATGTAGGTATGTTTTAAATAATTCTATAACTGTTACTTGCTTTATCTTTTGGAACACCATATTGTTGCTTTGAGAATAAATTTTTTTAGGGTGGCTGCACAGAGGAGTAAAAGGTTAAGGCTTGAAAACTGAAGTAGTTTATTCAGGTAATTAGCAATGTATGTATTGTGCTGTAGAAATAGAAGGAATTATTTTTATCCCTTTTAAAATTAGGAGTTATTCTGGTAGCTTAAAGGCTAGGACAGTGTTTGCTATCTTTAGTGTAGGGTATGAAGTTTAATAGTTCAGATATTTTGCATGGTATTTTGTAGATAACCTTATAGAATGGTGCATTTATTATGTACTAAACTGAGCAAAATTAAATTCACTGGATTCTTTTATCATTCACAAAATGGAGGCTGTTGATTTTGATTCATTTAAGGTATAAAATCTTTATTAATTGCAAACAGTGCAATTATTTATACTTCACAGTGCCTTCCCAGACCTTCCACCTTAGGTTCTGCTGCAAAAAAGCAACAGGTAAGCACAACCTAAGGAAGTATATAAATTAATATATTTCAGTACATTAATGTTGTCCCTGTGAGATCTTTGTGGTTGTGTATTGAAAAGCAATCTGCTGCTTCCCCAAATGCATTGTTATTCACGGTTCCATTTCAGTGGAAAGTCTTTAAGTTTTTAAACAACTGTTTATATTTCTAGGTAAACATGTATTTTCTTTCTTTTTTCTTTTTTTTTTTTTTTTAAGAACAGATGAGTAGATTGCAGTAATTACACTTGATCAGAATAAGTGATTTTTATTATTTTTCTTCATAGCTAATTGTTGCAATTAAAGAATCAAAACTTTTTAAATATGCAGGAATTACTTTGGTTAGAAACGTCAACAGCCTTCACAAATGTTTTTTATAATAGGGCACTATTCCTACTTAAAACCCATGAGACCTAAATATAAAGAATATGACTTCTTGTTGTTATCACTGAACTTGATAACTTGTCTTACAGTTATAGTCTGTTAGTGAAATTTTTAGATAACTTACTTTACTGATTCCTACTTGACGTGGTAGGAAAAGATTCTGGAGTTTGAGATTAGTATGTTTTAACTGAAAAAGCATGTGCACCAATTAAATGTTAACAGTACAGCAAATAATATTTTATCTATATAGCAGTCAGTGTATCCTGTTTTCTTGATACTTTTAACTGAATTGCTGTATATTTTGATAGTTTAAAATGTTTGTATGTCTTATAGATGGTCTGGTACAGGTTTTTGTTTCAGGTTTTTGTTGTTTTTATTTTTGCTTAACATAAAGCAGCATCTATTTGATTTTTGTTGATTATTCTGTTTCTAAAATGTGCTGCTCCTCTTTCAAAAGTCCTGCTTATCTGTACATCAAAGAAAAATATTCAAAAATACTGCCTTCATTTTCACACACAGTGCTGAAGATGCTGCAAGCACCAAATCATAGCTCATAGAATCAGGTCCTGAGATAGTTACTACCAGTAAAGAGGAATCCTTTGAGTGTATGCCATTGGTGAGCCGATGAGCATGGACCATAGAAGGGCTCCATGTAGAAGGTAAAATTGGCAAAAACATAACAGATTTGAAATGTATCCCATACATGATGGTGTAGGGTATGATTTTTGTTTTGATCACTTTTCATTCTTAAAGTATAATTTGTTTGACCATAAATGTTCCATAATCTGTTAAGTTTTTTAAACTGTGATTTAATAATATAAACCATCTAAGTTATATTCTTCTAAACAGCCAAGCTTAGAAATATTGAATTTTTGAACTAGATTAGTAGTTGTGCTTCAGTTTCTCAAGGCGCTTAATATTTCATCCGTAGTGTAATATGTAACTTCATTTTTGATGTGAGAAAAGGTTAGGTGTGTACCATTTGGATTTTGATACTGTGAATTTAGTGTTGGGGCAAGTAATTTGTTCAGTTCTTTTTACCTGACTTTCTCTTCAACTGTTGTTCCTAAAATGTCTTGAGTAGTCTTTCAGTAAATTTAGCCAGTGGGAGGAGATAGAAGCCAGTTTATTGGAACGTAGCTAGAGTGTGGATGAGGAGATGTTCTGTGTGTAGCATTTGAGGTGTATTGACTTCCAGCTTTCTCACTGCTGGGTTTACAGGCATGCTATTTTGTGCTGAGCATAGCGTTTATTTGTCAACTCTGTCTCCAAAGTCATAGTTCTTGGGAGAAGAGAAAATGGACTATTGGAGTTACCCTGATGCAAAATGATAACTGGACTGCCTTAGAAATGTAATGCACTTGTCCAAAAGGTGTCTTCCCAACGTTTCCTCCTTTCTTTTCTCCTCCCTTTAGAGTCCATTCAAATTAAGTAGAATGTGAAGAGTATGAAAAGTGTAAAAAGGAAGCATAATGTTCAAAGTAGGAAAAGCATTTTCATATCTCTCTCTGCAGCCTATTCTTTAATAGGACATGAAATAAAATGTCAGGTGGATAATCTTCAGTCTACCTTGATCATAAGTCATCTATTCGAGTTGTCCGGGCAGACAGGATCATTATCCACTGCACAGCCTATCTTGAAGTATTTCATCTTTTTACTAGTAGTATTTTATAGGATGATGGAAACTGTTTCTTCCCTGTTCTCTTTCAAAGTAATGTTTAAGTTTTCCATTGCATGCTAAAAACTTCCTATTTTGCTTTTTTTTCTGGAAGTGGGGGGAGGAAGGGCAGACTGGGCTTTTCAGCAAGCATACAGTTGACAGGATTCCCTCTTCCCTAGTAATAGCTTATAAAACTCCTATGTATGCACAAATATTTCTCTTGCGTGCATGTGAAATGCCTTTTCGTCCTGAGAAAAGTGTTCTCTGCAGAAACTACCCGTGTGTAAAAAGAAGATTGGCTTTAAAAGGCAACTGTGATGGGAACAGTGTCTTAGGGAGATGCAGCTTGGACTTGAGGTAAATTGAATGCTTTACAAAAATGTGGTTTTGAGCTTGCATTGACATTGTATGTAATATGGGTACACGTTAACTGTATAATGTTTTTTGTATGGTTTTTCTCAATAAATGTAAACTGATGGATAATAATAGCAATGGTTTTGTCTTTTTTTTATGCTCGTATCCCTGCCTTCATTAGTTTGAAATAACAGCTTCAGAGGAAAGATACTGCAACAACTAGTACCTCTGTGAATGAGCATCACCTACATGAAACGAACCAGAATATAGTGGTGTTAGGATAAATATTAATTCAAAACATCAGGCAGCCTATTATCATTTTTTTCAAGATGTTTCTGAATTTGTAACTTTTATTGAGGCAAAAGAGTGACTTTCAATAGATAACTGTACAAGGAGCAGTCAGCAGATTAAACCACAGGAAATTTTTTTTGAAGTGACTGCATCAGTTAATTTGCTGCAGCTTACCTTAGTTTTATATTAAGACTTATAAGAGTTCTTTAAAATGTGACTCTCGTTTGTAAAATTACTCCTGCTGAAGCTAAACAGTTAGGTGGTGTTAGCACCATGACATTAGTGTTGATGTCAAGAGGTCTTAAAGAGAAAAATAGTACAGTAGCATTAAGAATACAAATGTTTAGAGGTGCAGTAATAAATGTATTGCATTGAGAGAACAAAGATTGAGAAGTTAGGTACTTCCCGAAAATACTTTTCTTAAAGCTTGCTCCCTGTCAACTCAAAATAAGAGCCTATTGTAGCTGCCACCAACTGTTCTGACTTTTTCATTGCTTAAATGATACAGGAAGTTTTACAAGCAAGTGTTGGTACTATAAAGGCTACTATGAGCCTTGATGAGGTGGTTTTACTTTTGGGTTATCAATTGCATAGGTTGGTAAGAGCATAACAGTTTAAATGCAAGCTCGCTTTAAAACAAAAGAACTAATGCTCTTTGAAACAAAACAACAAAAGTGAGCAGTTATGTCATCTTTTATTCTTTAAAAATAGTACACTGGGGGTTTTGAAAGTCATCAATAAGTATTACCTTTTGCCAGTTTAGTGCCTCTGGGATAAAGTAAAACAGCTCAAATATTCAGTGTTCATGCAAAATATAGATGGATTTACACTACTACACAAGTTTCCAGATTGTGTATTTAGCTTTATACTATTACACAACAGTTGGTCTTCGAATGTGGGAGCCAGTAATTAGAATTGAGCGTTTTCTTAGAGCTGATCTTTCATACATTGCTTCCTTTTTTTTTTTTAGCTTTTTAATACTAATTTTTTATTTGAGCAAGGAACTCGAGACACTCACAATTTGAAGGTTACTCTTATCTGATGCAGGAATGACAAATGAATGCATATCCTTGCTTTCTTTAGGTGGCCCCATCAGAGAAAGAGATGATGCAATAAGAAAGTTTGGAGGGGAAGAAAGATTCCAGCTAAAGTAGAGCATTAGTAGTCGTCAGCTAGAAAATAAAAGGGTTAAGAGAAACAGATAATTAGATTTTCATAATAGGAAAGATGCAAGAAGAGTATTGGAGAGTTAAGCGAATTCAAATGCTAGCTCTTACTTTCAATGGTGAGAATACAGGTGCTGGCAGATGTGCCTCTGTTGTTGACTGCTTTACACATATATTCCCCTTCATCTTCTGGGAAGGTTTCTGGCAAGTAAAGGCAGTAGGTTTCTCCTCTTTCAATGTATTGATAGTCCTCAGAGTCCTGCAACATTTCCCCCTCAAACCACCATGTAACTTCAGGTTTTGGTTCTCCAGTAATTTTAACTGTAAATCTCACTGGCTCGCCATCAACAACAGATGTGTTTTTCAGTGATTTCTTGAACCAGGGAGCTCCAGATCGAGCCTGATCCTCCTCATCTTCACAAGTAGAACCGTTGATAATGCTTCCCTCTTCTTCTTCTTCCTCTTCCCTTTTCTGTTAAAATAAGCCCATTTAGAACACGTGAAAAGGCAGTAGTGTGACTGCTAAGGATATGTATTTGATCACAGAAGAATTGCCACATTCCTGAGAAGGGGAAATGTTATGCCTACCCTCACTAGATTAACATAATCTGGATATGGAACAGGCAGTAAAATGGACTTTAATGAGGCTGAAACCTCGGGGTGGAATATAGTTATGAATGTAGATTCAATTTCCAGACTAATCAAAGGATATGATGAACTTTCATACTCTTCAAGAATATGTGAAAACGCCAAAGGCAGTTTTACATTACTGCAGCAATTCACAGCAGCTGTTAAAACAAGTATAACTTTTATACCTCTGGCAGTGTCGCCATCGGTGGTAATCGGAAGCTAAGTTAAATGACACTTTGGACTCAGGAAAAGGTATTTTGTAATTTATACCTTCTGTAATGCCGCATCAATTTCTTTTTGTTCAAACTGCATGCGTAGTAATTTTTGTTCTTCAATTCTCCTCTGCTCCTCTTCTTCCCTGGCTCTTGCCATTTGTTCAAAACGAGCCTTCATGTTTACTTTATGAGTAAATGGAGCCTCAGATTTCTTGGCTGGTCTCACATCTACCTCATCATCCTCAGGGGGGAAAAAAAATTAAAAAATAGGACTTAATGCATTTATTACCTTTTAAATGTGTATGGTGATAAAAGTAGTTTTGTAGAACTGTAGTTCTTAATTGAGCAAAGACACAAGTCCTCTTTTTCTTAGAGGTTTGTTTAACGCTGGGTTTAAGATTGTCTTGTAATAGTTTTGCCCAGGGATAGGGCAAAATACTTGCAAAAGTAATTTCAAAAATGTTAAGTAGAAAAATACTACTCAAGATTTATCCTCATAAGGAAGCAGAATACTGTCTTGTGGCAATGGTAAATCCCTAGTGACTTGACTTCTGCGCCACGTTAGGGTAGCTGCAGCACCTAACCCAGGTCGACTTTACAGAAACAACTACAGTGACAGTTATTAAATTAAAAGCTCAAAAATTAGGCTTTTGAGCTGATACTGAAGTGGCTAACTACTGTGGATAGGAGCCTCAGAGTGAGGCTCAGGTGAGGCTGACCACTGTTAAAAAAGGTTTCGTGCATTGCCACGTGATTATGTCACGGAAGCTCACGTCGGTGTTTTGGATGTTAGAGCATAGTGTTGATTTATTGGTTAGACTGATATAGCTTCACTTCTTATTTTTGCCCCCAGAAAAAACCTGACAGTTTCTAGCCTGAAGCATAGTTAAGTAGGCATCTTTTTCTGTTCTACCCTGAGAAATGACTAAAGATGATAAAAAGACTTGGTCTTCAAATGGTATTGTTTGGTTTTGTGTTGGTTTGTTGTGGTGTTTTTTTAATTCTAATTAAAAGCAATTCATGTGGTGATTAATAAATTCTCAAATATGAATGTTTCAGACCTTCAGGCTGGCAGGTTTCACATGATCAAAATGCTGAATTGAGGACTTTGAGCAGAAAAACAGATCTCTGCTTGGCCAGATAACTCATTAATAAACTGGTGCTGTTTAAGAAAACAGGGATGCTGAGGTGAGACTTCCTCGTGCATCCAAAGGAGGGAACAGGAAAGACGGGAGAAAATACTTTTGGAAATAGAGCAAGCTTTGAATGCAGCAGCACTGTCCGCTCCTGGATCATTAGTGTGCGAGTTAAGTATAGCATTAACATACAGGATGCAACTTACCTCTTGAAATTTTTCAGCTTCCCTTTCTCTTATTTCTTCATCCATTGCTCTTCTCTTTGCTCGCTCTTCTTCAATCTTCTTCTGTATTTCTTCTTGAGACAATTGTCCTATTTTTTCAAACTTGCTTTTTAAGCTCTTTGCCTGAATAGAGCCACTTCTTTTTAGCTTTATTAATTCTTCGTATTCTTTGCTTAGCTCAAAAGTTTCAGACTCTTCTTCCAGCTGTTCAGAAATCACAGCATGTGTAAGATGGAAAATGCCTTAGTTATTTTTACTACCTGTTCTCCCCACAGATAGGTGTAACTTACTACACCTAATTACTGCATTTGTATCCCATCTAAACTAGATACAGATTTTAAAATACTTTGCTTGAACATACCCTTTGTTCAAGAATTGTTGTCAATAAACCACCCTTCACAGACTCAGAGAACCAGACACCTAGCAATACAAAAAAAATGATACTGGATCCTTAATTTACCTGTCTGACTTAATTGTAATACGGTAAGAAATAATTTCCTGAAATACAGCTAATTTGTTAAGATTACTTTTGCTTTTAATTCAGTGAAAAGCAAATGAGATTTCAGAATGTCATGACTGGAAAAGAAATTGCCGTTCTAGATCCTGTAGTCAAAACTTGCCTGAAGCTGTAATCGTTGTTATTTTACTCCTTCCTTTTACGACCCCTGACTGACAGTAAAGATGTATATGCATTTTAGCTGGATGTCCCTGTCTCTTTCTTCTTTCCCAGGATGGAATACAAAATTTACTTGAAAAGTTCACAAGCTAGAGCTTTTATTGCTCGTTCTAGCTTTGCTTAACAAAAATAAATAACTAAATATCGTCCATTAACATTCAAAAAGGAATAATAAAGAACTGGCACCCACAACGAAATCAAACTGAAGTGTGAAGTTCACGAACAATGTTTTGGACATTTGGCATGCAAAGCGAATTTTGTGTGTGATTTCTAAAATCAGCTGTGACAGTCGTCAGAGCCTTGATATGCTGAAGTTCAGGCCATTCTAATTCTTTCCTGATTAGTTAACACAGCCAGTCCCTTGAGGAAAAGCAAGAACTTTGCTCTTTCCTACTTTGTGTATTTTCATTTGGGAACTAATGTTTCTGTCCTCCCAATATTGTAAATTCTACATAATCATTTTAGCAATACTGTAGATTTTTCAGAAGTGAGTGTAAAATATAATTAACAAACTTGAAATTGGGTTTTTAGTTTTAAGGGTGGTAAGGGATAAAAGCATTTTCCTGTGATTAGTGATAAAAAATCGTATTGTACAATGTTTTAAAAATACTTTTATATATTTTTCATTCTTTTCACAGAATACTTGATTTACAATTCCTTTTAAAGGAATTTTCAGTTAGTCTCAAAGTTTGCAATTTTAGTAATTAACTTAAATGATCCATCTTATTTTTATTCAGAGCATGCTTAATATATCTTTTGATATACAAACCTCTCCCATTTCTTGTCTTAACTGTTGAAATTCTTGCTTTTCCATTTCCAACTTTTGCCTACGCTCTTCTTCTGTGCGCCTCTTTTCTTCTTCCATCTTTTGCCTCAGCAACTCCTCAAAATTAATTTCCAGTTTACCAGGTATGAGAGATTCTTGAGAAACTGTTTTAAACATTTCTGGTGAGTCGTCATCCAGCATCTGCTGAAAATTCAGAGCATTAATGCTATCTGTGATGAAATCACACCGTTGCTCAGACACTTCTAGTACATGAAGATAACAAAGTACTTTGCGGTCCCTGCCACGGTACAGCAAGACGCAATATGACAACGTTCCTCTGATGTTTTGGGGGCGGGGGGGGGTGTTTGCCTTTAGCTCTTTATAATTGCAGTGCTAAACTTTTATGATGAAGGTGCTTATTAAAATGTAGTGTCTTTTGCAAGATGATGGAGAGGATGTCCGAGTGCAGCTTTGGGACCTGAAACAATTAATTCCTATTTATTTCATAGACTATAATTAGACAAAGTGCTTGTGTGTACATGTTGTTGCTCCTAATGCTGAAGTATGTTTACCTGTAATCTTTTTCTAAGCAAACTGAGTTATATTCCTGTTCTTAAGCAATATTAGTATTTCCAGTAAGGAATACTGAACAGAATTTTCTACAAGAAATTCTTCTTGTGCAGGAATTGATTGTACTAAGTTACTTTTCCAGTTCACTGGTTTGTACAACCCGACAGCAAGGGTTTCCTCCTCTCCCTGTCCTTTTCTCAAACTTCAGAGTAGAGTTAGGCTTCGATGGTCGTTCATGAGCAGGTTGCTTATTTTGTAGACTAGTAAGATGATGACAGGGCCTAGGAAAGGCGATTTTCATTACTGCCAGAATTGGAAAGTGTAAGAACAAATATTTTATCAGGCTGAATTTCTTGAAGCAAAGCATTACTAAAATGTGAAGCTGTATGCTACTAAAACAGCCAGTGATTTATGCAAGATTTTTAAAATAACTTATTGATAAAACCTATATAAATGTATATTTGTGCATTTAACCGTGTAAACTTGTTAACAGAGATTGTCTCGACACGAGTGTTGTGTGAATAAATGTGAGATGAGGTCAAATACTGATCCAGAACTGTGTGGCGATGTGGCTTTTGTCACTAATTAATCAGCACGTTTGAAAAGCCTTGTGGCAAACGTGGAAGAGCCGAGCGTGCCTGAACTGTGGACAGTCCCCACAGTGGTAATCAGGCCAATGCTAGAAAGAATTAAAGTAGCAAAACTTACATTTCAGAAAGTGGTTTGACTAGTTTTGTAAAGAAACAGAAAATAACCATTTTTCAAAATATTGTTTGGCACTCCCTTTTCTCTTGATTGATATTTACTGCCATTGAAACTTAGACCTTTCACTGCTGTTTGTGCCTCTTTGTACCGCTGCCTTGACCTGCTCTGCCCCTAGCCTTTTTATTTTTCGCAGCTCGCTCAATAGTTTTTTGGCCTAATCCCACTCAAATACTGCTCTTTGCTGTAGATGTCCTTTACATTTTCCATCTGAGCAAGCTTGCGGTTGGACTTCAGCCCCACCATTCCTTCCATTCTTGATTTGTTTTGCATAATATGAGCATATTTGTTGAAATTGTGTTATGGAGAAGCGGAGTCAAAAAACAAAGCTGTAATCTGTTTCCTTTAATGAAAACAATGCATAGCCACATCGTTTTCAGAGGTTAACCACAGCTAAATTAGCGAAGAAATGTGAAAGTCTCTTGCTTGTGATGCATTAGTTCATATGCTCGTCACTTCAGAAAATACAGAACCTACGTGAATAGAAGCATTAATTCAAAATTTGCCAACACGTGTCTGCATAAACTTCTGAAAGCTGTGCGTACGAGCGGACACCAGCAGCTGTCTGCTCTGTGTTTGCAAGTCACTAACTTAGGAAAAGACAGTAAGCTGGCATCCCTGGTTAAAAAAAACAGGAAAAAATATCAGCTGCATTGTGCGATGTACAAAGCTCTTGCGGTTAGTTCAGTAAATATCTTAGCCGTATTTTGTGACGTGGGACCATACTTTTTTTTCCTGCAGAGTGGGAACAGATGGTCATAAGAAACAGAAACAATCCTGTAAGAACCGTAATTTGCAGCACAGTCAACCCATTTTCAGTGGGCAAACAGTGACTGATGGAACTTTTTTTTTGTTCGTGTTAAGACGGGTTCTTTATGCAGTCTCAAATAGAAAGTCTGATGGGGTGAAGATGAAAGCATCAGTCTTGAACATGATCTTGCCGATGGTGGGAAGCACAGAAGTATAAATGTAGCACAAGTAAATAGGGAGATCCTTCCAAAAGGAGGTGGCGTTTGGGTTTTCCAGCAACAATATTACTACTACTGTGTGTGTATACTTTCAAAACAAAGTGAACATGAATAAATATTTAAAAGGTTCTAAAATAACTATTTAATTTAAATGCTTAAATAAAAATTGAATGTTTGGTTGTACTGTTTGGGAGAGAGATGACCAATAGGTTCTTAAAACGTTTAAAAGCATGTCTGCATTGCTGCTACGTTGTGTAGCTGTGGAAAACAGGGAAAGCATGGACATGTATTTTCTAAGTAACAGAAAATACGGTATTCATATTTTGGATGCTAATTAACAGAAAACTTGCAAATATGTATAGGCTGAAAATACATTTCCAGTTAATTTTTTTTTTTTTAACATACTAAATGTCTTCACTGTCTGCAGTTACAGTGCAGTCAGACTGTGCTGTTTAATGGATTAAACACTGTTTGATCAACGACATTTTTCTTGCCTGGACACATATATTAGGTTCTTGCTACACTGAAGCAGAAAAAAGATTCTCAAGAAAACAGGAAAAAACAGGAGACAGCACATATTTTCTTCGCCTTCCTTTTGTTGTCTGCTTGCTTTTCATAAAAATCGGAATGACAGAAGTCCAATGCCACTCATTTGTTTCTTTTCTAGTGGCTTTAGCTTCTGTTTGCTCTCTTTGGAGGTATGGGCAGACACAGTTTTCCGTAATTGCTTACCGCTACAACATCAAATATAAGTTTACGTTGTAGTTTCAGCATATAGGTCTTGTCTTGGGCCCCATTTCCAGGCAGAGGGAGCACTGCTTGCAGTATTGGTAGTCACGCAACGCGTGGCCTCACCAGCATTGCTTTGAATGATGAGGAACATTTTATTAGGCATGCAGCTGGTCTTTCCCAGTAAAACCACAGAGGGGAATGCAGGTAAGTGGGTTATTCCACAGTTCTATATGGCACGTCTTGTCCTTCCTTTTGAAACAAGCAATACTTGGGTTTAGTTGGTATTTGTGTTATTTAATACTTTTTTTGCTACCATCCACCAATAAGTAACTGGCTTCTACTCAAAAGCCTGCTGAAATGTGAAGTTGTTGGAGTAAGTGTTAAGAATACAGTGAAAAGCACTATGCTAGTTATTTTTTTATAAAAAAATGTTGTTGCCGCCTTCCAGAATTGGGTGTCTTTCTCTGCTTTCGGGTAGTGTCAGTATGTGAGTCTTAGGTCTCTGAAAGTTTGTCTTCAATAGAGCCTTAATTCAAATTTCAGAAGTCGTTGTATATCAGATTAATTGTATTTGTCTAAGGAAGTTTCATATTACAAATTGTTCTAATGGTAAATGTCACAAGTTACTTTTTCCGTTTCTCTGAACAAGCAATGAAATACAATAAAAACACCAATTAGCTGAGTTCAGACACCTTCATTTTTCCTTGCTGAATGGCCACAGATGACTTGTACTTAGAGTGAGCATTTTCCTAGTGTGCTCTTAGTTACAGTTTGGCTAGTAAGAACTGATGGCGGACAGCCTGTAAGGGTAGAGATAAACCTGGAGAAGTAAAAGGAACTGCTCTTCCTCCCACAAGAGACTATCAAACCATCCTTGTGAAAAGATTTTGCTTTCCAAGTCTGTTGTATCTAGCATAATAGTGTCTGTTGGACACCGTCTCATTTGGACTAAATTACTGGAAACCCTTTCTAGGCTTGCTGTGATGAGGGACTGTTCCGTGGTGATTTTTGGTATTGAACTAGATTCGTTTATCCCACTACCTTCTACTAAGTAGTGAGGTGAACTAATTAATGGTGTAGTTGAAGTATGCATTCCTTAACTGTATTTAAAGCTTTTTTCCCCTAGAGCTCCTTTCCAGTTCATTTGAGACTTAAGTAGAAGTTAAACTTTATACTAAACAAAAACGCCATACCATGTTCTTCCTTGCTTCAGCAAATGCCCTTTTCTCTTCTTCTATGCGTCGTCTTGCATCCTCTTCAGCTTTCCTCTTTTCCTCTTCTCTCCTCTGTCTCTCCATCTCCTCAAAACTGAGTCTCAGTTTACCAGGACGGAATTCTTTAACGGGACTTTCAGATTCTTCATCGCCACCTTCATTTATCTTCAGAGAAGAGGGAGAGGAAAAAAGAGAAAAGAGTTATCCAAACGTACTCCACTTATTACTTATTCCTTTCTGATCTTTTATAAATGTGTTGGGTTTTTTTCTCCTTGGGGAAAAAAAATACATCAAGAGTTTGGTTTATGTAAGAAATGTTCTAGTCTTGGTTTTAGCCAGGGAGGGAGAGAAAAGAAACATATTTCACTATCGTATATGTAGGTTGTATAATTTTTATAAATCTTGGTGTGTAATTTAAAGAACAATGTGTTATCAGGAATAGGCTGAACAATTAAGTACGTATTTTATGGTCTCAAGGTTGGATTATTTACTGTAAATCACTCCCTATTCACCTTCTTTACGTCATTTTCATAGACCTTTATACCATCAATTCTTTTTGTTTGCATATAAATTGTTTTCAACGATACACTGACTAGTTAAAAAAACGCTGTAGAGTTTTATAGCAAAACTAAATCAATTAACATTGTTACTGCTCCAGACTGAGATTTTTGTTTTTCTTTTCTTTTTAGACATTTAATCATCACTGAAGGGAATTGAGATACTCTGATCTCTTCACTATTGCTTGTCTCCAGCGAACACTGATCTGCTAAGAGAAGCCTGTGGTTTGCAAAATGCAATCAAGAACAAAAGAATGAGCCATCTTCAGAAGGCACCTCGGAGTATTTAATTTGTTAATGGAGGAAATGGACTGGCAACTCCGAGAGTACTGATAATCCAGGTTTCTGTATACTGCAGGCAGCCCTGGGACTGGTGCGCAGGGTAGCCAGTTAAGGGAATTACAGAAATCTTTTACTTGAAATTCATAAGGGAAGAAAGAAAGAATTCAAGGAAATTAACTGCTGAACTCTTTCAAAGAAAACTTTGGACTTCAAATTTCAACAATCACCAATACCAGATGAAAGTGCATGTTAGAAAGCGTCTTTTGAAGTAGAGAATTTGTAAATTACTGTATATTACTGGATTAATAAATGCATCTGCGTAAGGGTGGGAAATGTTAACAAAACTTTAGTTAGTACGGCTAGTGGCTCTGTGAAGTCCTCTCTCCAGTTTCTTCCCTCTTCTCCTTCACGAGTAGCCCCTGCCCAAATAAATACCAAATGTTACTGTGTGGAAAGGTTAAGCTATTTATTGGAGATGCAGGTGGAGGAGTAGACTACAGTTTGGGTAACTGCCTAAACCTAGAGCCCTCTCAATTTGGATCAGTTGACAATTTCAGTGTTTCAGTTTTCTGGAGATTCTATGTTTTTTTTTTTCCTGGAGAATATAAATTTCTTGAATGTTTTTGAAATATAGTAGTTTTGAGCTGTTTGTCCAAAAATGTTCATTCATAATTATACTCTTAAGTTAGCAAATTCCTAGAAATAATATTTTCAGACATTTCATGAAAGATTAAAACCTCATTTCTCATTAGCCATCTTTGTATGTAAATTAACAAGTCATAATGATCATGATTGTACAGGGAAAAGATACTTAAATGCAGAATTTAAAAAAAAGCTTTTGTAAATGGGGAATGGTAAAGTGAGGAAATGTAGAACTATGTGAATACCAAGCATGTAATTCCTTTATTATGACCACACAACAAACTGTAGCGAGGTCTGTTTATGGTTAATGTAAAATGTCTGGCTTATGATAAAGAACACATATGGAGGCAGTTTTGCAAGTAATATAGAATAGGAATTGTGAGCTACATTACTCACAATTTGGTGCTTAATCTAATCATTTATGGTGGTGTTGTCTTATGCCAGTACATACAAGAGAGCTGACCTGTCTTTTTTCCCTTTCTTCGTAAGAGGAAAGTTCTAATTGATGTATTTATCTGTCATTTATAAACAAATACAGGAATAAGAAATAGTATTCCTGTTATTACAGAATGTTTTCATAAAAAAAAAAGTTACTGAAACATCTGAAGCACTATTTAAGAACAAAACAAGACAACTAATTATCTTCTTGACAACTTAGAGCTTAAGGTACTACAAAGTGTAGATATAAAATCTGATAAGATTGCTGGCAAATTTAAAAAACATAAATTTCCTGGGTTTACTGAAAGAATGTCTAAAGCGTTATGCCAGCATGGTTACAAAGCGAGGAAAGGTCAAAAAATACATCTTTCAGAAGTAATTTTCAGACTTTTTAACAGCTTGAAAATATACTTAAGGAATAAGAGAAGAATCAGATACAGGGAAGACTAGAAAAGCATATCCTATGTTAAAACACGAATAATACCATTTGCTGTCGAGCTTCTTCAAAGGCACGCTTTTCCTCTTCTAAACGCTGTCTTGCTTCTTCCTCCGCTTGCCGCCTTTGATTTTCCTGTCTTTGTCTTTCAAGTTCTTCAAATGTAACTTTCAGCTTACCAGGAGACAGAGGCTCTTGTGTTTCCTTGTCTTCGTTTTCACCCTGTGTAAGACAAGTGAAATAGTTATATCTTAAACAATAGATACTTACTTCTTCGGTATTTTTAGATTTACCTTTGTTTACCTTGACAAGTGAAAGGCCCTTGGTTTCCTTAAGGAATTGGGTTCGTTCCTCATATTTTAGCTTCATTTCTTCATCCCGTCTCTCTCTTTGTTCAGCTCTCTCCTTTCCTGTGTTCTCAAAGTTTATTTTCATCTTCCCAGGTGTTTTGGTGGGTTTTACAGGCACTACTGTAACTAGCAACGAATCATCCCCTTCCTGTCCAAAAATATAATTATTTTATTTTCATAATACAAATTGAAAATATTGACTTATACATTAAACTGATTTGCTAATGAGATTTTTGTTTTACCTGTGTGCACCAAAGCTTCCAAAAAAATTACTCATATTGAGTATTAACTACAAGAATAAACCTCTGGCAGTCAATAGTTTTCTTCTAGTATCTGAAGAGCATCAAGACTGAATGAGATTTTAAACATAACTACTGGCAAACTCCTTAATTTCTTTACATATTTTCATTAACTGTTAGTAGTAAATAGTCATGGTTTGGAGAAGAACAGGTGAAATTTTGAACACATAGCAATTGTAGCTGCGTTCTACTTCCAGTCTTATATTTGCTACGTAAAGGATATACTGTGGCTGGAGCAAGCTAGTAGTTCTAGACAGCGATATGTCATTTGTCAGGCAGAGTAATTTTTGTGAAGGATGTTGCTACTTCAAAGCACAATTTGCTTGCCAAAATATCTTCTACCCAAGTTTCTTCACAACATACCATGATTATCAGGGATACTGTCAAATAACTTAAAACTAACGTGTTTTGGGGTGGGTAGGGTTATTTTTCCTTTCCAAAATAGTACTAGGAATGTGATTTTCTTGTGTTAGTGAAAGACAGAAGGACCTTTGGCCCTAGCTTTTTGAAATTAAACATTTATTTGCAAGACTTAAAATCCAAACCCACATGGTAAATTAGTCAAAAAAAAAATTTGATTAAGGAGTTCTAACAGCTGTATATTCATAGAATCACCTTTTAATTTCAAGTTTAAGGCAAAGAGCTTTTAAGATGATGCTTTCCAAAGCCAGAAGACTTAAGAGTATCATTGCCAGTATACCTCAAATCATTCTGGTGGCTTTCAATATTTATATTTTTTGGTGTTTTTAACTAACCACAAAGTATTCACAGTGCAGACTATTTCAAACTTAAATAATTTGACTTCAAGTACAGACATACAGTTCCGTATACTTTAAAAATGTGTTAGCTCCTTGGTTGAATTTTAATTGTGTATTTGTGTGCAGTTTTCCCAGCCCAAATTACAACCATAAAACAAAGTGAATAAAAGTGTAGGTGAACATTTCTTTAAAAAAAATCTGATTACCTCAGCTGCTGATTCAGTTCCCGTATTGTTAAAGTCATCAATCTATTAAATGAGAATTTCATATGATTACATTACTTTGGCTCTTTGCCTTAGATTTGCAAACATAGAACTGGAAATTCTTTTTGTATCGGTGATATGTACGTAGCACTTAAATTCACAGAGATGATAATGATTGAGCCTTTGTTGTAATACTTCAGATAGGTTACCTTGTTGAGGAAGAGGGAATGTAACATAAAACATTATACAAAAAGTATGCTAAAGCATTCTTAACATTTCAGCGATGAACTGGCAAGAGTACTTTAGATGTCCGTTCTTCATTTAAGTGTTCCACAATTGTGTAAAAAGGAAAAAAAAGCTAAAGCAAGCTCAGGTCATTGGTTATGTCTTCCCCACAGCTACTGCAAAAAGCCTATGACTGTATTTGCTTCATATGGTGTCTTTATATGTTACTGTCTAAGGCAAGCATACTTTCTGAAATTCTACATCATATGTACTTCTGCCTTTCAGAGTAGATTAAATATATGCTAGATACATTTCCAGTTAAATGTACAGTTCTAACAATGTTAAAGAGTCTTAGTAGAAAATACTATCCCAGTCATTGTTGAAGACTGACTCCTATAGCACTGTTGGTTTTTTTTTTTTTTCTTACAACAAAAACAAACCTAAATTAATTACTACTATCTTTTGGTTAAATAAAAACTCACTTGTTCTAGTCTATCGTTTAGATGTTCATTCTCACTGCAGTATTTGCAGCACTGATGAAAACTTACAAAGGGAATTAAACATGATACCTCAATGCAAAATTCTACGAAAGACAGAATTTGCTTTACTGGCATCAACAAAAGTTGGAGTCTGTTTTTATATATATATGTAATAAAAGTCACAACATGGCAAAGGAATAAAACATGATCTGTAGCTTCATGATTTATGATTTTTACTGCATTAGTATCTTCTTATTTTTGCCTGCCAATGGCATTTTCGTAATTGCTTTTGCTTGACTTAGTTAATGTATCACTAAACTGTATTTACTAATGTATAGAAAAATTGTCTAAAATAAGAGTTGGTAAAATATAAGGAACATTTTCAAATTATTTTAGTAAATTCTGTGAACTCTTGCTTGCATATAACACCACAATTTGTGCCAGATTCACATTCCTACCAGCTTTATGCCTGCCTGGTTTCATCTGTAACTCGAGTTTAGTGCTTTAAAAAAATCGTTACTGTAAAGAACTGAAGACTAACCTTCTCTGAATATCATTCCTCACCTCCACCCATTGCACATCTCTCATGTAAATCACTACCATCAGAAATCTTAAGATCGAATCTTTCTGATCAATACAAAACTTTTTTCTTTTGTGTTGATTGTTCATAACTATATCCTGATTGTTGTGATCAGATCAACATACCTCCTGTGCTTTTTTTGCTAATTCCCTTTGAATTTTTCTTTTCTCAATCATATCTTGTTCAATTCTGCGCTTTCTTTCTTCTTCCATTCTTTTTCTTTCTTCTTCTTGCCTTTGCTTCTCCATTTCTGCAAACTTGCCTTTAACGGTTCCTGTGGAGATGAAACACACGGTTCAGTAGGTGCATCTAATACTTACCTAGTGAAATGTGTGGCTTTAAAATCGGGGCCCTCTTACCTATTAGCTTTGGAACATAACCTTTTTCTATTTTAGATAATTTTGCATCATCATCTTCATCAGATCCAAGCAGTTCTTTCATCTAGTTGATGAAACACAGAAAGTAAGCAGTCTTTATACCTTAAATAAAATTCCAATATTACTGTCTTAAAATAATGTGAAAAGATTTTCACATGTAATATTGAATATTAAATAACACAAAATATTTGCAAAGAAAATAACCTCCTGCTTTCTCCTGTTCCATTCTCTCTCTCTAACATATTGTTCTTTTCTTCTTTGCTTTTCATCTCTAGATCTCCTTTGATTTCTTTCTTCCCTTGCTTTCTGCATAGCTTCAAATTTATCCTTTACATCGCCCTTGTGAAGCTTGGGCACATAGGATTTTTGGACGGGTTTAGATGAAGAAAGCAGAATCTTGGTGAAGATATAGAAGAAATGAAGATAAGAAAAAGAAAGTTGAAACAGATGGACAGAAACATTCTGATGGATTAGAAAGAATGCAAGAACATAAAACAGAAATGCATTTAGGATTATGAACTTTGTGCCACTAGCCATCATCAATTAAGCACCATTGTATTTGTTAACAACTAATAATAATCAGCTAATAATACATCTAACACAACATTTAGCATTGTATTAAACATAGGTTGTCAGTAATTGTAATGAATAGCTACATAACTATGTATATGAACTATGTGAATATACATTTTCAATTGTTAAGGCTTTAAAAATTGGGCACAGATTTATATTGTTGCTCTCAATCGTAAGCAGTCACTGAAGAGCCTCTCTAACATAGCCCCTAACATTTAAAATAGATATAAAGACATAGAGCTATAACACAATAGGTATGCTTTCCTCTGCAACCTTCTACAGCCATGTATGTTTTTTAAATAAATAGTATTATTTGTTCATTTAAAACTTCCAATACACTGTATACTACTTTAATGTTCAGAGAAACTCAAAAGTCCAGTGATTTTATGCTGTAAAATGCAAAGCTCACAGGACCGTGATACTGATCAAGCTAAGGGCCACTTCTCTGCCAGCGCCTAACCCTGCGTGGGTCTCAGCTAGTAAAAGAGGTTCCCGCTTCTCAGCACTGCTGTGAAGTTTTCTCTCTTTTTACTGTAATGACTAGAGGAATGCTCCCAGTACAGTAATGCTAAAAAACCTGGCTGAAAACACCACATGTTTCACATTTCCCACCTAAACCAATACGGTTTGTTCCTGCTTTTGTTCTTGCACCTAGTGAGTCTGCGTAGAAGAAATGTGTGAAGTAGCCCGGTATTTACATTTCAGAATGAGATGTGACTGTTGCCCTGAATTTCCACACACACACACTTTCGTTGCCTTAAAATAACAGCAATACCAGCAGACTTGCAATACAATTTTTTGTCTCTTGCAACTGTTTTTAATTACTTTTTGCAAGCATCAGTTGCGAATTACTATATTACCATTACTTTAATTACTTTAAAATTGGTACATACCTCAGTTTTCTGTGCAACGTCATTCATGGCTTACTGTATTGTGCTCTGCACCTGGTACGTTACGATTGCTTCCAGTTTCTACCTGAAAGAAACAGTTGTAGTTACATTCCTTTCTTTTCCTTTTAAATGATGCTTTAACCATCTTCCCCTGAATAAGTTTGCATCAGCTGAAATTGATATATCACATTTTCATTTGGTCCTTTGAGGCTTTTGAGGACATGAATAGGTTCTAAGTATGCAACTGTAATTAAAAGAACAAGCTTATGATTCACTATTCATGCTCATAACTTCTCTATATAGTCCGAGATACTGGGTTTTAATTTCCATTTGAAAAAAAACAAAACCAAAACCACCAAACCAGCACGCAGCCTTGGAGCCAAGCTCCGGCTGCCCTGGCGGTGTGTTGAAGCTGCTCTCCCCCAGGCTGGTGGCAGCAGGCGGCCATGGCCCGTGCCCTCTGCTCCAGCCCCACGTGGGAGCCGTCAGCTCAGGTTCCGTGAAGTTTGCCGAGCGCTCAGGCCAAGCCCCCCGCAGACACCCCCTCACCTTCATGCGGCTGGCAGGGGAGCAGCCCTGTGGTGGGGGGACCCACCTGCCTGTCCCCGGACCCCCTCCCTGGCAGAACGTCCCCCCCAGCCTCAGCCGGGCCGGCAGCTCCTCAGCCAAGACAGGAATAAAGAATAACGCCTTCCTTTCTCCATGGGCTATCCTAGGAAAAACCAGTGCTAAAACCTACGGAACGAGCCCGGTAAGCCACATACACCTTGGAGAAAGTATTTATGTCATCTAATTTTGTGCTGGAAATCGCACCGCATTTTTCCAGGGAAAAGCGTTACAGATTTTAAATCACACTGTCCGTATTAGGAACCCAATGGAAAAGCACTTCAAGTTGAGGGCAAGCCTTTCTCTGCCCCCACCCCACCTCTTTTTTTTTTTTTTTTTTTTTTTTTTTTTTAT
>JAVJGJ010000030.1:21907569-21950100 GCA_035590215.1 Microhierax caerulescens
GCCGAGCGGGCGGCGGTGGCGGGACGGGGCCCCGCACCCCCCGCCGCTGCGGGCTGCCCGCGGGGAGGCCGCGACCCCCGGCCCCGCACTTACCCCGCACTTACCCCGCCGGAGCTGCCCCCAGCGCCACCGGTGCGCCCTGCCCGCGGGGAGCTTTATACCGCCGGCGGCCCGGTCCCGGGGCGCTTGATGGCACGTGCGGAGCAATCAACTAATTATAGCGCCGTGACAGTTCGCTGACGAGCGGGGAGGAATGCGGGGAGCGCCAGACCTGCGGGACGGGGAGCGCTCGGTGCACGCAGCGCCTTTCCCCGGGAGCCTCGCAGAGCGGGGGCTGCAGCGGGGTTTTGTTACATCCCACCACATTCCCGCTGACATTCCTGAAGCGGGATTCTCCCCGCACCTCCCACTGCGGGGCTCCGGCGCACAGTGCCGCTGCCCGTCTGGCTTGTAGCGTGCCTGCCACGCTGGAGCCAAACTTCCAGCCGGATCCCAAAGCAGAGGACGGTAACCGCACCGGCCTCAGGCTTCGCACATCTGAACAGCAGCCGTGGAAGCTAAAGCACAAAACGTGTCTGTCTTCTGAAGGGCAGTGCAGGAACCTTCCCCCAGTGCCACCCTCAAAATAGCTGCATCTACTTCTGGAGCAAAGGCATGAGATGTCAGATAAGGTAGTAGGGCTTTCGACTCTCAATAAAAAAACTGTTTTCAGCAGGCAAGCACATCAAACACATTAAACAAACTCGGGCAAGATCATCCTATTTCTGCAGCAGTGAGGATTAGATGCCATGTTCTCCATTTCATTATTTACATTACCCCACAAAGAAAGTCCCGTTCCATGACTGCAGCTCACTATAGCAGTTTGGTTTGGAAATAATCCTGAAAAAACTCATCTTCTAAAACCAAGAAAAGAGATCAACAGCTTGGCATAGAGAGATGAATGCAGTGGAATCGCTCTGGTTTGTGCCACAGGCGGGGATCTCGCCAGCTCACCAAGCACCACCTGTGTCACACCACTTACATCCACTGTGCCCACTGCATGCCCCCCCAGCCACCCCTAGGTTGGGGGGTTCTGCATTTATCCAGGTGTCTGGCTGAATCACTTTTTGACTTCCAAGACTAGAAACACCAATAATTTGGCTTTTTGGTGGATCACTGGCCCATGTGTTGAAAATTTATTGATGCTGTGGACCACTTAACAGAGCCTAAGCTAAACAGGTTGATAAAATTGGTGTAAACTGGACAGCTCAAAAGCTGTTCCCATTCCTTTTTTTCCCCATGTATATAATAAATTTTGTAATAGCTGTTTTTCGCTGGATGTCAGGGAGCAAATCCCAATTTCAAGGTGACTAACTGGTATCAACTCCTGCTATATTAAATAACATTGCATTAGATTTCAAGAATTAAGCAAACTGAAGTTTTAGATAGAGTTATATGAGCAACAGTTATTTCACTGAAGTATTTTATTTAATATACACAGCTGCAGTTCATTTAGGCAATAGAAAGTTCACAATTACACTTACTCTGACACTTGATTTGACACATTTAGTTTGATATAAACCAGAGACTACAAAAGTGAAGTATAATAATCATTTAGAACACATTAAAAGTGAGAATATTATTACAACTAAATTACAAATGATATAAATATTTGATTCTTGTATAATCCCTACACATTCAACATTTCTGATCTTAGTACAGTTATGGCAGAAGAAGATGGCTTTTAAATTTAGCTTGTTCTTATTAGCATGGAAAGTGGCATTCAAAACTACTTGAAAATTTCGAGGTTATAAACTAAATTCTGATTTTCATTATGAACTCACTAAAGCAGAATTGCATTATCCTGTCACTGCTTTGGTGCAGCTCTGGCACTTGCGTAAAGGAAGGTGGTGGACTTTTGAGATACTTAAGCCATCTGGCTGGTTACCCACCTTCTAGCTAATGCATATAAAACTTCAGTTATAAAGAACTGGTTCCAGTTCTGTGTTAAAGGAAGACAACTATCTCCTGTTCAAATTCATAGCTGTGCCTCTAGAGTTAGGAAGGGCAGAATACATGAATACTTTTTGGGAAAAGCTCCGGAAAGTCCCAGAGGAGATCAAAAGCCTACCTACACGTACCTGCACTTTCCCCTCTTCCTCTCTCTTTTCCTCTCCCTTCCCCTCTCTATTGCCTTCTTCCTTTCTTAACTGTTTCTGAATCAAATGGGTTTTAGTGGTATCTTGCAGCAGCCAGATACTGTAATTCTTATTTTGGATGGGAAATACATCGGTTCAGTTCCCTGCCTGACTCTATGTACTTTTGAGAGCTCCATGAGTGCTCCTGTTTTAAAGAGATACATTTGTTTAAGCCAGGTATTATCAGGTTCTTACCCATTTTCTAAATACTTCAGTGTTTCATTAGACCTTTTTCATTCTTCTGTTTAAAAAAAAAAAACTTTCAATTTCAACAGAAGACTTTTAAATGATCCAGAAACATTATAATCTCACGTGCAAATGCTGTTGCACTTTCTTCAAGATCTTTTTATAAATAATATGAAAATTGCTCACTTAAATAACCATCTACTTCTGTGAAAAAGTGCATTTCTGTTTTTCTGTGATCAATGTTAAGCTACAATTTTCTTCACATCATTTTATGAGACCAGACAAACCACAGCAGTTTCTTCTGACACACTGCACCCTTCAGGTAGTACATCTGCTGTGGAATGTGCCATTTACTCTGTTACCTCTATTTCCAGCTTTCCTATTGATTCTGAACCCAACGAGACACCTTACTGTACCATATAATTTCATTCATAGACTTGCAAAAAGCTGCCACAATACAGATACTTTTGAGCAGATGAGTATGTTTAAGCTAAGTGAGATGGGTGAAAAAAACTTCACATTCCAGTATTGAAGACATACTTTACAGAGAAAAAAAGTATAACATGGAGCACGGTGCCAAGTTCAGCAACATGAATCGTGGAAATAGACCAACAGCAGCATTTGGAATTTTTGTTTTATTACACATAGAAGTATACTTTTTTTTTTTTTTTAAAATAAACTATAATCAGTTGGCATTTCACACAAGTCACATGACACATTTTCATCATTTTTGTATTTATCAGATGAGTACAACAAAGGAGCAAAATGTCAGCTTCAGTAAAGTCTACTGAATTACACAGGCTTTCCTTTTCAAATATTATCACTTTGGGTTGCGTTTGCAGCAAGGATTGGAATTTTTCTAATCAAAGTTTATTTCAATATGCCAGATTTTAACAACATGCTTCTCAAGTATCTGAATAATTAGAATTACTCTGTGATTACTTACTCTGTATTACTTGACCCAGGGTTCTTGTGGGCTGGCTTTGTGTGGCAAAGCATATATGAGTAGTTTAAGAGCCTAAGCTAACTATGAAACATTGTTTCAGTTTACAGAAATTCAAAGATTACAGGTCACCATTATCTATTACCTCTATCACAGGAAAAGACGTTACTGCAAGTTCCCTTATGCCTACTTACTGTGCTGTGCTCCTACCTAAAGTTCAGGTGCCATACCCTGAGCCACAGTTTCAAATTGCACATACATGGCCACAATTGCTTAGATTTCCTCTTAAACAGACACCTAACTTCCTACAAGGAAGGGAGGAAGACGGAAATGCTTTTTATTATAAAACACAGCTTGTGTTTCTGTTTCATGATTGACAAATCCCATCATACACCCTTATTTAAAAATATATTTTCAAATGCTACATATGAACTAAGAATGGTATTAGTATATCTACTACCACCATATAAAGTAGTAACAGGTTTTTTTAAAAAAAATTTTTAAATTAATTGGTGAAGCTACCATAGCTTTTTGAATATAAGTGCCCTCAAACACCTTCACGATGTTTAGATGTTTTAAAACAAAATAAAGTAAAACCTGCATACTGCAAGTCATTCCTGCCCAAATGGTGGCTGCATTTCCTCCATCGCTCTATTACGCTGTAGTACAAAATGACTGCTTACACCCACGCCACTGTAATTTCAGGGCAGTGGCAACAAGTTCAGTTTTGTGAGGGCGATTACTTTACTGCATGTGTGTCACATGAATCAGAGACTGCATATACCCCAGTCAAAACACCCTCCAGATCTAGACACACAATGATTTGGAGACTCTGTAATGAACATTTTGTACTATAAGCCTTTAAAGGAAACAACTCCATCAGCTTCACTTACAAATTATCTGTGCAAAAGTACAGTATTGCATAAATAAATACCCAAATGTTACAGAAAAAAGCTTTGGGATACATTAAGTATAAATACAGTGACAACTGAGCTGCAAATTTAATTTAGGTATATACAGTAATATGCTCACCTGTTCTTTTCATAGATGTACATTTAACCTCCCTGAGTCCTTTTCCATACTTAGCGATATAACACATTTTCAGATGCTTGCTCGGTAACAGCAATGACAGCTTCGGCATTAGAGAGAAAGGCGGGAAGGAGTATGTCAAAGTGCACTCCGTTTTATTTGTCATGGATTTTAAGCTTACTGTACTTTTGCTTCTAAGAGCCCACTGGTCATGACATGCCCGTGGCCACTTACGCAAGCACTGACTTGTCTTAGTGAATCTGCTCCAAGATAGGCCATTAAAAGTTCAATGTGTCTGATTAATAATTGCATAAGATCTTCAGCCAAACTCTCAATAGTTGAGTATCTCACCTTTTCAAAATCAAAAATGTCTTTGAGGAAGAAAAGCACTTGATCCTAGTGGGGAAAAAAAGGGAAAATTTGTATTCACTTACAAGAAGAAAAAAAAGTATGCAATGGTATCTATTCCTTTTACACACTTCCTAAAAACATCTATTTATGTATTCTTTCGGTGCTAAGATAGAAGCGCACTAAAATAGACTTTGTAAAACAGTTCTAGGCTTAAAATTTTTAATATGAAAACATTTATTTTCATGGTTTCTTACTGTTAGTCTTAATCTTAGGAAGTGCATGCTTATAAATAAGGCCCTCACTTCTGTTAACATGGAAGATTTTTTTTTTCTTTAAATAAGATAAGTGGTAATTTAAAAAAAGTTGCAAACCTTGAAGAAGCAGCATAGGTCATAATGGGAATTTCTGGGCCCCAAAAAGCCCCATGCCAAAACAGGGCTGATATGTTCACATATAGCATAGAAATGTGCAAAAAATCCATCAGGCACCTAGTGATGTAAAAAACATAGACAAAAATTACACAAGAAATTTAGTATAAATGTCTATTATATAAAATTAAATCTGTAGAAAAGCCTGAAACACCTACTACTGCAGGGCTGTGGTAACTTGAACTTCTTTAAGTTACAGCTCAACTGTACCAAACAAATGTAATGATTTTTTTAGAAAAGGTTTTTACTTGAGTGGTACTTTGCATTGTAAATATTTTAAGATTAATAGGCATAAGTCCAGAAAGATCATGAACAATCTACTTCAACTCCCGTATGACAGATCAGATTATTTCATTCAGTTACTCCTGTTTGAGTCCCTATACACTATGAATAGCTGAAACTTGCAAAAAAGGAAGCAAACTGCACAGTTTTGAATGGAAAAAACTGCTGGCCATAAGTCAGAGAAATTAGTCGCCACTGTTGACTGGACGTAACTGGGTTGAAAATCTTTCAGCTAAGACATTTAGCTAAAAAAACTAGTATTACGGCCCCATGAGCTACACTTCTGCAGTTGGCAGCCTCTTGTCTAAACTAATATGTCTACAGGATTAAGAGTCTATTTGTAATTTATTTGCCACAGTTACAGAACTTCTAATTCCTAGGAACCCATCAGCAACTTTGGTCCACATAATTTGCAAGGCAACTTACCTTCATTTGCTGTCTTTTCTGCTTCAGTACTGACCAACAGCTTGAAGCAACAGCCTACGTGTTAAAAAAAAAAAAAAAAGTCCCAAACCCTGTGTAACTTCACTGTAGGAGAAATTATATTTCATCTTAAAAGAAGTGATCTGCAAAATACTGTATTTCTATGTTTTGGGGATTTGTATTTTCTTCAGTTTCAATCCTGTGATAACACTCAGTGTAAATCTATAAAATCTGATACAAGTAACTAATTTTATATGTAGTTCATATTTGTTGTTTTCAGATCTTTGCAACATTTTCTTCAGTTTGATTCAAATGTCATTTCGCATCCTTGACTGATTTTACAGTTCCAACAGTTAGCAGAGTTCCCTGGGTTTAACTGAGGACCAGGTCTCTTGTATATCAAAGCGTGTGCTCAGACATAAGTAACTATTTTGGGTATTAAACAGCATGTGAACACATTGAGATGTCCTTTTTCATTTTAGCAAAAACATTCTTGCAATAGCTTTAGATTCAGCTAAGGAGTTTTGTCCAAATATGGACCCGTGAAATACAATATACTGATAGCAGTATTAGGCTTTTTCCTTTCGTAGCCTGTAAGTATCCTCATCTGACCCTCCTTCAGTACCGCAAGATAATTTACTACTTGCAGAACACTGTGTTATCACGTAACTACAAAAATAAGTATATGCACGTTACCTTTTTTCCTGTAGAGGGAATATTTAAACTGAGGCAAAAATAAAAGGAAAACTGGCAGCTTATAGATATAAATGGATGAAGTGACAGTAGTACCTCTACCAGGTGGCCCTGGCAGTAGCCACTATGTCTATAACAGAGATGAGATCTATTTGACAAATAAAGAGGCACATCTGAAAAAGCATGAAATATTATCAGTATCTGAATGCCTGTATTGTATTAATTTACTTGTGTTTGCTTGCAATTTTGTGCCTTATTGCTAAATCTCTGGTATATGAGCAAACCCCTGTATCTAGTATCTACAATGTGGCTAACAGAATCTTCCCTTCTAGAATTCTACTTCCTCAAAACCCCTTCATTTTTCCAGTACAAGTTACAGTATTTTCTCCAACACATTCAATCATTCTATACATTTTGGGCCCAGACTTGTAGCTTTTAAACTGTTATTATGAAAAACCTGATAATACAATATGCTTATTATTGGACATTACGGTGAAGGACGGTGTAGTTTCTTTCCTTCAAAATTAATGCTATTATCAAGACAATATACACAGTCTTTATACTGCACTTGTTGGAATTTATTCTCATTTTTATGAGAATTTTTATTTTTATTTTTCAAAAATAAATAAATAAAAATTTTCAAAAAATATTTTTATTTTTCATTCTCATTCATTGTGCTTTAAGTACATAAAGCACAGATTGCTGGAAGAACAGTTTTGACATATACAGAAATTTTATATCAGAATGCTCACACCAATGTTATATTGATCATACCATCTACTTATTGTAACGTAGTACAGAATAATGATTATCAAATATATACATAAATACTTACAGTTTCTTTAAAAGAGGAATTTAGCCAGCGGTTATTGACTACATTCTGTATGGATATTGGTGGGTTTTCTAAATCTTCAAATGAATCCACTAATATGAAGTCCAGAACGACATCATAAAAATTCAGATGTTTCACCTACGTTAAATCAGAACATGATCTAAGTAACCTAGTTGCTCTTTCAGCAGTGGAATTCAACACACACCATATTCTAACTCTGTATTAACATGAGGATTTATTATTGGTTTTAACTATTATTAAAGATACTTTGCCAGTAAAGGAGAAGTTAAAAAAATACAATGTGCTTTCTGGTACTAAACTGCAGTGGTGGATGCCATTTCCCTAAATCAGCAATGTAAACAAAAGTTGCCTTTCCCACAATTCTGAACTGTAAAAATTTATTTTTAGATGCTATGGTTTGCATAAAAGCACTTTTCAGAAATTCAGACTCACTCCTCTAGCAGCAAGTTCCATTTCAGTCTTATCCCAGTGATCTGTTTGTTCCAAAAAATATATCATTTCATCAAAGACATCTTCAAATTTCTTTGGATTCTGTAAAGTAAAAGCAATGAGTATCAAGCAAACTTAACAAGAGAGATGATTTATTTACATTGGAAAGCAAATTCTGGTAGAAGTTACATTAAAAATAAAACATTAGTTAAAAAGGGCTTTTACCTTTCGTGCTCTCACAATTAAAGCAGACAAAATTTTTCTTCCACTTTCAGCAAGGAATATTCTGTTTGCTGTTTCTGAAAGAACTATCTAGAAAAGGTTTCAGAAAATAGACATTCATTTACAGGTTATATTAAGTGACCCTAAACATTTCAATCAAATTTAGTATAATTATAACCACTACTACAGTAGGCAAGTTCCTATGAAGCTTTTGGTGCAAAGGTTCCAACGCTAATCACAAAATTGGGACTCCTCTGCAAATAGATCCCATTTTAGAATTACAGACATGTAAAAGCAACAAGAACATATTTAATTACAGAATATGTTACAAATATGCATTGACAGTTTCAAAGCCACGTACGTTAGGCTTAACAAGACAGACAGACAAATCACTCTGCTATGTACCTGAAAAGCTTGTCGAATACAGTGAAGCTTAGCAAGGAAGTCACTGTCTCCTAGACATTCAAACATTTCAGTCCTATATAAAATAGAAAAGTTTTCAAAGACCATTAAAAAAGAAGCATAAGAAAATTCACTAAGTCTAATTCCTAGAAAAAATACCTAGTACAAGTAACTTCTAAAAGATTAGTTCTATATACAATATTTAACTTTAATTCTTGCTTTTCGTGGAAATAATTAAGTAGACATAAATCAATACCTTAACACTCGTGAATAAATTTTGCCTTCTTCTGCTAAGTGCATAGCTTCTTCATACAGTGGGCAATGGCAAAGGGAATCTAGGCCATACGTATTACGAACCTCTCTGTGCTCTGTAAGCTGGAAAAAAAGGGTGTTTTTAAGTTCAATAAAGAGCTTGCTAACATTATTTTTGTAAAGATAAAACGAATTAGATGCTTTCCTGACATTTTACCAAAAGGTGCATCCTTTCCTGCATCTGCTTAAAACAAAGGGGCACCACTCAACTCCTGAACAGAAGAGAAACACCACACTATTAGCAACACTGTTACTGTTTTAAAATCTGAAAGCTACAGTTTTAGGTTTCACGTTTCAGAAGCTTAATTAATAAAATGGTGGCACCTTGGGTTTAATTTGCCTTGTTAATTCTAATGGGTCTCAAAGCTGTTTAAAAAAGTAACTGTCAGCACACAAAGTACAGAATGATTGCATCATGCAAATCTTTAGGAAGCTGATAATAGCAGCATCCTCCCATCCTTGTTTTTTGTTTTGATGGTAAGTAAGTCTGCTAGTCACCAAAGCAAATTATGTGAAGCATGACCATCCAGCATTTTACTGCAGGCTCCCCCAAAAGGTTTTAATTATCAGCACTTTTAATTCTGTGGTTATCATATAAATTAATGTGAAATCACGGACAGTTTTAGAGCAAGAAAAGCCCAAAACCAATTAAGAAATCAAAGCACATAAATAATACGGAGAACTTCTGTTTACAGGGTATCGCATGTAATCCACAAGACAATAGCTAGCTACAATTTCTACTACAAACAATACATTATATTATTAATGATCCAATAAAATAAATAAATAAAAAAAATCAGGGGCTTACACATCTTTCAGTTTAGCTAATGACCAGAAAATTAATTCTATTTTTTTTTTTTTTTATAATATCCTGCATGGGGGAAACAAACCTGTGTTTCTAGGCTATAAAAACAGAGCCTAGAAACATCTTTAAAAATAATTCTCACAGTAATTGAACTATATCAAAATAGTTACCCTGGATTTTAGAAAGATTAAAAAAAAAAAAAAGATTAAAATATAACTTTTATGTTAAACTTCCATTAAAATTTCCAAACAAATATATGCTGAAAAAAAGGCAAGTGCATACGGACAGTCCATGTGCTTCCAGTGGGTCTTCTCCACAGACTGTAGTTGAGCCAACCACAGCAACAAGTTTGGCCAAGTAGCCTTGTCTGCTGAAGGTAAGAATAGAAGCACGCGCCGATACCTGTTTTGGTCCATGTAGGCATTTAAGTACACGAGTTAAGTTATAGAGCTGTCAGTACAGAGCTGGTGTTCTGACAAGCATCGCACGTTGTTAGATGGTATAGATTTGTAGGAACTTACACTGATGCTTTCAACCACTCATACCACTGTTCTTTAACTGTAAGCAAATACATACAATGCCTTTTGTAAAATTATCGTGTCAAATTTTAAATATCATTGTTTGGGTAAAAAATATTAAATATATATATACACACACACATACATATATATACTGCAATAGTTAGAACAGGTATAAACAAGAAAAAGTGAAAAATCTTTACTCCAGAATACTTTTTCTACATTACGGTTAAGAAAGTAGTAACTGGGGAAAAAACCACACATATTTTCCAAAATAAAGACCAAAACAGAACGCAAGTAAGTATACTAATTTATTTCTGACCCGATTAAGCTATTACTGAAGCCATAAAACCTTCTATATACTTTATTTAATTTGCAAAGCATGAGAAGAAATAGGCTGTGAACATACATGCACTTTATAAACAGCTGTCTCTTGGAGGTTATAACTCCTGTGGTAAAAGGGATTATATTAGTTTTCTCTCACAAACTTCCGGCAAATCATCTTCTTCAGATATTTAGGCAAACTGACTGTGACTGAAGTGTCACTTGTGTGACAGGCGCAGGTAATCTCCATCCGCTGCCAGCAAGCCTGAGATGGGAACATCTTTCGCATGTGAAGATGCTTCATCGTGCCGTTGTGATTACAGATCAGCACAGAATCTGATACCCGGGAGTTGGGTTAGCCCCTTGATTATATTTAGCTGCTTTTTTTTTTTTTCTTTTACATTTTCTCTTATACTCAGATGAAATAAAAGAGCTGTGTAACAGTTGTAATGCATATTATCGAGCTCAAATAGAGTGGTTAAATCAACTGGCTACTAAGCAGGAGGAAAGGGTATAACTGTTCTTCCCCTGAGAAGGTGGTTTTGATTACAGATTGAAGTGTGTTCCAACCAGTAACATTTGGAAAGGGGGTGCAAATTCCTCTATCACTGATTCCTCTTAGCATGCATAAAGAGGAGGAAAACCAAAACAAACCAAAAACCAGAAACCAAAAATGACCTCTAAGTTTAACTAGAAAAGGTGATTTCCAGACAAGCTCTGAAGCTGCACTGTAATGGTCCTGAAGTCATCATGGATTTCCTTTTGTTGCTTTCTAGTATTTAAAAATATTTTTTTATACAAACATTTTATATGTAAATATAAACTATATATATATGTAACATACAGTATTACAATTTAAATGGTCTTGCAAACATTCAGTAATGGCTGTTCTTTTTGAGATGAAATAAGGTGAAAGCTTGCCTATATAAACATCCTGGTTTAAAGTAAAATTAGTTGAAGATGCTCTGAACATGCATCCATGTTTCTAACATAGCACAGTCCAGCTATTAGAAGAATAGGCAAATCATTACAATGTTTAACAACATGCAGAGCACACAACATTTTCTAGATAAAAACTTCTCAAGCTGACATCAAAAGGAAAATTAGCTCTTTGTTGTAAAGTCTCCAAGGACTTGTTACCTTTGAGGAAAAAGATGGAGAGAAAGGTTTGTTTTGTATGAGATGGTTCACTATATCTATCTTATATGAATTGGTGTGTGCATTCATGATACGTACTCAGGTACTTTTTTTACCCTACTGTGTAGGTATGCACTGTGTAACTTTCCTCAACAGTGGTTCAGTATTTACCAGAAGTTCGCAGAAGGCCCCAGCATCCCGCATCTTGCCGTTACAGGTAAGTTGGACTCTTGGAAGCTTCTTGAGTCCCTTCTTGCCATTCCATAGCAAACACTTATTTGCACAGCCACTGCCATTTTGAAACTCTTTAAGACACCACTAAGGATGAAAAAGTGCTCCACGCACAGCTACTGAAAGTGCTGGTAGCTGCAAGTAACACAGAGCCTTGTGATGATGGACCTGACATGTCAGCCTCTGAGTGCCTGCTATTTCATCAGTATCAGGTGGGGTTACATGAAGAAGAACATGAAAATGCACACAAAGAAGAGCTGAAAAGATGAATCACCCTATAGCAGCAACCTAATCTTGTAATGCTTTACTTCTACCTGTTCAAGGCTCAAGAAAGAGATAGTAGTTGTTGCACATTTATGATGACCTGCAGTGAATACCTAACTTCATTATGCTGAAATAATACATACATCTTCAAAACTCCAAAGCTTGCAGTGGTAACTTGTGCCTCTCCACACAGTGCTGCAAAGCAGCCTCTGAAGATTGCAACACGGGTTGGTTTTGTTCAGATGATCATCAGTTTCCTCTGGGCAGTTCAGTTTTAAGGCTGTACCTGCTAGTAGAGATGCTGAAACCATTGTTGTAGAGCATCAAACCTCTGCAACTTGCAATAAGTTTTTAAGCCTTGGATTCCCTGACTGCTTTGGTCTAATGAACAGTCAGTACTCCTATTTGACACCCACAAGCTGTTTCTTAATAAACAGAAAAAAATTCTCAGCTGTGCATCAAGACCTTGTTGACTACCAAAATAACCACCTACACAAATGTAACAAAAATAAACCACGCTAGACCTTTCAGGAATTCTTGCTTGCTCCCCATAATAAAAAGGTCCATTTGCTGGCACAGTCAGCATTCCTTACATCCTGAGAAACTAAGCTTATCCTATATTAAAAAGGCTGATGATCTCTTTCTCTGGATATCTGTATCTTTTAAACATTTTCTTATTTTATTTTTAAACATAAGTAGTTGCAGGATGAGTGTGAAACATGTTTTGGGAGTTGGAAGATGTGATGGTGATTATGAGGTAAAACGTTTGAAATGGTACTTTATTAAAATGGTGCATTCTTCCTAATATCTAGAAGAAAACAGGAAGGAGTTAATGTATTTCCAGGAACTCCTTCCATACTTACTTGTATAAATTATAAGACACGATACATTTTCTTTGAGGAAAACACACATTCAGAACATGATTTTATCTGAATTACTGCTGCAACTTTCTTAATTTTAAATATAATGAAGAATTGAATGATAGAAAAGAATAATAGAATGAACTCTGTTGTGTGCATCGGTGGTATTACTGCTCCTTGCTGGGCAGAATGATCCTGCGCTATGTGCTGTGTCTGGTACACAGGCTTTTGCCTACATAACACCTGCATGGAAGCATTATGGTACAAAAATTAGTTCAGTGCTAATATATAGGATTTGTTATAAATGTTACATGTATTTCCTAAGAATTAAAAACTGTATAGTATAAGCAGTCAGCATATAGGAACACACTAGCTATTTAAGTCCCTGACCTAGAAATGAAAACATTTAATATACTATGAAAATACCATACATAGCTAAGGTTTCTGCTAGAGGACAAGGATCAACTCCAGATATATTTTTTTAGTATTATTTTTAAAGCTTTTAGAGCCCTATTTAATGACTTGTTGGTCTAAGTTTTCTTATTCATAACCATACAGCAAGCAACCACAGTTGTCCTTGAAGGGGATCAAAAGGAATCTGGTTCCCGTTGACCGCTCTTCATTGCCACATGGAAAACTTTTCCCCTCAATAGAACATTTTTTAACTGGGGCTACATCTATTGGGATGCAGAAGACAACGAAAAAAAATACAACACAAATGTAGGGTGAAGTTTGAGGAATTTGCTAGAACGGACATAGGAATGGGAGGTGTTTCTCTAAGTGGAACAGAACTGTTCTGTTGCCTACAACACCAGCATCATTTAGTGGGAGGTAGAAAGTTTCTGATGACAATATGGATAGACAAGCTTTACTACTGGGTATCGCACTTCAGTGGCCAGCATGAAAACTTTTCAGCTTGCCCAAAGTAGTAAGCAGCGGTTAGTGGCACTTCAGGTACAGGTTCTTCAAAGAAACAGTATTACTGTTAGCAGAATGAAAGACTTCAGGGATTGATTTTCCCTTCTCTCTCTCCACATGTTTTAAAACTATAATTATGAGGCACCTCTGTACCTCACTGAAGTTGTTGGAACAGGAAGCTCCTTATGATTTGCCACCTCGGGCATGCTGGACTACAGGACTGCTGTCCATTTGTTTTTGAGGTAAGGCAACAATCCATGTCAAATTGGATAGGTGATATGAACAGTTCAGTCATTTTTCATTCAGTTTCAGTCACTTGGAAGGTTTTGGTGCAAATAATTACAGGCATATGGAAACTGGTGTTTTTTCCCTCTTATCAAAGCCTGCTCCTTCCTGCACTGTTTTGTTTTACTACATTTGAACTGAGAAAAAGACAACCTTAGTGAAGGAACTACTGCTAAAAAAAAAAAAATGTAGTGTTTATTCCTGAGTGTGAAAAACGTCCCAAGCATTGGATTGAGTTAACATTTTAATAAAGAAAGCAAAGTTTATTTGATAATAGAACTACAGATTCAGCTCTAACCAAGATACGAAAATAAGACATGATGAATGCACGTGCACTGACAATGGAGAGGCAGCAATAAAGCTCACTGTCAAGAAAAGCAGGAAAGTGCTTCTACTGGAAAGAGGAAAACCAAGCCAGGAAAGAGAGGGTGGAGACCTTTATCTGGCACATTCATTGCTGTATTCTTGCCAAAGGTGGTCACTATTTTGATCACACAGTAGGTGAGACAGCAAGAATATGAAAAGGATACTAACCCTCATAAACACAAGCTGATGGCAGATGGTCTCAAATGGCAAAGACTATTATTTAGCACAGTATATAATATCAACAACTTAATTAGGGCAAATGGTTGTGCTTACCACCCTTTCTGCAGTGCTTCTGAGAGCCTATGTGTGTTTAGGAACAGAAGCCTGCCTGGGCTTGGAGATAGCAACTGTCTGCCTAAATCATCTCTGTAGGATTCAAATACCTGTGTGTTGTAGGTGTACAGAATGGCACGGTTCTGTATGAGAAGTCATCAAATGCATGGTCCTCAGCATCCTCTTGATTATCTGCCATGCCAAGATGAAGTTTTGGCACACCCTACTGCTATCCTGTAGAGCTCATCAAAAGGGCATGTGACTTAAACTCTGCCAACTGTCCCAGTTTTGCACATTTTTTTTCTTGAAAGCCATCTTCCTATGTTTTGTCTTAATATAACACAGCGCTACATTCCTGTTGCCTCCCAAGCAGTATCCCTATCAATTCTCATCGAAACATCTATCTATGCCTTGTTTTAGGATTCCATGTATCATTGCTGTTATGTCTCCTGAGGACAGTGAGCTAAATTTGACTTGACTGTATGTCAGCACTGAAACATGAAAACAGCTTCTAGTCTCTAAAACCAGTCACACAAAATACTTAGTTCTGCTCCTTGGGACAGGATGCAATGTAGAAAGAAGATTAATAACTGTCAATGTACAGCTTGTAGCATGACATGATCACAAAAAATACTGCTACCTGGAAGGAGAAATTACTAATGACTCCAGTAGGGCAAAATCACACAGCAGTATACACAAGTATATGAATTTCAGATTCAAAAACTTTACTAAACATTTCTATCAGCATACAGAGTTTAAAATTGTAACTGTGATCATGGAGCACAGGATGAAAGAACAACTGCCTGTTTGCCCATTAGCTGAGATAAATCCAAAGCTGGAAAAGCCTCAGACCTCTTAGCCTAAAACGTTCCACTTTTTCCACAAGTGCAAGAATAAAAAAATGGAAGAAGTAGATAATCAAGAAGCAGCTAACTGACATCACCATGTCCAGAATAAAAGAGCCTGGTATGTCGATTCTAATCCAGTTACTGATGTAATTACCATTCTCTACTAATAGCTGAGATATACAGGGAAGTAGTTATTACTCCTCATTGCCATAGTTATTTGCAGGACTAATTCAAAATATTCCTCCCCCCAGAGGACTGACAAAACTTCACATCAAGGTAGCACTATATTCATAAAAGAAGACCAATTCACAGCTTTATTATACCTGCACCACACAATGATGTCCCAGTAACCAGCCCTATCGTTTAAGATTAGTAGTTCATATTTTGATAGTGTTCTGGTTTGAACACCAAACTTCAGGTTGTTTTTGGCTTTGTTAATTTTCAGTACTCCTATCAGCTGAGATTTTTTTATAGATTCTTCAATAAAATCTGAGAAAGGAGATCAGAGCTTTTTCTATTGGCAAAGGCTAGAACAGCTAGAAAGAAAGAGAAAATCTTCATAACTTTGTTCTGGAAGAAGAAGTTGACAGAAGTGGCTTTGAGGTATCAAAATGTGGAGAATATTTCCAGGATATGTAAAGACAATTCTGTTGCCAATTTTGACTCAAAGATTTTTTTAGCAAATACTGAGACAATTTAGTTTCAGGATAAGATGCTAATTCCACTGAGGTGATGCATCCCTTTGGTTTTTTTGGTGTTTTATGTTTTGGTTGGTTTTTTGGTTGGTTTTATTTCTGTTTGTTTGTGTTTTTTTTTTTAAGCCAACACAAATGAGTATAATGGATTGTTCCCATTTTCACATACCTGCAACAAACACTAGGAAACTTCAGGGCAGAGCAGGGTGGGGTGAGGAGAGCTACAAAAGTGTACCAGCTATAACGGTTTACTGCTCCTCTCAAGGGCGTGTAAGAGTTGAAGCAAGCTTGAATTGTGGTCTTGTTCAAATTACAGGGAAGAGTAACCAGTCTCTGTAGTCATAATCTTTGTTAGGAATGAATGTTAGGCATATCCATCGCAACTTAATATGAATTACTGAATTTGTTATAGAAAAACAAACCATACAACAGACAGTCAAAACTATAATTGAAAAAAATGTGTATGCAATTCTCTCTCTTTTTACAACTGTCTGCGTTTAGTATCTTAGTTGTAGTATGTATATGAAAGCAGTATCTAACACAGAATGTATCTATTAAGACCAATTGCTTTTCCTGTAATTTGGAGAAGAGTGCTACTCCAGATCACTTTAGCACCTCAGAGAATACAGAAGGAGATATTCCTCATTAAAATAAGTGTTTCTCTGTATAAAAGTTCTTCCAAATACTTCAAGGGAGCTGTAGCAGATTTCAGCTAATAGCCAGTGTCCTGTTATCCAAAGATTATTTCTTTATGGTGGTCTTTGTAGTGTTTCTTTGTGGTCTTATCCAAGATTAGGGAAAGTTAGATGAGGTATATTGTATCGTGCATGGAACATACTAAAATAGATAGCTGTCAGTTTCTAATAATTTCCTCTCCAAAAAAGACAAAGCCTTCTTCATATGTCTTCATATTATGGTAAGGGAATAGAAAAAAAAAGATAATAGAAAAGTGCAGCTTATAGTGAAAGGAACTACTGTAGCTTCAACTGATTGTGCTTATTCACATACAAAAATCTGGTATTTTTTTAAAAGCAACTTCTTTTTAGAAGGAGCTGGGGAAACATTCTGCCAGTGCACAAAAAAAAAAAAAAAAAAAAAAAAGCAAAATGATCCCAACTTCATTACTACTTGAACTGCTAGGAAGCTGGTTATAAGTAAGGAAGGAAAGATTCTTGTTTTTCCCTACAAGAAAAACATAATGTGCTTACAATAATTAGCAACAAATTGAGATCCTTCTGCTCACTGTTCAAATAGATCAATGAATCTTTAAAGAACCAATCTTTCAGAGTCTTACCTCAGCTGTGGAAACAAAGGAGTCTGTTGATGCAATGCTTAATGTATCTCGAAGGCAGAAATCATCCGTATTATCCTTCACAGTAACGTCTGTATTTTTATCTTTCAAATTAAAAACAAACAAACAAACCCCTGATTATTAGACTATCAGTAAATTCCATTTAAGCCTTGAAAGTGTGTTTCATATATACTTTAATGTAGTACTCCATTTGGAAGGCACAACATTGTAGTACTATGACCCGCTAACATATATAAAGCTGACTGCATTTTTCTGTCTGTAAAGTGGACTTACAAATATCATCTGCAATGAACAGAGAGAAGAAAAAATATTTCCCTAGAAGTTTTGCCTTTTCTTTAACAGGCTTCTGAAGATCTCACTATCTAAAGATAGTACTTTGCTATATTGATCTAAACCCTCTGTTGAGTTTTTAACTTGGCTGTATTATATAACAAATGCTCAGTGTTTTAGTAACTGAGAAACACTGTTCTAAATAAAAGTCCATTAATAAAAAACAGGTTTTGGCTTGCCTTGAACTCATTTCATTTTCTAATTCTCATGACTTTTTTCACTCACTGGTTCTTCAAGAGAGCAAGTGAAGTTTTTAATCTTCACTGTATCTTCTTCCCCCAAAAAGCTTTTCCACTGAAATAACACATCCAGAAGCATTTCCTATAATCCTACAGCTCTTAAAGCCTTTATAATAACTGATACTTCTGGCTTACAGTTTCTCTCAGTTTTCCTTTTTTTTATTCTCAGGTTTCAACTGTTGCACATATTACTAGCATACATGGTTTCATTTTCACCATACAGGAACACTTTCACAGAAGGATTATATTCATAAGTCAGACTTTGGCTTGATGTGCCCCATACTACATTCTCAGTAGAGCACAGGCATTTATTTTGGGTTACTCTACCTTCAGACATTACACATGTGTTGCTAAAAGTCTGTTTTATTTCCAGCAGTCAGCAGCAACCAGCTACCCAGTGTCATCCAGATCTGTTGCTACAGCAATACTTCATAAAAACCAGTATTACATAGCAAAGTGGCCAAATGCCAATATACTGGAATGGTTTACTCATCAATTGAAATGCTACGCATACACATAACTTAACTATTATTTCAATGGTTGTTATGGTTTTATTAGTTACAGACTTGGAATGACAGTTCAAAAATTGCACATAACAATAAATATCTGTCTTTGAGACTATTCACTGAGGGGAAAAGATATTAAAAATCTGGACAAAGATTGAGTTAGGCAGATTCCTACTTGTAATCACAACTTCACCACTATGCATATGAAAGTATTGGATTTTTTCAGATAATTCTTAACAATTTGTTCTTTCTTTTGACCTCTTAAAACCAAGAGGGAAAGTACAGTAGCATCCAGGTTGGTTGGGAAACAATCACATACTGAAATCTAAAGAGCTGGAACAGAAAATCAAATTGTGGTTTGTGAAGCATTTGCTTGAGGTCTGGTAAGAGCATATGGGTAACATGATGTCTCCTTATTTCTAGCTCATAATTTGCATTAATCCCCTTCTAACATTACATCAAATGCCTCTCTAATATCACTTTTTCACATAAGCAGTTGCTGAAACTGCAATAATAATGTTAAACATAGGGTAGTACAGGGATGTACAGCCTGGTTGCAGATTTTTTCCAACCTCTCCCTTTGGCTAAGTTGTTTTCCATAATAAATTTGCAATTAAAACAATTTTTTCTACATCTCACAGTTAGAAAAGCCCTCTAGCACCTGCTTCAAGTGCAATCCAAAGAAAGTATTTTCCTGATCCTCCCACTCTGTAGGCAACATCCAACACTAACTTTGCGAGAAGTAAACTGCTATATTCAGAAGCAGCAATGCAAATTACAAACTCCTTGAAGAGTAAAGCATGGGCCACGCTTCCAAAGATCTTACTGGTGGCTTTAATGAAGATGTTAAGGTAGGGACCCAACTCTTATGTACACAGAGTGCAACTGTGAAGTAGTCTCACGTATCAACTTATTCACAATCCAAGAACATCCCCACCACCCTCACAGGGAACTCCCAACTATACCATGGACTAAAAGCCTTCAGACATTGATAATTACTGTGCTGCTGCTGTTATATATGAGTTTATAGCTCAGCAACAATAATATATCTGAAAACTGATACTGAAGTATTTAACACTGGCTTCATTACATATAAATGGGAATAATGCTATTTAATTAAAATGTATTCTGCATATATATATATGCAATTTATACATATTACATACTAATAAACAATTAGTGTAAATGAAGGAACCACAGTTTCCAGCCCAGAATACCAAAGAATCAGGGGTTCTTCTGTAGAGTTTGCATTCAGCCTGCTACAGACTACATGAAGTTCTAGAGATAATAAGATTTTTAATACATCTATATTTGCTGAAGAAGTCATAATTCCAGGTTTTCTAATATGGGCCTAAAAACTGTGACTGAGCCAGTATGCTTTTAACATGTTAGTTGAATATGGAATATCTGTATTGTCACTCAAAGAAAATTCTCACTACTACAAAAAAAGGCACAAAATTTGCACTTTATGACAGAAAAAAAAAATTAAAAAAAGGTTGGTAACAATGACTGAATTAATACCCTTGGCAAGTGATATGGGCATGCAAAGTGCAGCCTCCTCAAAGAAAACACAAAATAGTCTTGTCAGCTATTTCTGACTTTCTGGCCACCACCACCCTAAATACTCTAAATACCCTTGGCCAAGCAGGTGCTTATCAATACTGGCACTGTGCAGAAAGCACACTATTATGAAAACATTAGGGTAAAAGTTATGTTACAGCTGCAGTACATACCATGCAAGTACCAAGCAAACATTCTTAGACACAAGAATATGAAAATAAAAAAAAAAAAAAAAAAAAAAAAAAAAAAGACAGCACCACAATGAGACTCCTGGAATGAACAGCTGCAAGAGGAACTGACCCATCAGCGGCTGCAACTGCTCATACAGTCGTCCCTAGTTCTTATGTACTCTAATACCTTCAGGCAAGTATGTGAGCTTCAAATATACTTTACTTATTTCAGGAGCCAAGGAGTTATTTTGGGTTCATTTGCATCTGTGAAGAGGATGAAGCAGAGTTTCAGATGTGATATCGACAACAGTAATTGCCATCAAGACTCTTGGTTATAGTGCCTTAAAATGCATATGTGGTTCTAAAGTTAGACTAAGGGTATGAAAAAAAAGAATATGGGGTATTGCTAAAACTTGTGAAATTATCCCTACCTTTATAAGATTTTGCAAACAACTATTTATTTGAAACTAAGCAAGCTAAAAAACCCCAAACCAGAACAAAGTTACCCTCACATCTATTTGCAGAATACTGATCTAGAATATATATTTGTCTTTGCTCTGATAGGTTTGTGTGGTGAGACAGACCACAAAACTAACCCTCTAAACCCTCAGAGAAAAATCTGACCTTAGAGATGGAATGGCACACAAATTAACTTTTTAGGCATTTGCCTGGGAAGTATTCACCTTCACACAATGTTTTAGAACTCTGAAAACTGTTTATAATGTTATCTTCCCTCCAACCCTGAATGAAACACGGCATGAGTTCACATGTAAGTTTGGCACTTACATGCCGTAGTTAAAAATGGAAAGCACTTACCAGCTGGCAAAGGACTCACTGGGAGTTAAGAAAATTATGTCCAAGTGCCACCTTTAAAGCCATGGTTTCCTATTCACCCCAGCCCTCCCATTTCAGTAGAACATCAGTGCAGTAATACCTCATGAGCAAAGCAAGAAAGCAAGATGAGAAAGGAGAGACTTGCTAGACTCCAAAGAAGAGAAAACTTTGCAAAGGAATCCACTTAGGAAAAGTCAGGGTACCCCGAGAGCAGCAGGGTCCCAGTATTCTGCCAGGCTACCGCACAGGCAGCCACTGCGTTGTCTGCTAGTCAGGCGCCTTAGACGTGTGGCTTCACCCCTGGACAAGGGGGTTACAACGATCAAGTTCAGAAAGCGCAGAAGCACAACTTACTACATAATTCAGTTTCAAGAGAATGTGTCACAGTCTTCTAGCTAGTCACAAGTGGCACACTGGTTTGTCACCACTGTTGCTGAAGCATCCAAAAGCAGCTTTATTTATGTTCATAAATAGTCATAACTCTGAGAGTGTTGACTGAATATTCATTTAAAATTATCAGTCCTACCAACTAGCTACTAATGTATTACACGAAGTCTTACAGGATTTACCTAGAAAGCAGTGAATTTTAGTTTATGTCATATTCATAAAAAGAAAACAATCCCAACCTTCAGATGGCACCTTCTGATAGCTATGTCATATAGCTACAGGTTAAAAAAGCCAAGCCAAGAATGGAACAGATGTCCACACAGACCATTTTGGATTTAACAGTTATTGTTAAATTATGTGCTTACATTCTGCATTAACACAAGTGCCTGGGTTCAAGAAAGTGCCCATAGCTGGAGGCATCTCACCTCCGCTATATATAAACAAAGCTGTTAATGACCTCAGCATAAAAATATATTTCAGGTCAGGGTCTTTTACAAACATAACCAAATTTTGTACTCTACCAGTACATCAGCATGTATCACTTTGTTGGGACTGCTCTGATGCAAACTGAAGTGACTGATTCCTTTTAAAAAATAAAACAAAAAACCCCAACCAAAACCATCACTCCTCCCACCCTTGCCAAACCCACAGATACTCCAGTGCTGTACGATCATCCAGCCTGGCTGTCAGTATGTGCTCACACTTCCAGTAGGCTCTAGTTGTGAACACATGCTGCTCACCAGTATTTGACTAGGAAATCAGCAACAAAGCAGTCTAACAGAAAGGAATAACTGGGGGAAACTGAGTATAAGACAGCACCAAGGGCTTAGCCTTTGCAATTTCACCTCCCTCCTGGTATTCACAGAACTTTTTCAGGGTAAGCTGTGGCTGAGCTAACTGCTGAGCCTTCCAATTATGTCCTGAACAAATACCCGGTAGTTTTCATGCAGAGAATAATTTCCTGGTTTTGTGCAAATACAAGGCCAAGTCTTACTTCCCCAGCAAAAGTTGACTCAACAGAACTCTCATAATTGTTTCCAAGTACAGCGATAATCTTCAAGGTCCACATAAAAGCCTTCTACTGGAATACTCTCACATAGGTTTAAAAAAGGGCCATTTTCCAAGGCACTGGATGCTTACCTAAGTATCATTATGCAAAACACAAGACATTCTTCACTCACACTGTGTTCTGTATTTATCACTTTGATGTTATTCTTAAGATAAAAGGAGTCCAGCTGATTAAAAGCTGAATTAAAAGCATTGTACAGATGACAGTAATAGATTCTTTATGCTTATATATAAATAAGCAGGAACGTATATGTAGCAGCAATTTCTGGGATGTTTATAATAATTTGGTTTTTTTCAGACCTTCAGGATACTGACTTTGTCCATAAAGTTGTATTAGCTGTTCCACACCACATGTTTAATGATGTATAAAACAACACAACATCGTTACTCCTCTTATATTCTTACACAGTAAAATCAAGCACTTTGAATGCCTTCATCTAGCAAAGGTAGAGACAGCACAAAATGCTTCATTTTCATCTCTCCAAGAAAAAATCATGCACCTAACAAAGGAATTTAAGTACAATTTATTTCCTGTAATCCACAGACAAAGAAAGGTACATTAAATAATCCAAGAGTATTAGGAACTATGATACAGCTTTGACATTCTGGAACAGTGATAAATTAAATAATTCTTTCAAGACTTAAGTCTGCTAAACAACTCTTCCACAAATTTGATAACTGAATTGGAATCTTTTCTGATAGTGGCAATTTTTTTTAAGCAAATAAATTATTAAAAGGCTAGAAATACAATGCTGTTATAGAGAATGTGACCTGTGAAAGCTGTCCCTGAATCATCATGGCATGCTTTACTGTGAAATGAAAATCTCAAAATAGAAAGACCTCACCATGAGGAACTCCGCAATTCAAACCTCAAGGAAGAGGCAGAGTAAGCACAAGTCATCCTAGATTGCCAAAATCTGAATTTTAAGAAAATAAAGCAGCATCTAATGTGTATTTTATAACCTGAAACAACATATCATATGTGTTGACAGCTGAGAAATCAGCTTAGTAAACACAAAATAAATGTATGCATATGTTCACTTCTGTGGTTTACTGCTCTGACTCTCTGCTTGACATCAACGTATCCTGAAACAGATTTGAGATGTCTATCCTGTGTAAACTAGATGTCACTGTTAGGTCTCTCCCTATCATACAGCTTTTTGTTTCTTTGGTTATTTGTAACTGCACATTAGATCCTACATCTACAGAGGGTTAAAATTTTCTGCAACTTCTTTTCTTTACCCTGAAGCTAAAAATCAGGGTATCTTCCTTGATTTTAACGTTTAAATCACTGTCCTTTACAGAACAATTTCATTTCTGACCACCCTCCTGTTTTCAAGTCTAACAGTTTAGGTAACAGTTTCTGTTCTTGTATTTGATTTCAGTGAGAGGATCTGGCAATCAAGTTTGCTCAGCTGTCTAATCTTGACAGAATCTATTTAGTTGGATGTGCAACACAAAATTGACAGTTTCCTCTTCATGGGGTACTCCTGTAGTTCAGAAATCATCACATCTATTTTGTTCACAACAAAGTCTAGTTTGAATTCCAGTGCTGCTTATTTTAAAACTTAGGCTGTCCACCAGGGATTTACAGCACAGCGCTGTGAAGACTGCCAGATACCTTAGTCATCAGATTTGAACGTCACTGCCTTTTCTTAGTTCTTCACTTCCTTAGTTCTTCACATCCTAAAAACAAGTGCAACCTACTGCTATTTTTGTACAGACATTTTCTAGTGACAATGGAATGGTCTGTTCAAGCACATTCAGTGTGATACTACATTAACTCATTGTGATGCAGAGCAGATTCAAAATGCAATGTCACGTTTACAAGAGAAGAGAGTACCAGGTTAATTTGGAGGTTTACATGTCTAGAACTAGCTCCTTTAATACTTTCCTTATTCCACAGGTCTCCATAAGCAGCTTAGTTAAAAAAAGTCTTCTCACCAGACTTGAAAGAGGAGTCTCAAAAGTAAGTGAATTTGTCCCTTTGGCCTCAGTTCTACTACACATGTATAAATCTATTGAAATCAGTGGGTACTTAAAGCAAGACATTTACAGAAGTGCATTACTAACAGTATCCCTTGCTTCTTTCTAAGGCAGTTCATTGCCACCTTGGCTTTCCCACCACGCACCCTTCATAGAAGACAGTAGGAAGCACAGTGATAAAAAAGGACAAGAATAACAAAGAACAAACTGTTGCTCAGTTCCTGAAACTTGTTGCTTTACAGTTTCCAAACTTGTTATGTAAAAAAAGGAAATGGTAAACAATTTAGTATGCTAGCATAGAGACTATTTTGCTGGACACAGCACAAGGGTATGGGACCATCCAACATGTTCTTTTCAAAGTGTTCTTTTAAACACAAGATTGCTGGAAAGGTTTTCTTTTGCCAGTACATTATGCTTCAGGGATGTTAAGATTTCAAGGTAAGTGAGACAGACTGACAAAAGGAACACATGTATTCATTTGTTCTTCCATTAGAAGAAAAACACACTGTGTGGCAGTTGGTAATTCCATTTACATGTATGAAGACAGTCTCAGAAAAGAAAGATCAATACCATTCTGTCCCCAGAATTAATAGAAAGACAAAACCAACAGTGTAACTGGTGACCCTCACTGCAATAAACATTAAAAGATGCAAATATATACATACATATTTGATTTGGACTAACATTTGGATTCTGTATTGAGAATAGAGACTAGCATATCTGACACAGTCAAACTCTTCAGGGACAGCATAATAATCCTAATCTTCACTTGAATTTCAGGGCAGAACTGTTTTACAGAATTCTGCAGCCTCCAGTGAAACTGCTCACGAACGCGGCTTCTGCAAACCCAGCTGCACACAGCCTACCGTTTAGGAACCTAAATTAGCAAGTCACACATTTAACTTTAAACAATAAGACTTAAAGAATATCTTAAGTGCCCTACTGACTGGGGCCTCCTTGCATTCCACTTGCCCCAGAGAGTAGGAAAGAATGAGATAAGAGTCCTTAAAAACTTGTACTGAATGAAGAGTTCTTCCTCAGGACCTTTAGTTTACTCAGTAACACCAGATTCCAAACAAATTAAAAACCCAAATTAATAACATGTAGAGTTGCTAAATGCACTAGTAACAACATATTATATGAATTATAACATAAGTAATGATTAGTGCAACCTGACTCTGGAAGATAGCTTGACAGTGATTAGCAGCCACTCCAACAGATGTAGTTAAAGCTGCTATCTAATCAACATATTAATTATCTGTGATAAAATAAAGTAAAATAAAGCAAAGTTTGAATACTAATGTACATAATTTAGGCTACCTGGAAATATGTATATGTTTACCTTTAAATACTTGCAGCATAGTTGCATGTAGAACAAGGGCAGCTTTAAATAGCAGTAAGAGAAAATAAAGAATGATGTGATCGACATATGCTCTTTAATCAGCTACACTACAGCACTTCGCTACAAACAGGATTATTAGGTAAGGTGAGACATAGTGCACAGATCAGATATACCACAAAGAATCAGAGAATTGACTGTAATTTATTAAAAAAGGTTTAGTTTGAGTCATCAAAAGGGAAATAAAACATCCTCAAACCCAGTGAAGTTTTTGTTACAATTTTGGTAATTAACTGCATAAATACATGCATGATTTGACACACAAATAGTAAATTGTACTCCCTCTGGTACTATTGTTCACAGAACCTTTTGCTATAACTTGCCATAGAAGCACATTTACTTCCACATGGAGGTTCAACTTTGAAACATTTCAAGCTGAAACAAGTTTAGGAAAATTGTAAATTACAAAAAGGCCTTTAGGAAATAAATGCTTACAAACGCTACTTGAGCCTCCTGGCTATAGGGTAAACAATTAACATAAAAAGCTCACAAACTCTATGTGTGGTAAATAGATGTGTATATATTTATAGCTAGGGCTAAAAAACAAGCCCAGCAAACAGCAATTGCTGAAGACTGCGCTATGTGGATATGCTACAACCATTTCTGCCAGGCTGATGGGTCAGAGCCTTTGACTTAAATGGCAGCAAGATTTAAAGAGAGGAAACACATCAGTTAAGAGAAGTTACTTTTGCATGTGTACACACAGACATGAGTTCACTTTAAGCCCCTGACAATAAGCTGCAGACAGAAGTTTATCTAGCTTAGTCCTAACTGAATGAATGAATAAAGGAACTTAGCACAGAAAGAGGTATTTGCTGATTTTGTATGATTCTGTCACTATTCCCTTTTGATATTGTGCTCAAAAAGCAATTATAAAAGCTTAAAATGTTGTTTCTGCAATTTCAAGATTAAGCTACCAAGCTAAAGAGAGATGGTAACCTTTGAATCTCTACAAACTCTAAACTATCACTGTCTGTATCTCCCCCATCCCATTCTGGCTCTCCTTCCTTCACATTACCCAAGAATGTTTCAGACAAGCCTCTCTTAAAAAATAGACTTTTTTGCAAGAATAAATTGTTTTAATAGAAGTTCTAAAACAGGAATTAGCCCTGTGGGCCAAAGCATGTTCTTGATCATCAGTTTATATAACCTCACACTGTGACACTCCAGCCAGAAAAATAAACACTTATCCCACCCTCACTACTTGCCATCTGTCTGGTATATTTCTGACCTTTGGAATGTTTATACTTACAATGTATATAAACACACAGAAGTTAAGTGTATATACATCCTTTTTAGTAAGAAAAAGAATTTGTAAACTATAACTTGTTAAGAATATACACAAGAACATGCAAGAGGAGGGGGAAAAAAAAAAAAGGCAAAGAAAGCAACTTCTTGCCTTTGGAAGGCTGTTTCCACTTATTCCATACATCACTTCTGAAAAGTGTTCCAAATGAAGGCAAGTGGTTATTAAATCAAGCCTGATGTGTGGGGAAAAGGATCACTTTTCTTTACACAAAGAGAAGGTAAAATGTGACATTTTTTCAAAGTTTTTTTTTAAAAATGGAGAAGCTATTGACTAAGCACTAAAACGACCAAGAAAAAGGAACACTCAAAACATATACCTTTAAAGTAGTGTTAGTCATGTGTGCTTGCTGCTGTAAGTGATAAACACACAGATAATACAGCATGGGTTAACTAGTCCTAGTTGAGTAGTATCACGGGGCACTAACTGCATAAACTGCTGTACAAACGTTCCTTACTCCTGTAAGGCACAGGAGCAGCTTCATTATATTCCCCCCTTTTTCTCAGGGATTTAAAATTGATGGATAGAGAAGAATGAAGAAGACTGAGAATGGTAATCAGTGTGCCCAGGTAACTGTGGAACCAGGACGATCACGGCAAGGAGAGATCTGGGGAAGGAGACTATTGCAGTTGCTCACATGCTGTAAGGGATGAGCAGAAACACCTGAGAGATGGATTTTGTGTTAGGAGGACTGAGCAGGGAAGCATCATAACAGCTAACTGAACAAACTTTGGGAAATTAAAGCAGGTATAGATGGGTTGTGGCTCAATTATGAGCAGCCTTAGTGGTAAAAGGAGGAATAGATTGTATTTCATTTGAAGAGATGCTCTTGAAAGAGAGACAGCTTAAGGGAGAGCAAAAATCTGGTCAGAAAAACGAGCAAAGGTAATTTTTATAAATAACAGTTAAGTCCATGTGAGAGAAGCAAGTTTTAAATGGACAAGGCAAGGCAACACAGCAGGAGCCAAGAAGTGAGAAAGACAAAGGCTTTAACAGGAGTTTTGGTGTGGACAGAAAGAAGACAGGTTTCAGGGATGCTATTTAAGGAAAAGCAACAAGGTGTATAAATAGCCTACACAGTTGCACATAAGAGCAAAGCTGTTGGGCAAATGGTAACAAGGGTACTCAGAAATCAGAAACGGACTCTCTTTCTGGTCTTGTTGGAAGTGTTTTCAGAAACTTCTATCCTACCATCCTCCAAGCTAACACACAGTAAAGTGACCTTGAGCCCTCCAATGCTGGTTCAGTGTACAGTAGAATAGATTATTTTGAGCCACTGCTGAAAAGACTTCAGCTAGTCTGTTTCACTGTGCAACAAAATGGCACCGAAGCTTCAGCTTTTAAGATAAACACAAACACACACTCCAGGTTATCAAATACCAACATAAAGATACAGATTATCAAATACTAATCTTTTTCAGTACCAGCAATATCACTGCAGGTCCATGAAAAGCTGTTTTGTGTTTTTAGTATAGTATTGCCAAAATTAAGAGTATTGCTGAGAAAGCCAAGCATTATAAACTTTTCATAGAAACAACGTTTGCAGAAATATTTTTGTTTACAGTTGTAAATTGAACTTTTAACTACCAATCTTTACTATTCAACACTGTGCTTAGGTGCTTTCTGATAAAGAATTTTGCTGAAACCATTTAGAAAGTGCTATTAATATTGGACAAATATGCCTTTAAAGGAAAGTCTTAAATTTTATTGAGAGCAGAAAAAAATACTACATAATTCAAACACCTGCCCTTTGAGCACCTATTGAGTCAGAAACATGGAGTTACAGCAATAAGTTGCAATACAAGAGACCTCACAGTAAAATGCAGTAAACTTCAGCAGTTTCTGAACTTTCACAAACTGTAATAGCTAAACTGTGTTCAAAATATGCCTTTTTTAATAGGATTGTAATAACTTTTCTGGGCTCTTCCTCAGACTTAGTAATATTGTTTTCTTTCCTTTATAAAGCATTTCTTGGGATGAATATCCTTTCACACTTAAAAAAGAAAAAGCTATTGTTTTCCTTTGTTTTGATTTCAGTTCTTTTCAGCCACTAGAAAAATGTTTTGTCCTTCTCCAAGAAATTTAATGTAAATTTATCTTCAAGGAACACAAAGCAAGCAAAAGTTTTCAGGCTATCATAAAAAATATGCTACTTTGAAATTATTTTATAGTATGTACTACTAGAACAAACCCAAGTGAATTACTACAAATTGCTCACTTCCTCAGTAGAGCCTGAGAATGATAAACAGAAACATTTCTTGTGCACAACCAAATAAAACATAATACTTCCAAACTAATTTTTTTCCATTAACATTTCAGAGGCAGGAAGGAAAATACAGGCCCTAGATATTAGTTCACGGACAATAAAACATTATAGAGGCCTGTGTTAATAAAATGGATAAACGTGAGCTTTTCAACAGCTTCATTGATCATGCAAAGATTTTTGGTTTATTTTAAGAGCAGTTGGAGAAAAGGTTTCAAATATGTAAATAAGTTCTCTGAAGAGTTTTGCGACTAGGTTAAAGGTTGTGCTTATTCTCTCCAAAATGCCAGGCATATCTTTGAGTGTGAGAAGAAAATTAAAAAAAGAAACAGACAAACCTTCCAACAAAACCATCAAACACAGACCTACCTACTGCAGTAGCTCAAACAATTCACTTTTTTTAAACTGTATAATTAATACAAAATAAAAAGTATATATTTTTAAATTAAAATGTAATATAGATTTTAATATTATTATCAAAAAGTTTAAGGGCCAGTGTACGCAAGTCACCATTAGTTTGCGTGCCAGCACTCCTTTTTACAGCAGAAATCAAAATAATAATATGAGCTATTAGGAATTCAGTACTGACAAGGAGCCCTATAATTTGAGAATTTTCCCCTCTGACCTGCAATTCTGCTTGTAAGTAAAGCTATTGTTTCTCTCCTAACTCTTTGCATTCCTCCCAAGCTAGCTCGACTAACATTTCAGTCTGCTAGAAAAGATCTAAAAAGAAAAAAGAAAAAAAGAAAAAGAAAGGGGGAAAAAAAAAAAAAGAACGTTCTTCAAGGACACAGTAAAAGTATTGGAAGCTTTTAACCCTCTACTCTATCACATTAGCCACTCAGAAATAAGAAGATAAATGTTTTCTTTCAGTTTTCTGCCAGCTGCCTCCTTCCTGATTCAGTGTGGTTTATACCTGCCTCAGGAAAGCCTGTTTCTAGGCTTCCCATGTTGCTTCACAGTCTAAGAGGATCAGCATAAAACCAGCAGCGGTTTAGCCCTACATATTTGGTTTAGTTTCATGTCCAGAAATATTTCTGCTACAGAAATCCTATTTTATCTTGCTGGTTTATATGATAATTCTGAAAGTCCAGTGGAGAATGCAACAACAATTAACATAATTGCACTCCATTATTTCATCTATTTAATATGCATGTCTTTTCCAGGGCTGTATTCATTGTTTATCACTTAAAAATAGTTTAGAGAGTTTAAAGTTATTATTTGCAATTATTTTTATTATTATTACTATTAATACAATTCTACCCACAAAAGAAAATTTATTTATTTATATCTATCTGCTGCATTATTACAAGTTGAATATTTAGATACATCTGGAAGAGAACATATTTAATTTACATATAACTAGAAAAAAAAAAGAAGCATTAGGAGGTGCTCATTTACACAAGAACCAAAAGCCATCTAGACTACAGCATGCAACCACTTCAAGTGATGATTTCTTGCTCTGACAAGTCACCTTTTACCTGTCATAGTAGAGAGGAGCAAAGCACCTCAGGCCACCTCATGAAAGACACTTGGAGCAACAAGCTATTGTATTCCAGCAGGGTCCCAGACCACTCACTGCTGACTCTCACATGTGGCATGTTACCATAGTCTCCTCCAGAAGGCTGTTTCTCAAACCTGGTTTGCAAAATATCTATCCTGCCAACCAACTTCAACTAATAAGTGAGATCACAAAATGAAAAATCAAGGCTGTGGTTTGACTGATCAATGGCAGCAGTAATTTCTCAATTTGATTAGGTAGAGGGAAGTGATCTGGGAAAAACATTTAAAGGTTTGGGGAAGGTGTAACATCTGTGACTAGCAAACAAGTAGGGGAGAGAGTGGTTTCACAGGAGCCCCAGACGTTTGACAGAAGATTTTACAGAGAAAGCTGAAAACCAAAAACTGATGGAAAATTTTCCCTTTGTAAGTTTCCTTCCTGACCAAATTTAGAGCGGATTATAACCCAGGGTTTCTGAATAAGAAGTGCTAGTCAGACATTTATGAACCAATCCTTTTGATAACAGTTGATAGCACTTGTCTTAACTGCCAGAGCCCTGTCTCCAGCTGTGGCTAATCACAAGTGCTTCAGATGGAGAAAATGGAAGAAAAATTCACAAACTGTAGCTAACCATCACATGTATCAGCAAAACATTTTCTGATTACTGTTGTGGGTCAACAGTTGAAACCCTGAAGGATAAGAGTTGGTTATAAGCATTCTAACAACAAGCTGCCAGTGTTATGAACCTACTAAAGACACAAAGGCTTTTTCTTGTTTGCTCCAAGGCCCATGAAAGAAGAAAAAATAGCAGTAGCAAGCGGAAACACTTAAATGACAGAAAGACTGCAATGACCATTTACCCCCAAGTCCATCTCTTTCTCTCAAAGAGGAATAAACACATCCTTCAAAATAGCATTTATATTTATATATATATATATATATATAATTGTGTAAAACACTGAAATACCCTCAACACACTTCAGAGGCAACTTTAGAAACTTGGTTCACTTGAACTAGAAACTGGATCTAGTTATGACTTCAACAACAAGGTCTACAAATCCCCCAGCACCACATACCTTTTCTATGTGTAAGTAGCTATTCAGAACAAGTAAAGCCACCTCTCAGTATTTTCTTCAATAAGGAGCTGGGCATACACAACTTAAACCACGCATTAGCTTGTTTTTCCAAAACATGGATCATTTTTATGGCATGTTTTGAGCTGTCTAGTATTTCCCTATCTTCTGAAATATGAACAGCAGAACTGGACAAAGTATTGTAAAACCATACAAAATCAAAATCTTACCTCTGCTTTCTATGCTGACACTGTCTTTTTCATATAGCTGAAGAATAGCAATTTTTTTTCTACAGCACTGTGCTGAGAGCTTACACTGACTATGATGCAAAATTTTCTTAATGCATTCCAAGAGTGTTTCTTTATTAGTTTTCTTTTAAAGTCTCTGGTCTATATGCACGATCCATACTTACCTGGATTCAAATGTGATTTGTTAGATTCTAAGCATTTAAACAGCTCTACAAATTATTTTCTCATCAACTACATAGCTGCTAAATTACAGCGTTTGGCCAAACATCTTCCCTAGAAAACAAAACTTTCTTTGTTTAGAACTCTGTTTGGACAGAAGTCTAAACAAATGTTCATGTCAGTGAGCTAATTATTATCATCTATGCTATATCAATCCCCCAAACTGCAGGATCTCTCAAAAACCTGCAGTCCAAAAAAACCAACCTACCTTCCATTAAACCGTTACCAACTGGCACTAATTACAGCTTTTATTATGTTGTCTGTGGTAACAGAAATACAAATTAGAACTCTATTATTTCATAGGCATGATGCTTGAGTGTCAGAGTTTTGGGGTTGGTTAGTTGTTTTTTAAGTTTTAGAAGTAAATTGGCAATTTCCCAATCGTTTGGAACATTTTCTACTTTCCAAGACTAGTGAATAGTAAATAATGGATTAGGTTGCCTTCTTTATCCAGCTTCTTTAAGAAGTTTTGGGTATAAATCATCAAGGATTTATGTATTTTCATCCAGGATTTAAAGTATAATTTTATATTATTTAAAATACTGATTCTGATTTAGCAGATGCTGCCTCTTTTGCCACAAATAATATACATTCCTGCAGAGTAGAGGCACCTTTACTTCTGTTTCTGTTCAGAACTGTCATTTGCATTTTTTAGTAGGGTATTATTCTTGTTCTTAGTAATATAAAGAATGCTGTGCTATATTTCTTTTGGCCACCAGGATTTCGTCATTTTCTCAGACTTGCTTATTCCTTTGACTGTTGTAATATACATGCTCACGTGTGCACACATGCACACACAAAAACAGGGCAAAAGTGCTCAATGTTTATAATAGCATACTTCCTAAAAGAGTAATACAAAGCTTTGAACAGAAATGAAACAAAGTATTACACGTATTTTGGGGTAGTAAAGGAAAGTCTGTTGACAGCAGCTTTCATTTTTTTTTACTAGATTACCAAATACAAAAACAAAGGAAAAAAAAAAGGGGGGGGGTATGAATCCATAGGACACCCTCTAGAACTCTCTCAAACATACTTTTCTGTCTCTCCCAGGAAAGTTACCAAAAAACTCTCTATCTCAACAACATCCTACTTTAAACATTCTTACACTACACTCAGTGTCATATCCTACAGGAAAATAAATTATCTAAGAAATTTTGAGTGGTGAAATGCTTTTATATCAAATATTGAATGAAAACATCCTCTGTATTAAATCTTCCAAGCACCACAGTGCTTGGTAGCAGATTATGTTCTCCTGTTTTTGTTCTAAAACAATCTGAAAAAGTGAAGCATTTTTTAATAAATTACTTGCTGTTCAAGCCATAAATTCAAGGTAATGATGAAAAAGCTCCATATCCTGAACAGTGAAAACACAACTCACTAAACCATTTCATTACTTGTTTTCCTCACTCATCTGGGCCAGCACAAATAAAATTTGTAATAAAGTAACAGACATCTACTCAAGAGATCACAGATGATTCCTACAAAAAACATTTGAAAGAAATTAAATTCTCAGAACATTCTTGGTAAACAAGAATCCGGTTATCACATCTAACAAAAACAAAATACCAATTTAAAATACTTCCAAAGTAACCAAGCAAAACAATAACTAAACACAATGAACATCACATTGAGTTCTTTGAACACCATTTTATTAATTTTGTCTAAAGACAGAAATTATAAAAAACCTAATTTAATAATTTATATACAATGCAACAATTTTATTTAGGGCTTATGGCTTCAGACATCAAAATGAAACACTCAAACGCTTTTCTGCTTTAAGAATTACATTAACAGGTGCATGAGATATGTCAGAAAGCCAAATCTGACCTAAATTTAATTCCCACCTTACTCAGAGCTGTATGTAGTAGTTGCAGGAGAATATGAAGGCTAAGAGATGAGAGTACTGCCACCTCGTGCCAGTCAAGCTGAAGCCTAACAAACAAGATTACTGACTAAAACTAATCCCAGAACACGTTCCACCTTTAGAGTCTGACAGTTGAGATCAGAAGCTTGATCTTGAATTATGAAAGAGTATAACAGCATCGGTCTTTAAGAACATCTTAAACCAATTCTTTAAATAAAAATAATCAAACTATCCGTACTTAATCAGCATGCCTGGCAGCAACTACTCATATATACCATTTTAACATCCTGGGTTTAGTCACTCATAACTGTGATAAATTTCAATCACCAGGGATAAGAGCTTTGGTAACGGATATGTTTCAGACTAAATCTTTCTGATTTCATTTTGGTTTTTTTGTAAAAAATCATGACAAACCAAAGAAAAAGTACATGCATACACAGTTTGACAGTTCAAAAGACATATGAAACTTCTTTTGAAACTCTCTAATACACCCATGGTATAAAAAATGTCATATACTCTTCCTGCTTAAATATCTAAATAACCAAGGCAACATAAACTTTAGTGACTTAAGAAGTATTATGAAGATTCTCAAGTATACTGACAAGCCACAAAGCAGAAAATTTCCTCTCAGTCCATGCTTATCTAAAAATATAAGGGTTGTATCAAGCATTATCCAATAATGTAAAGAACCTGAACTTTTTTCTGTTTATTTACTGATAAATATAGTTCTGCTTAGTGGGTATTTCACCCACCTCCCCATCCCTGAGTCATTATTACAAGCAATGAAAATGTAAAACAGGCGTACTCACCAATATCATTAGCTAGAGAAGCAGGATCAGAGGCCCCAAGGGTAGCTTCAAACTCCTCCTGAAGACGATAAGCTCTTTGAAGAAGAGATTCAAGCTTATGAATGAATTCAGCACTAATGATATCCTGCAAGAAGACAGACATTAGAAGATTTTCTATTTGTTTAAATTCTGTAAGATTCCTTAATAAAATCTAAGAATATTAAGCTTTCAAAGAACAAATTATGCCACATTAATTTCCTACAAACTGTACAAGGACACTGTCAGATGACTACTTCAACATCCAAAATACACACACTTTTCTAAACATGCATATATTTAGTGTAATAAAAATGAAATCTATTTTTAAAATGCTTTAAAATTATTTGTATCTTCACTGCACTACAAATAATGAAAGCTACACAAGTGTATGTTTATTTAAAAATATTTTTAGCATTTAGTTCATAAAAACAAAGGAATACAAATAAAGTTCAAGCACATTATTTGTGAATATTCAGAAATTTATCATCTTGCTCAATATATTTATTTTTGCTAAGCAGATATCCTCTCACATAGTTGTAAAAGAAAGAGATGACCCAAGGCATTTTGTGCAGAGAACCAGTACACTTGGTAGCTTGATAACACCACACAGAAGCAAACTCTGATGCAACAGCAATTGCCAAAAAATAAATAACCCTAATTTCCTCTTCCCACCCTCCTCCAAATAACCAACCAACCAAAAAAAAAAAAGAAAAAAGAAAAAAAGAAACAAAGTTAGGTGTCCTTTCAATGCAATACCACCACTAAACTTGAAATTAGAATTCATTCTCAGATTTGGTAATCAAATTAGAAGTTGAAAAGATTCAGGTAACAAAATGCAATGCATTGTCAGGGCAGCAACAGTAGATTACAGACTGCATATACTCACTTCTACATTTTCTTCTGCAATTGCGTCTCCTGCTCCCAGCTTAATGGAGCCACAACCTGCTTCATCTTCAACTTGCCTGTTACGGAAAGTTAGTGCCTGCTCCCATCGACGCAATGCTTCTTCAAAAAGTTCCATACCTAGGGGAGAACATGAATACCTCCACTTCATCAAATACACAGCTTCCATATGTACTCACATTTTAGAGTTGCAGAAAACTATGTAGCTAATAAGCTCGAGCGCACTAATAGCAGAGATGTAAGTTTTTAAAACAGCAATTCCCAGTCTTAAAAAAAATAATACAAAAAAGATACCTGCCTTATGCATTCTTTCCTATTTACTTTATAAAATAATTTCATGGATTACTACTACAAATATAGGAATTAAAAAAACCCACATTTTGAAAAACTAACTCTAGATCAAGTAAGATTTCATTATCTATGGAAATGTTCTTAAGACATATGCCAACAGGGCACTGTGAAAGAACACCACAATAATACTGTGTAAGCGTCACTTTGCAATAAAATCAATAAATTGTTTACATTCATTGTTGGTAGATGCTGAATATTTTTATTATGACTTACCCATCAAATACAAATTTTCAGGTGTGGTCACTGGAATATTGACAAGCTTAATATCATCTTCATCTGCTTTATCCCAGGAATTAGAATTGGCACAAGCACAACTGTGACAAGAGGTGGCACTCTGAACCTTAAAAAAAACCAAACAACCAAAACCACAACACCCAAGTTTTGAAGGGTTGTTATACAGAGTATCCTTAAATCTACATTCCTGCCAGAGTACATTACATCCAAGCTATCCATCTACAAATTGTTTTCGCTATGTAGTAAGTACAATGTCCTTGTCAGCATCTCTAGTTTTCTTGCGCTTGTTCAGGAAAGTTGTTTCAGCTCAGTGAAACCATTAGGTATATAAACGCTCAATGCAAGGTATATAAATGCTCACTGCAAGTTAACAGACATTCAGAAGTCTTAAAACACTTCTACTTACCGAGGCCAGGCTTTGAACTGAACCAGAGCATTTACTGAAAAGTCCTCCATTTGCATAGATACAAGACTGAGATCCTTTTTCCTTAGCAGAGCTCAGAGAAAGAGTCAAGTTTTGCCGGCTACTGGAACAACTAGAACCTAAGAAATACACTGATTTTAAAGCTGCTGCCAACTCAAAACATTGTACCTTTCCTTAGCAAGATCCACCAAGAATTGCATTTATTCTTTTCAACAAAATCCAGTTTAAAAGGAAACAACAATTATTCTTTTATTTACAGTTCTACATGGAAAACTACAAATTACAACAGTCAATATCTGTAACAATAACCATGCATTTCAGCATAATTATTTTCCCATCCTATTAAAAAATCAAATCTGCTTTCCTTAGAATTGAGATATGTCTGCAAGAATGGCAAACATCACCATTATATTTTACTTAATTGATATGTTACCTTTGAAAACAAGACCAGTTTAATTAGAAGACGCTAATTTTGTTCCTAATTTTCACAATTTCTACTTAAACAATTCAAAACTACTCAGTATTAAAGGAAAATTGTTTTACTACTGAGCAGTTATGTACACTCATCCCCTCAAACCCCTCTTCTTCCTCTCCAAGAAAACAGAGAAAAAAAAAAAACAACCTTGGGGGCTCCTTCATGTACCTTTTTCTGACGCAGCTGCTTTGGTACACTCTAATACCAAATGACTTGGTTCCCATAGTGGCACTTTCTTGTTCTTCTTTCCACGTCTTCTTTTAAAGTGATGGGCCAGAAAAATAATGGATATTGCACTCACTGCTGTTACCGTGAAAAGCTTCTTTAACCCAGGGGAAAGCTTTATCTGAAAATAAAAGTGTGTGACATCACTGGAAATATACGCTCCTTAACTCCCACCTTTCCTCCTACCCTCCTTTTGGCGTGTTCAATCTAGGCTATAGCTTGCCTGAGGGAGATAAGAGAAGCTGCTCTCATGTAGCCTGAGAAACCACAAACTCTGAGTAAGGCCAGACTAACTGCTTCTCAAAACTGGCAAGGACCAGTAGGTGACAGAGTTTACAAAGGCGTTGGTGCGACAAAGCGGGTGGCTGCAGAGACACATACTGCAGCACCCAAAACTACGTGAACCGTAGGGATCTAATTAAATGACTTTCAAACCTTTTTTTTTTTTTGTTTATTTCCTTCTAATGCCAGGAAAATACAGGGCTTCAATTAATTCTCTAACAGCAAAAAACCACTGAAGAGAAACTCACCCTTCACAACAAGACTATTTCTTGCACTGTGAAAGACTGGAGGATCCTAAAGCTAACATTTACATGGTATTTCAATTTGGGAAGAACATGTATTTCAAGATATTTCTCTAAATAAACCATTCTTTTTTAATTGTTACTTTTTATTTTGGACATAGGTCAGTTGTAAGTTTACAGACATTTAAATTAGCAAATAAGGACCACATATACCAGTAACTGGAATTAAAAACCACTAACGAAGTTTATGAAATTCCAAGTGACAAGATACACAAAGAAGAAAAGAGCCACTTAACTGGAAACTAGAGTCCATATTCACAAAATCTTTGTGAAATCTATGCTGCTTGAGAAACAGACTGCAGGGATACAACGAGATCTGCAGTCCTTGGAGTTAACATGGTGTTTCTGTAACATGTTTCCTCAAAGAAGAGAGAGCTGGCAGCCCCTGTTGCTGTGCAATTTGTTAATACCATCAGAGTTATGTAATTTAAAGAAGCATTGAAAGCTTTCTCTGCACTGAGTTTGCAATCAGCAAGTCAAACACCTTTGACTTGAGAACCCTGTCCTTAGTGGTACTGTATCTTGACCAAGGCTGAAAATCTAGCACTGCACTCTGCGAGGAAAAGGAAATCCCTGAAACACAGCACAAACACATACTTACATAAGACTACTGTGTTTCACAGAAAAGAGTTAATAATCAAATAATTGAGATTAAACCCTCAAAGTTTACAAAATTAAATGCTAGAACTAAAGTTTCAAAGAACTGCAAGTGGATTTTTTTTGTATGTCTGTGCCTACAAATAGGATCATAACTAAATTAACAGTGAAATGAAAAACTCTAAGTAGAGGAAAGTTAATAGCTTCACATAATGGAGTTGCACATGGTATTTTAAAAAAATATGAACATGCTGGAATATAAAAAAAAAGTGAACGTGCAGTGAAAATTTTAAAGTAATCCAAATACAGAAAAAATGTGAAAATAAACAGATGCAGGTAAGACTTAGAAAACCTCATCCTTTTATATGCAGTAAAACTCTGAAAAGCATTTAAATGCAAATGTGACAAATTACATAGCTTTTGCTTACAAGCACCTAATTCAATAAGAATAAAATTCAGTCATACTAAAGCCATTGGGTTTAAAAGCAGAGCTTTATTAGGATCTGCTAATATATATTTTGTAAAAATATTTCTTGGCATTCCTAATGATAAACATTTTTTTCTTTTTTAGTTACCCTTGCCAATGATTGAGCATACACAGAATGGGGAAAAAATAATCTATTGGACCATATTTTGTCAAGCCAACTAGAAACATTTTTTTCTTCTCCTGTGTATTATGGCATTAGCATATGGCTCACACTTCAAGAAATATATTCTCTGAGGGATACAACTGATGTTTTAATATTTTCTCAAATAATTCTGACTTATTTCACTCTATCATTTATCACAAACATAGTTATTGGCAACTAACACCTCTCTTCTCTGAATCTCTACAACACAATTACAGCTCCTCCTCCCTTGCCTTTGACATGAAGGTGCTCTAGGGACAAATCTTGTGATTCCCTGCAGACAAGGAGATTCAGCTTCACCATACTTTCAGCTTTTGTCAAACTGAAAATTAAGACCATAATGCACTCTTTGCTCAGATTAAAGTGACTGTTAACGACATTATTAATATCAATGAAAGAAAATAAATCTGTAAAAGGAAATACTGTGATTAATAGAGCCTTAAGATTTTTTTTGAAGATGATCTTTCCTGAAGTAAACCAAACAAAATCAGTAAAAGACCTGAATGAGTTTAAAAAACCCTCTGCTTTTAAAGAATCAGTGCCTTGTTTTAGTCACGTGCCACTTATTTCATCAAACAGAATTGACTTGAAAAGTAGAACAAAGATTTTTAATTTACATTAATGAATTATCATTCAGATTAATTCAGTGAGTGGTACTAGAAATCTAGAAAGTATTTCAGACCACGCTCAAAATTCAATGACAGCTATGTTTAGTTTTTAAATAACTAAAAACATTCTACAAAAAAAAAAAAAAGACAACTTGAGGCTTTTGAAGAACCGTTANNNGGGTTATGCTGTTGCAAAATTAAGACATACAGACATTGCAGATAAAGCAATCTCTTTGGTCCGGTGAATGATGATGCACTAAGTGTTTATTAGCAGAAAAAGACAAAACCCCCACTTACTTTAGTTCAATGATCTAAACAAACTAAAAATGAAGGTATTTGGTACAAAGTTAATCCATAATGAAGCTCAGAAAACCAAGTACAATGTTGCAATTGAACTTCTAAACATATCATGGAAGTGACAATATTTAGATAACGTATACATTACCTGGTTAAGAGAATAACACCATGAAAGGGGAAGATGAAACACCCGTAAAGCTACCGTCTTGAGAGAAAATCGCGCTTCAGTAACAGTTTCTTCTGACATGGCTCCTTCACTCCCATAACCTCATTAAGTGGAACTACCTTGAAAGCAGTCACAGACGGTCTCTGGAATACTCTGTCAAATGAAGGATGCACACTAAATTATGCCACAGAAGCCCAGGACATTCTTCTACAAGCCTGAATCCCTTACATAACAGGTACACGACCTGTTTGATCGACATTGCTGACTAGAGACGAGATGTGTTTAAGGAGAAGGCAGCACCCTCGCTGGCTCAGGTTAGGCCCCGTTCCTTCCACCTGCCTCGCGCAGAGCCGTGTATATGAACAACCAGGATCCACAGAGCACCCCGTTCGCTCTTTAGCTGGCAGCCCTCTCACCGTATCCCCCCAGACACACACGGCGGCAGCCCTGCTCCTGAGACCGCTACTGTCGGAAGAACGTACGTGCCAGCTAAAAGAGTTAAAAGCTTTGAGAGCAGCCAGGAAAAGTTTATCTCGTTCAGCGCTTCAGCTCTTTTGCAGACACGCGATGACCCTGACGCAATCCCCCCCGTGAGGGGGCACGGCCCCCTTACTCCCCGGTGCCAAACACAAGGCGAAGCCCCCGAGGTGTGACAGCCAGGCCCGCCAGCGCGGCACGGAGCGCGGGGAAAGCAAAGGGCGGGCCCGGCGGGCCGGCTCCCCCCGCCGCCAGACACGGAGCGGGGCCCGCCCGGCCTCGGCGGGGCAGCGACCCCCGCCCCGGGCAGCGGCCACCTCCGCCCAGCCCTGCCGAGCCCTCCCCAGGCAAGGCAGCCCCGGCACCGCCGCCGGGGGAGCCCGAACCCTGCGGCGCCTCGGGCGGGCGACGGACAGAGCCGAGGTGCTGGCCCCTTGCACCCCGCAGCCGAGCAGGCAAAGGCAGGCGCGCCTCTCCCTGGGCCCGGGCCGGGCCCTGCCGCCGGACAGCCCCACGGCTGCCGCCCCGGGTTACCTGCCGAGCACCGGGCAGCAGCCCCGGCCCCTCGCGGGCGGCTCCCTCCCCGCTCCGGCGCTGCTAGGAGACCGGCAACGGAGCTACTTCCGGGCCAGCGAGAAGCGGCCGAGGTCGGCAGGAGACAGCCCCCGTCGTCACGTGAGAGTGACCCGCTCCGTTAGGAGCCCGCGTCGGCCATCTTTACGCAGGGCAGCCTTCTTCTGCGGGCGGCCGGGCAGGGTGGGGGGAGAGCCTGGCGTCGTCATCTTTGTGCAGGGCAGCGCTCACGTGAGCCGTGCAGAGGCTCGGCGCGGCCATCTTTGTGCGGGGCTCGTCCCGCGGCCGGTGCTGCCGCAGCCGCGGCTGGTGGGCGTCTGTCTGCGTGAGGAGGCGCCGGTGGAGCTGCGGCCGCGGCCTGGGCGCGCCTGCTCCGCCACGGCGGCCTCCTGCACCGCTCCGTCCTGGGCCGGGGAGCGCCGCCCGCCTGTCAGGGCCGCTGTCCCCGGAGGCTGCCGTTCGCTATCGGTGTAAGCCGCGGGGGGCTGGCCGAGGCCCGCCTTAGCTCCGGGCTCGGCGCACGGTGCATCCTCCCGGCCGCTCCGGTAAGGAGGGGTGTTCCGCCGATAGCGGGGAAGGCGGGTCGGGTGCGGCGCCCGTGAGGGACGGTGGGCGGTGGCCGCGGCCGGTCTCCCCGTCCCC
>JAVJGJ010000030.1:21950264-22003532 GCA_035590215.1 Microhierax caerulescens
CCGAGCGGGGCGGCGGGGCCTGGGCCGGCCGCTCCCAGCCTGCGGGGCGCGGTGTGGGGCCGGCGCTGGTCCCGCCGGGACCGGGTGCGGGGCGGCCCCCGCAAATACCGGCCGCAGCTGAAGCCGCGCAGCCATGGTGGTGTAGATATGACGCGATTCCTAAAAATAATTTGGCTCTAAGTTTCTCTGTTCGTTCCCTGAAGTGTGTACATGTTTTATTGCCGCGTACGGGGGATGGAATAGAGTGGAGCAAAAAAGGCTGGTGTAGCACCTGGTGGAAAATCACCGCAGGCTTCTCCTGCGTCCCGGCAAAGCCTGAGTCGGGGAAATCCTCTTAGGAACATAAAGGTCAGCTGCTGGGTTTCCGAGTTAGTTTTTAATGTGGTGGAAGGAATGAATGGATGGTCTGTACACACTAAAAGGCAATATAAAATGAAAAGTGTCTAACCTGTGAGAGGATGTATCCTCAACTCTAGCATTTTTTTTAATGTCCTTTCTCTTTGGAATACTTCATGCCAGAAAAATATCTAATGGAAGTGACTTAAAAAAAAATGTGTCTTGTTTGAGTGGATAGCTCTTCGTGCCTGAAGAGAGAGGCCAGGAGGTGTCTTTTATGAGCTTACTGAACAGGCTTTTGTCATTTACTGGGAAAATACCAGGATTTACTGTAAACAGAAGTTTTCTACCACAGTTAGCACTAGTTGTCATTTTTTTCAAGAAAACAGGATAGAATTGATAGGTTAAAAAAAGGTAGAAATAAGGAGGGATGGGAGATGAAAATCAAAACCAACTACCAATTAACAGAATATAAAGGAACATAGACTGTGCAATTAAAGTTAGCCTCCCTGTTTCTTGACCCAAGAAGTCTCTTCTCAAGTTTGGTAACAATATTATTCACAGACATTGTTGTGCTGAAGTAATCTCTCTAATAAATTGTCAAAGAGTCCAGTAAAGTTTTTGAAGAATAACACTTTATTCTTTAAAAATTGATAGGATGACATACATCTTAAAAACCTGAATACATGTGTCTAAGGCTTCAGTGGTCACATATGGTCAGAGTAAAGGTGGGTTTATTCTAAAGGGTGAAGAATATCCATATAACAAGTAATTACTAAAGTTCTAGAGCTCTTTACCATTGTAAGTAATGTTCAGATACAAAATTGCACCCCTGTGCCATTCTTACTTTTGTTGCCATAAATAAAAATAAATGTTAAATGCAATAGTTAGTGCATCACTAGTAAAATAACTATGAGTGCAAATAAGAAGCCTGAACTTAGAGCTTGCTAGTTTGATATGTTGTTACTCAGAGTTGTACAGGCAAAATAATAACAGCTGGTAACAGAGATACGATTACTGCTTCAGGTGATTGCTGTCTTCAGAATACTTCTTTTATTCTTAAAATCTTCTACCACCATTCCTTTAGTAAACTCTGAAAAATTATCTGACAGAATGGCTGATGTATTTAGGGACATCAATGGGATGAAGATACGTAGTTGTTTATTTCAACATCTGTTGAAGTGTTAACTACTGTTACTAGACAGATCAAAGCATTACATTTAATTCAAAAAAACTTTGAGAGAATTTTAAATCTGTCATGTTTCTTTAGGAAATATTAGGCTCACTGCATGAGCCTAAGATCATTTGCAAGATCAGTTGAATTATCTTAGTGTCTCATGGGATCTTTCTGTGTGTGCAATAGGCCTTCCATGGTAGTCACCACACAAGTCTGATGCCATGGAATTCTGCTGAATAATAAATAGGTTCAAGATAAGTGTTACAAGCCTTTGCTTTTTTTTTTTTTTTTTTCCTCCCTTTGCAGGATGACTATGAGTGCACTAAGCTAAAACCTGTTAACAGGTCCTCCCTTTGAACATTAAACAGTTCACTTAGTTGAATGATGTAACATGATGCATTGAAATAGGTGGGTTGAAATGAACCTTTCAGTGGAAACAATGGGGAGAGCTAGCAATAGACTGCAAAGTTCTCTCCCAAATACATGAGAAGCTTATTGTATGAATATGATTGTAAACAGTTAGGGTGAAAGCCTGAGTTATGTCCCAGTTCAGTTTTAGTTCATTCTTAACCTCATAGTGAAACAAAGGTGCTTCTTGTATCCTGTATATGTATGTCCATGGTTTTCAGCTTGGGATTTTTGTAAGGCTGCTGTGAGACCATGGAATACTTCTGAAGGGTCCCTGCAAGGTGACAGAAATAGCCTTGTTGCCATGGGATGTGTGATTGCTGTCTAAGAATTCCCATCTCAATAATTTTTGAGAGTTCTGGAATGTGAGGAAGGCTGAAATTACTGATAAGAACCTTTCCAGAGGCTTTTTCTGTCTTTCTAATTATATAAACTTTTGGCTCAGGAAGCCCCAGAACTGGAAAGGATTCAGGGAAGCTATATATTCTTGTTGAAATTTTATTCTTCTGGGGTTGTCTTCTTTTGGTCAGTAGTAGAAACAAGACACTAGGCTAAACAGACCCATCATTTGACCCAGTAAAGTTGTTTATATGAGAGTTCTAGATATTTTCCCACTGCAAACTATCACATCACTGGGAATGTGGAGATACACTCAGGCTTCAGAACAGGAGTATAAAGTGGATCATAAGAGAAACCACAAAGGTAGATAGTTAAATTTTTTTACTACTGAAAATGCAAAGAAGTGACTTTTGGATGAGGTCAATGCAATGCAGAAGCTTGTGAAAAACAAATGTGAAAATGAGATACATCAGTAGAGGAAGATAAGCAATCTTCTCAGAGTAGGAAATGGTGAAATAGAGGAAGGACAGGGAGGGAGGGAGGGAGGGGCTACTCTGGGCTTGCTAGGACTTGGGAAAGATGAAGAATGAATCATGGTTTTGAAATTAATTTTGCAGTTTTAGGCTTTAATTAAAACTTTACAAGATGTGTTACTGCAGCTAGGTATACTAAGCTACCAAGGTTATGGCAGTACAGTGAGTTATCATGGTTGCTAAGGATGGAAGGTGGTGTATGAGAATTTTGTTAAGAAAAAGTGAAAAAAGGCCATTCAGCTTTGCCCATATAATAACATGTAGAGAATCTATAACATTAAATAGACTTCTGCTGGGGGTGCTCTCCATATGGATAGGAATAGGGACCACATCCATGTGGACATGACTTCCAACATGCTTTGGTCTTTCTAATGGTTATTATGAGAATAGAGATGCAGACTGCATCAAGAAACAGAATCTGACGTGAGCAGAATTTCTGGGATTGGATTTGTTCAGGACTGCAGGTTTGGATTTATATGGTTCCAGATCTGAAAAGTAACTAATAAATACAAGTTGGGTAGCATAAGCTGAAGTCTGCACTTCATTCATTGCTTTGAATTACTTGGAATAATGCATTCAGAAAGCTGCAAGCTGCTTCCAAAAAAAAAAAAAAAAAAAAAAGCCTAAAGCTTTACTAATCTATTCTACCAGTTCTAGAGTATTTGTGTTAAATCAGCATTAAGTCACACTGGATTTTTTTTTAAGGCTGTCAGGGCTTTACAGGGTTTTATTTGAAACTCACTTGTCCATTTTTAATGTTTTAACAGACCTTGTAAAATGTGCAAAATGAAAGATATGTTTCCATTTCTGTTCTGAAAAGGAACTTTACAGATCAAAGCAGAATCTGAAGTTGAGGAGGTTTGATCTGAAACAATACCTTTTTCATATTTGAAGTGTCTTTCAGCAGTATTGCATGTGGACTACAAACAGATAGTGAACTGAGGGAATACTTCATCTGCAGCTTATATTTGAGAGTAATGCGTTTTAAATGTATGCCATTGGTACAGGAAGAGAATTTAGACCTAATCTTGAAAAAAAAATCATGGATTTACTGTAGTATTTCCAGTCTTTTGAGATAAGTTCTTAAATATTTATTGAACAGCTGTTAACATGACATTCAAAAAGACCAAAAGGTACACACATGTACTTGAGTATATGTACACATTACATATATATGTATCTTGTGTATTATATATTAAAAATTGTTTATCTACTTATATGTATATATCTGCATTTATATATAAATAAATTTATGTATGTAACAAATCATATGAAGTATTAGATATTATTCCTATAAAAATAATATGTAATACTTTAATAACATTATTTGTGTTGGAATGTTTATAGGAATAATATAGACTATTTATGCACATTCACACACACTTATATTAAAAACCCTTTTAATGACCAAAGGGAACTGAAATGACTTTTGATTGAAAGAGTTCTTATTGCAACGTAATGGAAGTAAAGACCAAGTCACAGATAAGAAACTGAAAGTTTACTAGGGAGCTTTTCTGAGATGCCTACTAGGCAAGGTTTGTTTTCCACCACGCTGTCAAAGCCCTAGGTTACATAATATTCAAAGGAGTGAATGGTCCTATAGCAGAAGGAACAAACCTAAAGCTGCCAAAACCAAAGAGGAAAGAGGTGTTGATAACAGTGCTAAAGACTGCAAACAGATCAACGAGTGTGCATCACTGAGTTAGGGTGGAAGTTTAGTTGCAAATCTTGATAAAGGAATGCTAGATTGCACAGATCATATTTGGGCAAAGAAAGTGTAAGATTTCTTGAGCTTTAGAGAGATTGAGGCATCAGTAGTAATTAGTGACAAAACTGGAACAGAGTTCTTGGATGATTCTTATTTGCATGTGTCAGTTGGAGTATTCATATAAAAGGAACATTACTGAGTTAATTTTTTTTAATTTCCTTTCTGTAAAACATCATAGATTTCTGTGCAACCATCAAAATAACAATGACAAAGTGATTGCATTTAACATTCTTTGTTTCTGAGAAGTTTCTGTGTCTGCATCAGGGACTGTGGATGGACAGAGAGAACTCAAACAAGAGAAAAACTTGCTGAGTGTTCAGTACTACATGTGAGTTACAAGTTTCAGTTTGCTTTTGATATATAATATTCTTGAATCTAGAACGTGTCTTTGTAAATAAATAAAACCAAGATAAAGTTTCCTTCTCCTTTGACAAGCAGGTCATGTGCTCCTGTATTTTTAACCTTCACAGCTTCAGCGCACTTCAGCACTGTTGCAAAAGATCCCTTTCCAGAATGTACAGTCAAAGCTACCATCAGTTCTGGGTAGGCTTGGGAACTGTAATTTTTATGTTGTTGGAGTGCCATGATAGAGGCCAGAAAGTTTAATAAATGATCCATACCAGCTCCGCTCCACTCAGAATTCTGTTACTTTAAGCCCTAAAAGTTAGAGGATTTGGTTTTAGAAGTCAGCTGTGTTTAACTTGGACTATTGAGTTCTCTTACTGTAAAGTTATTTATACTAACTTATTTTAAAAAGTCACATTCATTTAAAAGTTATGTACACACTGAATATGAGATATCTGATGTTGATGCTTACTGTAAGGAATAGGATTTTACTCATTCTTTCTTCTGTTGACAAGTGATTCCCTGGTCTTGAAAATCCCAGCTACAGGATCTCAGAAAATACAGCTTCTGAAATGTCATCACCCGGCAGCAATTGCCCACACTTGGAATCAGTTGGTGAGATAACAAAAGAGGAATTGATACAAAAATCCCATGTGAGTTGTAGGAGTTTGCTTTCTTCCTATCGTGGTTAGCTCTGGTCGCTTATTTCAACTAATAACCAACAACAATGCACGTAGCTAAAAGATGCATTTAAGCGTTAAATCTTGGTAAAAATCTTCTGTAGTGGAACAGTAAGGTTTAAACAAAGTACGGGAAGACTTAAGGACTTGATAAAACTGAAAAACTCTCTTTCAGTACTTAACACTGAAATCAGAGTACCTTTCCCAGCAGTGTTTTCCAAAACAAGTGTTGTTTGAGTGGAAATGGTAGGTAGAACTGAGTTAGCTAGCACCAAGCCCAACTTTTATTTTTAGACTGCCACTGTAACAGTTAGTTATTTGGAACTTTAATGTGATACACTGTAACTGACTTGACTTCAAGAAGAAACTGTAACAAAGGCATCTATGCTTAATTTTTTCTTGGATAACACTTCTTGGTGGAGGAGCTACAGTTTGAGAAACTGCCCCTACCCAACTCATGGTTTCCAGCTATTAGTAATAACTGGAACAAAGAATGATCTTGTAACCCATTTTAGCAGCTGGGAGGTGATGATACAAAGCCAAACCTTTTCTGTCCATGGTGCTAAACTTTCTATCTGAAAGTTTTAACAGTTAATTTGCTGCTGAGGGGCATAGCATTTCTGTAATGTTGCTTTTTTTTTTTTTTTGTAAACCTTTGCAGGTAGCGTTGACTATCTGCAAATAGGAATATGCAGTTATTACAAATTCTATCACTTCAATTTCATGTTAAACTTATAGGAAAGATCAATTTTGAGGATTTTAATAATAATTTGATATGATAATGTTTATGCTTTATTGAGAAGAACAGTTTTTGGTTTAAGATGAAAACTCAGAGAGATCCAAAGTTTTATTAGAAAAATATGCTAATCTTAAGATTATGTGAAGCAAACCAAAAATTGGGTTGGTTATCAACACATTTGTTCTTTGATCTTAAAATTATTCAGCTGATACTGAGATTTACAGTATTTTTTTCTCATTTTGTCTCAAAGTTGTGGTTTGCTGGTGAAAGCAAATGAAATAATGCTTTGCTTGTGTGTTTAACTTTAATAGGGCACTTGTCAGGACTGTAAAGTCAGAGGACCCAACCTTTGGGCATGCTTAGAGGTAAGTCGGTCTGTTGTTCCATAATAGGGTCTTTTTCTAGTAATCTGTACATAAAGTTGGTAGTGTTCTTTTTAGGAAACAACTATAATGAACTTATTTAGTTTCTTTAAATTGTTGTTTAAAAGCATAACTTCTTGTGCAGTTTTCTATTTTTAAATTCTTTACCTTCTATCAATTTAAGAATTTAATTTGCAATTTAAGAATAGTGTGTTTAAATTTTATTATTTTTTTTTTAGTAAGAAGGTGGCACATTAAGGTTTCTTCTTGAGTTATGATATTTTTTAGGTCTTCAGATATTATATTATTCCTGAATTAAGTTACTTCTAATAAGCATCTCAGCATTTGTAGTAATAACATCCAGCAGTGAGTGCTGACTTTTTACAGCATAGAAATGCATACTCTGATTTTTTTTTTTTTTTATTATTCTTAAGCAAAATAAAGAAAAAAAAACTTATTTTGAAACTTGTAGAAGCTTGTATAAACATTCTTCAGACTTTGAAGAATTTTGTATGGTCTCTACCCTGGATTTAGTTATTTTTTAAATATGCAATTGCCTTACTTTTCTTGCTGTCTACAAAATCCATAATTTTCAGTGTGTTAAAAAAAAAAAGGTTCAAAGTGCTGCTTCTCATTGATCTATGATACCAACGGGAAAGTATGTAGCTAATTTAGTTTTTAAAATGTCTCGGGAGTTCTTCAGACATTCAGCTGTTTCCAGAGATTTAAATTTTGCTCTGTAGGCTTGTTTTCATTTTTTGGCTACTTTTGTCTAAGTCTTGTCAGGAAGATAATCTAGGCTGAGATACCAAACTTTCAGTGTATATATGAGTATTTTAAAAAACCTACTTCAGTAGTTTCCTTTCAAGTGGTTTATGGTAACAGTTAAGAGATCAGATTATTTTGCTCCTTCTATCATTAAGAGATAGAAAAGAAGAGAGAAAGAAACAGCGTTTAATGACTTCTTGTTAGATGTCTGGAAGTTTAATTACATAAAAAAACCCTCTTGGGAGTAGGAAGAAGTGTTCAGGGATGCATCAGCCTGGCAGGTGGAGAAATGCTGTGAAGCTTAAAACATGTTTTTTATTTCTCACTCAGTGCTCTTAAACTGTTACTGAAAAACTCAATTTCATACCAGTGTTTCCATAGGAGAGTTTTGTAATTGCAGTAGGACACTTACTGTCATGCTGTGATGTATCTCCTCTTGGATGAATTGGCATCTTGCCTTCACCTTTTTCAGTAGAAAAACGTGGTGAGATACCAGCATGTTAACTATCTGTAACTTAACAAGTATCTGTGATAATTTAATATAGGAAATTGACTGTGTTCAGCTGCTATTTGATTGTATCAATTAACATGCTCGGAGAGTTATCCAGATAACATGCTGTACCCTCTTATGTGATTGTCTTGACTCATGCAAATGAGGAATTAATGAAAATTGCTTGAAGATTGGCAGCTGCAAGATTCCATGCTCAACTCAGCCAAACATGTTTTGCAATTAGCACAATTAACATCAACAGTTATTTTGCAAGTTGTAACTAGAATATAGTAATTATTTAACCATGTAGCACTGGAAACTCTTATTTAAAGGTGAAAAAACAATGAATTGTAAAGTAACACTGATAAATAGGCACTGCAGATAGGGGCATAGGGGCACTTTTGTATAAATGTGTCATGTTGCAAGGCTGTTGCAATTCAGTGTTTGAGACACTGGGCTAACTTCATATTTTCCGTAATCTCTGCTAAATCAGTAATTGTAAAAAATAAATGTTGACCTTAATCTGAATAAATACATCAAAATGGCCAAAGAATTATATTCCAAATAATAAAATATCTAACACTGGCCACCAGCAGAAAGAGTTGAGTTAAATCTTGCAGCATTCTTATTTGCTTTAGGCGATACTTATTTTAATACTTAGCTGTGCATGTCTCTTGTTTTGTGTAGGACTTTGCAAGTTTGAAATCTGAGTGAATTTTAAAGGGACTGTCAAGATGTTCCTATTCTGTAAACCTGTTTGACACCATTTTTTAATTCTGTATACTTCTTCATATCTTGCTCAACAGAACAGGTGTACATATGTTGGCTGTGGTGAATCCCATGTTGATCACAGTACCACCCATTCCCAGGTATGTGTATTCGCTAGTAATACAGTTACTTGAAGCAGTGGAGTAGTGTTAGAGATTTTTTTAGACTCATTTTAGTTAAGTCAATAACCTGTGTTAGCATAATTGGAAATTTGATGAGCTATGATTGTTTTTCATCTATAGAAGCAGGTCTTACTAATTTAGGAGTATGTAAGTTTACAGTCTTTGTGCAGCTGCGTAATTATTTATGTAATTCTGACATTATTGCACTCCTTAAAAGAACATGGTGAAAATTTTAAAAAGAACAATTACTGATGATTTTCAAGATGCATGGACAAAAGGCTTCTTGAGTACTTCAGCTGATATGTAGTACTTCACTGCTTCAGTCTAACTTTTTAAGATTGTGGCTGCCTGGTGGGTGAGAAGAGCAAAGTGGGATTAATGAAGATGGGAGCTGAACAGCTGTAAAATAGGAAGTATAAATTACCCTAAAAAGGTGCTTTATTTCTGCATTATGCTCCCTGTTCAGTAGCTACAGATAAAGAAGTGACTGAGCTGAGCATATCCTTTCATGCAATGTCCTGATTTTGGGTCTGGCTTGGTAGGAGCAGTGGAGTATGTGCACTGTGTTCCCCGCCATGCCAAGTTCTGGCAAGACTGGACAGCTTGAGTGCATCTGTTCTAGTCTTAAATGCAGTGTATGTTCTGTGCATATGCATGTGCCAGTGGAACACATGCCAAAACAAAACAAATAAGATATATTCTATCTTAGCAAATATACTGGGGACAGATGGGATGGCAGCTTTATTAACATGTCATTTCAGAATTGCTGACTTTCCAAAATACATGAAATTCTTGCCACCAATTTACTGTTTGTCTGTCAGAAAATGCATCTAAGATTCCTCCCTGCGCACTTTTTGTCTCTGAAAATACTAAAAAACCCCTCCTGGTAAATATTAAAACAAATAGTATATACCAGGGGTTTACAAGAAGTATGCTTTATGACTGCATTTTACCACGACTCCTCATTTATTTATTTTTTTGAAGCAGGGCCTTAGGAGGAGTGCATATTTAAAGAAATCAATAGTGTATCAATATAAATCTTTATAAGTGTAGTATTTTTTGACAGCTGTTTAAGCTGAATCACAGTTCTACAGCCTTTACAATAAATAAATAAGCTGATTGTAGTGCATTTGGGGAACATATGGTCTCTGAATTTCTTGCCTATGATTTTGTACCTCTTGGCTTTCTATGGTAGTTTATTATTGCTTTACATGCAGTTTTAGCAATGATATATACTTGCCAGGTAAGAGAAAGACAATGGGTAGTTTGCTTGCTGTCAGTGACATCATTGTCTTAATTTTCTTGTTACTTAATTTTAACTTCTGGATAGTAAGTTCTCTTCTGGATTTTTTTTTTTTTTTATCCCAGTAAAAACCTCATTACGCTCACTAAAATGGGAGAAACAAGGTTGATGTGAATCAGTTTATTTCTGCTTACTCCAGTGTCTGCTGTCCTGTAGTGGACACTGCCTCAAGGCTCACTGTGCCACAAATCATGTTCATTGTGCCCACTTCAAGAAAATCAGTAAGCTGTTGCTCTAGAGATTTATAATTATTTATGCAGCTGAAGCTGCAGAATCAAGCATATTCTCATGATTAAAATTGTCCAAGATATTGACATAATTTGATGTTTCTGATGTTTTTTTAGTAGGGGGAGGGCTACTTAATGAAATTGTAGCCCACACTTCATATTAAAAGCCTTGTTCTTGTACCAGGCCTTATTAAATGAGAGGAGGAGGAACTTGGGCATCCTGCAGCAATTTTAGTATTTTCCTTATTTCTAGCAAATCCCTTATTGTTTATAAACCTGGATGATGCTGACATATAAGGAAGAAATACAGGAAGGATTGGTGGAAATACGTGGAAGATGAAAGCAACTGTATGCACAATCTTATAGTAAGCAAAGAGGTTAAAAAAAGAAAAGATGAAGATTAAAACAGTAAAAATATTCTCAATCTGTCAAATTTTTATATTGCTTCGCAGGATGAAGCTGTCAGCAAGAGAACTGAGTCTAGAATGTTTGTTTTCCTGTGAGCACCTCTTGCTCTTAAAAATCTTATCTTACTCTTCTGATAGTTAAATAGCTTGAATTTCCTACAACAAACCAATATAAATAAACGCTGCCCTTAATGTAGAGGAGTCAGTTGCCATTATAAGCAATAGCGGACATTCCTGGAAAATTGATTTGTTGTCCATTGTATTGCTTCTGGCAATAGGCTTTCTTCTTATTTTTGTAATTACACAGAGTAATTGTCATATATCAGATATGACAACAGCTTAGATTCTGATTGTACCTTGTTGCTAATTTGAGTGACTTGTACTAAAACTATGTTGAATAGTTTGTGCTTAATTTCAGTAATTTAATTGGTATTTTTTTTAATATTCTACCATATTTGTTTCATTGTTGAAAGATCTGGGAGCTTGCATTATGTAGCAATTTTATTTATTTATTTATTTAAATAAAATTTATTTATTACAAATTTCTGAATCACAGTTTTGGTTTTTATTCTGTTTTAGGAAACAAAACACTGTCTAACTGTCAACCTGACTACGCTCCGTGTTTGGTGTTATGCCTGTAGTAAGGAAGTATTCCTGGATAGAAAATTAGGATCTCATTCTCCATTACCAAATGCAAGACTGTCTCACCAAGCACAAGAAAATAGTGTGCAGGTATTTTTTAACCCAATGAAACAAAGGCAGCTGCAGCTTTGTGGTAAACGTGTCTTCTCTCAAGTGAGAGACTGCCTTTTCCTCCTTTCTTATGGCTGAACTTTCTGTTTTCTCTATTTTTATAAAATTTCTTTTAAAAGATGGTGTCCAGCTTCTGTGTTCTGTTTCTGTGTACTGCATGCTTCCTAAGAATGCTTTTTTTAATCTTATTGTCTAATTGTTTGTAATCTGCCATAAACTGTAAGGTACAGAAAAAGCACGGTAAAATTTAAGGTTACAAGATTGGAATAGTTCATCTGTACTTCCCCATTCTGTCAGCTTCTGAAAATGTTGTTTACAGAACTCATTGCAGTAATTGCTGACGAACTTTCAGGAAGTGGCAGGATGCCTTTAGTATGTGTTTACGGATACTTACCCGAGATACAAATTCATTCATACAACCGCAGTACTTTTAGAGAAATATATGCTAATCTTTAACCTCATTCAGCTAGTAATATAAGACACTTAAAGGGATTCCTATAACTTAGTTTCTGAGGTTTAAACATGTCTAGTTTTCAGTGTTGATAAATGACTGAAAAGGTCTTGATTTCTGTGTATGTATATGTGTGTGGGAAAATTTTCCCAGTGGAGTAGTATACACACAAACACTCCTGAGTGGTTATGAATTTAGCTACTGTGCAAGAATTTACTAAGAAAGCAGTAGTAACCTGGGTATGTTCTAAACACGTGTGTGATGTTGGTGTAGATTCACAAATACATTGTGCTAGATTCATGTGGTAAAATACGTATCAAACTAGAAATCAGAAGAATGCTATTAGTATTCAATGGCTGTTAGGATTGCCAAATATAAATAAGCCCAGGAGAAAAATATGGCCAGTATCTGGGAAGTTTATATTAGTTGAGTAAATCACAGGCTTAAGACTGTAGTGTTCTACATGATTACATTGTCAATGACAAGACTATGAAATTTGCTTAGCTGTGCCTAACTTCACATTTATTAACAATTAACATAGTAACTGAAGAGTAAGATGATGAATAAAGCATTAACTAGTGTTGGAGGCAGGTTAGAGGAAAAAAATGAGAACAGAGGTTAAACAGAATTTTCAAATACGCTATTTGCTTGTCTTCTGCAGTTTTAACAAGATTTAAGTTTGTTTTTTTGTTTATCTTCTCCTTGTTACTGGCATCAGTACTGTTCTCTAATATCTTTTATAGATAAGTGTTGTCTTGGAGAAAGTTATGCTGCAGTTGCTTAAATATAATTGTTTGGCATAATGCATGCATATAAAAAAGGTGTTGCTTCTATCTTGCCTATTTAAGGTACTTATATAAAAATTACAGGTAACTCAGTTAAAACTGATACAAATACAAGTACAGTATTTCTAAAATGGTTTTGCTTGAGTCATAGAGCTGTGGAAGAGAAACCATGTTGTACAGAAAGATGGGTAGTTTTGCAAAGTATGTGGAGAGGAAATATCCTTTAATATTTTCACTTCAAAGTGTAGTATTTAATATGAACAAAACCTGGTAGTTTTCTCATAAAATACCAACAACTCAATTGGAATAGTACCATGGGAATATTTTTTTCTTATTAAATTTCTGTCGTTCAGAAATTCTGATGACTTGATGTGAAGCTGGGATCAAACTTCTGAACTTAAACTGTTTTAGTCTTCCAAGGAAATGGGTATAATACATAGAAAAATCAGTAGAACTTAAGAAAGTCTGTTGAACATTTTGTTTAGAATTTTTATTTATGTGCACAAAAAGATCTTGTAATGCAGTAAATGTCTGCCTGCCTAATACTTTGTTACTCTCTTTGTACGTTTTGCTTCCAGCAGTTTGTGTTCGTCAAATGTAGTGAGCCATCTGGTGGCATATCAAAAATATGTACACTAACTTTTATGTGATGACTACTGTGCTAGCTTTTTAGTGCTGGCTTATTGTTTGTTATCCAAGGGAAAGAAATACTATAACTTGCTTTGTTTTGATTCTTCAGCTGTTGTCATAAAATCACCCGATGTTGTCACTGCTAATCTGAAAAACAAAAGCATGGGGTTTTCCTTAGTAAACCTTGGTGGTAGCTGTGGAATCCTAATCTCACTTTGTGCAGTGAGATTTCAAAATGCAATTAAATAATTCTCAGTGTGTAGATTTGTTGGTGAGATTAAATGTAAACTTAATTAAGAAGAAAATCAATAAATACAAGTAAATATACTTTTTTCTTTTTTTCCTTATAAGGATTTTAAAATACCTAGTAATCCCACACTGAAGATTCCACTAGCAGCTGTATTTGATGACTTGGATATAGAAGTGGAAGAAGATGAGTTAAAGACTAGAGGTAATAAAAGCAAAATCCAGTGTTTTATTTCCCATTTATTGCATGTGACATTTCTACATCTGTTCTCCAGCTATATGCTAGTTCTCTTTTAAGTGGAACGGTTTCCTATTCTGCTCCAAATACAATCTTTAGTCTCAGCTTTATTGCAGCGATCTTTATTTCCCTTCAGAGGAGAGGCTGCACTGATAAATGTGCACCCGTGCAAGCAGCAACCAAAATAAGAAAGCATGTTCCTGTTATGCGTAGCAGGTGTTCTAGACACTCTGGTAGAAGTAATTTTTTATAAATCTGTTCTAATGTTTTATCCTGTCCTATAAGGTTCCTGATTTGAATGCTTTCCTGCATTTTGGGTAACTCTTTTTCTGAGTGTGTAGTATCCTAGTGTGGGTTTTTGGTTTTTTGTTGTCTCCTTCTCAGTAATGGATTTCATGCGCTGCCAACTTTCTGGTATAAAAGGTTACCCCACTTTTAGTAACTCACCAAAGTTACTAATATTAAACTATTGTAAAGATGAGAGTGGATGAAACCCCAAACAGTGAAGCCTTAATGTCTCATTCCATGAGAACATAATTATTATTCCTTACAAATCTCAAATTGGTATTGATAATTTTAAAAAGGGTGTGCGTATGTGTTAGTAAAGAAAATATTTCTAACTACCATTTTCTCTGAAAATCTGACCAGCAGATTGTTGAGCTATCATTTTTGAGATACTGATGCATATGTCAAGGCAGTTTGTTTTCCCTCAGTGATGATAAAAGAGTTATTCTAATTTATGGATCTCATTTCTCCTTTACTCATTTACTACCATCTTTCTCTTAAGTCTGCTGGCATTGGACAAAAAAACTGCTTTCCCCCTTCTGTTGTCTGGCGCAGTCTTTCTGGATATGTCACCACCTCACTAATTTGCCATCTGCCCTTAAACCATTAAATTGTGTGTTTTATTCAGAGTTAGTTTCTCCTACCAAAATGCTTAGATGTGTATCTTGTCCTATTAATATTTTAGGGAATGTAACTTGTATAGAAGTAATATACAAGTAGAATTGCATGAAAGTTCCCAGTATTATGACTGTGTTAATACCTTCCTCAAATTTAAAGGAAAAAGCCTCTTTAGCTTCATTTTAACTTTGTTAAAATTTCTTTTGAAATGCTTTTGATGGGGCAAACTTGAAGTTATCTTTGCAAGAAAAGAAATTTATTCAAAAACTTTACTTGTAACACTGCAGGTCAGAAAACTGCAGTAAAGGTATCTTTCTATTAAGTATTCTGCTGTTAAAAAAAAAAATATAAAAAAAAATTCCTATGACTGTTCTTACTTTACATTTTCCATAAGAAGGATTGTTCTTTTTTTGTAACAGAAATTGGAAGGGCAGAATGCAGGTTCAGATGCGAGAAGCTGGACTATATTTCCATTCAGACAGATAAAGAACCTTTTAAAACTTAAAAATGGATTTCTGTGTATTAGAAAATTCAGCTGAAGCAATCAGACTTTTTTTTTAGATGTAAAAGCATTTTCTTGATAAGTTTTATTTTTCTGGCACAGACTAAGATGATCAGGGTAGTTCCTGTATTTCAAGGATTGCATAGAGTCCATGATGCTGATTGCTGAATAATTTAAGTTTTCCAGTCTTATTGATTCTTTGCTTATAAATTGTTCACTGTTTTCTCATACAAAACCAATTGTATTTTGAAATTAATTACTTCATTAATTTAATACTTTAGTAGCTATGAATAGCAATTGTTTCAGATTTTTTTTTTAAATTGAGATCATATGATAGTTATGATTTGTTCAAATTGCCTCTCCTCAAATGTTTATAGAGTGTTTCTCATGACTCCATAATCACTGAAAGAATATATGTTAATTGTAACTTTTGTGTGTGTGGAAAAACTATATGTGGACATCAGTAAAGAAAGTAAACAATCTGGGCTTGAAAATAAATTCTGTTGGGAAGTCTAAACTGAGCAGTCTGTGTATAAAAACTAAGGGTATACAATTGGCATAGAAAAGACTGATTGTAGCAAATGATAATTCTGATTGTGGGGTAATCACATGCTGAGTAGATTTTTGAATGTTTAGTGCAACCTGACTACTAGCATGAACTTGAGTCAAAAGAATGAAATCTTCCTTGAGAAGCTTTGGTGATAATGCTTAATGGTTACAAATGCAACATGGCAACAATTTAACTAGACAGGTAAATCATTAAGTTCAAGTAAAACTGAAATATTGATAAACATATTTTAAATTACAATCTACAGCTGTCATAAACCATCAAAAGTTATAAGATAAATGCAGTCTACTTGTCTGAAGTGTTTTAGTCAGCCAAGATCAAAACACTTAATTACTACTTCTAGTGATTAGTATTCCTTTAGGAGTCCTCTGTTTCTTCTAGTTACAACTCTGCATCATAATTGGCATCAGAAGTGTTACATGACTATTTGAATTAGTACATATTTTCTAGGAAGTATTTTCCTTAATATGTCTTGTATTGGATTAACAGACTCACTGAATATTTATGGTATTTTTCAGGTCTAACAGGATTAAAAAATATTGGAAACACTTGTTACATGAATGCAGCTTTACAAGCTCTTTCCAACTGGTAAGGAAAATGATTGTAAATGTAACTTTGTATTTGCTTATACATGCATTTTCTCAAGATGGACTTAATGATTCTGAAGGGCTGCACTACCATGGAATAAGACATGTATTTGCTTAATCTCAGTTCTACATACTACAAACCATTGTGTCACTGATAGGAAAAACAAGTATATGGGCTACTCAGCTTTTTCTGTTTCATTCTAATTCCTCACTTTCCTAAGTAAAAAAATATATGCGGCTCTAGAAATTGGAAGAAAATCCGATAAAAGCTATTAAATTTGTGGGTTGTTTCTTTTTCCTGCTACAGAAGAAGTCAAAGGAAGTGCATAAGAATAAACCCTAATTAAAAAAAGAGACACATTAAGATCAAAAGGTCCAAATTCAGTCCTTACAAACAATACATCTGGGACGTTCTATGCTAAGTCATGCTAGGAAAAACTAGAATACAAGCTCTTATTATCCCATGGGGATACCAGACAAGTTCATGAAGGAGAAATCTACAATCTCTGGAGAGATAAAACCACTATCCGACTGTAAAGATTCTTGCACTAGAAATGGTTAGGCAGGGACAGTACTTGAGCATATGCCATATATGCTTACTGTATGCATCTGTTTTCGGCTGCAGTCCAAGGCAGGATACAGGGCTAAGCAGACCTCACTGAGATCCTTTGTTGAGGTGGAGGAGTACTGAGGCAAAGCTCTCTGGAAGGTGAAGAAGTGGACAGGGCATCTAATCATGAGGAAATGATTCTGTTGAGAAATGCCAGATTTAGCAAGTACGCTGGGATATCTCCTTTCCTGGATAAAAATAGGTCCAATCTGTATGAAAGATTGTGACTTAAGGGTGCTTGAAGGGGAGGAGTATGTGAGTTGGCAACACTGCATGAAGTAACAGATAATAATCATTTAAGTATAAATTACCTACAAACATCATACGTCACTGTTGGACTCTAGAGAAAAGATGTGTTTAAGATACTATTTATGGACTGGGCTTATGGTGAATGTTGTTGTAGTGGTATGTATGCACTTCTGTGATGGCTAGTAGGAATAGCCTTGAATTTGAATCGCATTACACATTTTAGAGCTTTAACAAATGTCAGAATGTATTTGAGGAACAGTGTTGCTGTACTGCTGAAGTTATTCTACTTGGAAAGGTTTGGTTGCATCATTTAAGGATGTAGGAAATGGAATTGTTCAATTATGTAATAGTATTACTTTTTAATACTTTTGTATGAAATGCAGATTTTGTCTTGTATTTTAACAACCTGAAAAAAATCAATACTTTATTCTTTTTAATCAGCCCACCTTTGACACACTTTTTTCTTGACTGTGGAGGCTTAGCCCGAACAGATAAGAAACCAGCAATTTGTAAGAGTTACCTCAAGCTGATGACAGAGCTCTGGCACAAAAGCAGGTATTGCATCATTTTAGTGATGAAATGATTATAAATGCACTCCAGAGTCATGAAGGATGCATTAATCTGTTCCTAAAAATGAAGGAAGGAAAGATAACTTGCAGGATTTAAACAGTCCTTATAGCTTTTTCTTTTCCATGTCTGCCAAAGATAGGACAAATAATTGATGTAACTTGTAGTAAGAAAGATCTGACAAGAATTAAACGATAAACGCTATACTAAGTAGCATTAAGCTTTTAAAAATAAGTTTGTCTGCCAGAAATACATTTAAAATGTTGAACTACTTTATCCTTTCTGTGTCAATTGTTCTGTATTGATGTTCTGTCAGTTTATTTCCTTATATGGAAATTGTTATCTCTGTCCAAGAAAGTACTTCAAAATGTAAGTACAAAAGTAAAGAAACAGTAATTGTGCATAGCACCAAGTTTATGTCTGAATTGTCGTCTGATTTTCTGGCAATAAATGTGGCATAAAAGGCCTAATACAGTCTCTGTTTCTGTTGGATGACAGATTTAAAAAACCCCTCTATACTTAATAATTCAATACCAGTATTACGTTGGGTTAAGATCAATATTATTGGTGTTAGATGTGTTACAGTTCAGTTGCAGGGAAAATTGTGATCCCAGTGAAGGTAGAAAATTCCATTTAAATGCTTCCTTTTTAATGTATATTTATATATTTTAAACTTTTTATTTAGGCCTGGTTCTGTTGTTCCTACTGGTTTATTTCAAGGAATTAAAACTGTTAATCCAACATTTCGAGGCTACTCTCAACAGGTAAAACTTTCTGATGTCTTTTTAAATCTGCCTAAGCCATAAAGTTATCTCTTATTTTTAACACGAATGCTTAAGATACCATGCTTCCTGTATTTGTTGAAAGCAAATTCACCATAAACTTTAGTTCATGTTTCAAATGTAGATCAGCTGAAGTGAAACCATCAACAGAAGCCAGGTGTTATATTCATTTGTATCAAATACTTGAAAGGCCTGCAACTTCTGAGAATAATTCCTTTTCCATTTTTTCAGGAAAAATAAAATAATGTGTATCTGAAATTTTTACTTTGTGTGAAAGAATGTTGCTAATATTTGATCAGTCCTAGAAAACAAACGTGTTCAAAAAAAAAAAATAATAGATCTTTTTATTCATCTACCAGTTACATTTAAAAAATAAATTAAATACACAGTATTCAATTTTCATTTAGTGTTTTTGAAAGAAAAAAACAACCACAAAATAAATCCACCACGCTCTGCTGTGTGTTTTGTAAGCAGTATTGTGGGAATTGTAATTTGATAATTTAATAATCCATGCCATATACATTAAATATCTATTTAATAGATAGTAAAGGCATTCTTCAGTTGAATCTTCATACAGTATCTTGCTGCATTCATGCAGTTTGCAGTACCTTGTTAAAAGCTTTTGGACTAGTGGAAAAAATTAAACCTTGTAATTAGAAAAGCTTACTAATATGTTCCAAGAATCTGCTGTTACTCAAAGGAAGAATTTTGCTGTTTCAGTTACCATGTTTCATTATTTGTGGAGTTTTAGAACGTTTTAATGGTCAAACACTGCATGTAGCTCTAAAGTAAATGTTTAAATGTAATTTGATCTTATTTTTTTTTATTTATTTACTCATTAATTTCCTATGAGCCATATGAGTTTCTGGAAAAGTAGAAAATCAATCTTGATAACCAAAAAGAAACTGTATGACAACTTCATTCTCACAGCTTTGAACAGTGATGAGAATGCCTTTTCCCATGCAGAGCAACACTTAATGAGAACCTTTTTAGCTTCTGCCTGGATCACACTTCAGTTGTATGTTTAGTAGATTTCATGGCAACAATTGAAACAAAGCAGTTCTTTCATGACCAACACTCTCCTGTTGCCCAGCCTTGCAAGTTGGGCAGCCATGTCCAGTCTCCAGGGAGAAAAAGGAATTCTTTTGCTCAGTGAAGAATGGTTATCGGTTAACATGTGTCTCGAGGTTTGAGTCATGGTGGGTTTTTTGTGTGTGTGAAAGGATTACCAGGAAATAGGCATATTAATGACTTTATTTTTTATTACCCAAACTTGATAGTTGTAGTCTTTTAAGAAAAAGAATGTTTTCTAGTCAGCAGTTGTGAGCCTTTATAAGTAATAGCTATGATGGATGGGAATTTTAAGCATCAAAAATTATTACTATGAACAACCAAAATACAAAAAAGAAAATAAAAGAAGCTGTAGTAGTTGCCAAGAAAAGGCTATTGTTTTCTCCCATGCTTGCTTTGTTAGATACTCTCTATTGCCAGGGATCAAGCTGCTGTGTCGATTGTTGAAATTTAGTGGGTTTTAAGATATTTCCAAACATGGATTAGAGTAGTAGTAATAATCAACAGCTCTTTGTGGAAACACTGATAGTTGAGGTGTCTTGTCCAGGCTTGAGAAGAAGAATTAAAATCTTATTGTGACAGCATGATGCAATTGGAAAGATGAGCTAAGTACACCATAATACTTTTTAATGAAGTACTTCAATGCCCAATGAAAGCAAGGCTGTGGTTGCTTTGCTGTAGATGCTGCATGAGGTTTTAAAAAACTGTCTCTAAAATGTTCCATTAGCAGCAAAGCTGCAGTCTGACCGCACTGTTGGTAGTTGCTTCAGTTACTTTTATGGTTCACATAAGCTATGGCAGTATTTTTGTTACATTGTAGAAGTAAACTTTTTGGGAATTGAAGTGTTTCTGGGAGAAACTTGTATGATAAGGTTACTTGTGACATGCAAGAAATAGATGCAGGAAACAAGTATGTGGCCTGAAAATGCAATTTCTTTTGAACATTAGACTTGGGACAGAGGAATTTACCTTATTGCTCTTTAACAGCCAGCTATAGCTTTCATTTTAGTTATCTGTATCTTTTCCTGATATGACTTATAATATCTTGCAAATATAATGAAATAATATTGTAAAACTTGTTTGAAATCCTAGGATGCACAAGAATTTTTGCGTTGTCTAATGGATTTGCTTCACGAAGAACTTAAAGAACCAGTTGTGGAACTGGAAGATGCCCAGCCTATGAGTGTAGATGAGGGTATGGAAGAAGACAAGAGCCAGTCAGATGTAGGCTTTCAGCCCCGTGAATCTTGTGGTACCTGTGATAAAACTGAAAATGAAGCTATTTTCAAACCTGTCCTAGAGGATCCTGCAGAGACAACGATGTTAATTCAGGATGATGATAACAACTCAGTCACATCCAAAGACTGGCAGAAAGAAAAAATAGCAAGCAACAGGCTTAAACGAGCAAATTCTATGGAAGACATGGAAAAAGAAACAAACACTGCTTCAGAGACCACTGAATTTTTAAATAATCAGGGAACTGTCAAAGTACAGATACACAGCAGATTCTCAGGTAATACATTACTAATGTGTGATTGAAATAATCAAATTCTTAGCCAGAATATCTCTGATTGGAAATGAGTTGTAGAATACAATAGAGAGGTCAAATAGCATAGGTGGGTTTACTTGTAAACAATGCACCTTTTTAATTTATTTTTTCAGTGTAGATGTTCTGAATTCAATTTGAATTCCTTTGAAAAGCTAAAGACCTTTAAAAAACTTGCCCTTACTGGGTAAGGTTTCAGATAACCCAGAAGAGGGGTGGTGTTGGTGTTTGATTTTGTTCTTAACATAAAAGGTATGTGAATTTAAATGGTCCTTCATTTCTAAATGGCCAGTGACCTGACAGTGTTGTTAAATAAATTGCATGACCATTTTGTCTGTTCATCCTGCAGTAAATATTTTTGTGGAATATATGAAATAATGCAAATATTAATTGCAGAGTACATCAGTGATGTCCACATGAATGATATATCTGCAGCCCAAACCCCATCATCAAATGAAGGGATGAACACACGCTTATCAAACAGTCCTCCAAAATCGTTCTCATCGTGCTCTTCACTGGCACCAGTCCACAAAAAAGGTATAGGCCCTTTATTTTCTCCTTCTTGGTACTGAATTGCTCAGTAATACAGTTTTTGTTTTGTTGCTTGTTGTGTCCTGCATAGCAATGCAATGTTGTTCCTAAGGATTTATTTTTATTTTTAATCTCCTATCACTAGTGGGGAGAGGAAGCATTATCTAAGCTGGACATGTGATCAGACTCCTTTTACTTCTGTAAAATCCTGATTTTTTTTGAAGCATGAATTGTATTTTGCCTCTGCTTTGGGAGGGTGGAATAATATTTTTTGACAGCTTTCTCAATTGCACTGGTTTGTAGAGAGGGGAAATGTGAAAAGTTAATACCCTCAGAAAGGTAATGCTTTACAGAATTGGTTCATCAGCAGAAGGTTCAGTAAGTCAATGTTTTCAGTCTATTAAGACCAAAGGAGCCATGTGTACCTATACTGTAGATAGATTGTAAATGCTAGCTGCTTTCTGGTTGTTACTGTCTCTGCAATGTAGAATATTTCTTTCGGCGCGTTCCACAGTACGATATATTTATCAGCATCCAGAATGTTTAGACTTTTGCTGCCTTTAAATACAAGACAGTGCAGTTTTAGGGCACGAGGAACAATATATATAATTATTTTTTTCCCCTCATTTGTCTAAGAATAGACTATTTTAATAAAAGCTTGTCTTTTGGAACATGCTTTTAAGGCTAGCATTAAACCAAACCAAACAACTCCCACAGCTTTAATAGTGTGATGCTTTTTCATTCAAACCAGGCTGTCCAGGATAAGTTATGAAAATGTTCATGTTATCCTTCTAATGCGTTAGCATTGATGCTGAATGACAATGATTTAATGGGCTTTAAATCATTGATCTCCTTGGTTCATTTGTTCAGCAGTTTTGACGCTACATCTGTCATGCACTACTGTCTCCACCATTACAGGAAGGTTTTAGACAAACTGAAGTGAGCCTGACAGAAGAGGTACTAGGTGGCTGGAGCCTGTCATGTACAGGAAGAGGCTGAGAGAATGGCATTTGTTCAGCCTGGAGAAGGACAGGCTAAAGGGGAACTGTTGCTGTCATCAGCGTTATAAGTATAGAGAAGGCAGAGCCAGGCTTTTCTTGAAGCCATGCAGGAAATAGAAATTTTCCTTTCTGCAGCTTGCTTCCATTTCTATTAGATGGAAGGAAAAAAATCTTTCCAATGAACGGTTGAATACTGGAACAGAGGCAGGAGCTCAAAGGTACCCCTAGGTTCTTGGATATTCCAAAGTTCAACTAGAGCTGCTTTGAACAGAGTGTGTTCGAAGAAGACTGTGCCAGGTGATATCCAAAGGTCTCTTCCAATCTTCAACTATTGACTTTTGCCACTTCCTAATAATGTAACTCTTGGTCACCTTTATTGAGTATTGAGGGAACAGATATGTATGCAATAGAGCTGACTAGGGGAGTACCGTGGCAGCCATTTGAAAGCTCAGAAATTATTGGGTTTTTAATTCCCCATAATACTAGAGTAATTCCCTAGCGTGCCTAGGGCTTGTGTCTGGGGGCCAGTACCTAGTTACAATGCACCTATTCCCTTCTTCGCTTCCATTTCCCCCTTGCTGAAAGCATGTGGTGTCTGTGGGGTGTCACAATTCTAAGATGCCATTTCTTCCTGCTGTTTGTCAGCGTGGATGAATATAGCACGTCTTCCACATTACTGATGAATAAAGACTTTAGAACCATCTTAAAGCAGTTTAGTGACAAAATAAGTGATTGAAAGGAACCTTACATAATTCTGGGCAGAAGGCTTTATGAGGCAGTTTGTGTCCCTAATAAATGAAACACGTATGATGTGCTGTGAAGAAGAGGGGTTTCCTGATTACTTCTAGCAGCCGTTCTTCCTGCTGGAGATACTTCTGAATTCAGACTCTTTTATTATTTTGGACAGACTTCTTGGTATGGGATGATACAGAGACAGTGAAGAGACGAGTACTTGCTTATGGGCAAACTCTTCATGTACAAAGGAGCCTTGGGATGTTGTGTTTTATGTGAAAGATTTATTGGAGTAATTCAGTTTCCTTCTCACTGTAATTATTTCCATCTTTCACTGCCTGGCTTGTTACTAGCTGTCAGCATTTTGGCAGAGTTTGCCTTTGACTCCTATGAGACTTTTGAGTGATCTCTTGGGTAATATACTGACTCCAGAAGAGATTTTGTGGTCTTTATTTCAGCCTACCATTCCAGTAATCTACAGAGCCCAAGAGACTGCTCTGGTGTGTTTACCTAATTAGTAGTGGATTTGAGTGGGGAGCACATGTTACTGGCTTGGAGTTTTACTTTATCTATTTTTTTTTTTAATAAGCTGCTCTTAGGCTGGACTCTAGTACTACATTTACTCCAACCCACTGTCATCAGTGTTGTGATACAATAAGCTTGTGTGTGAGCTCTTTGGCCCAGTATGCTTAAAACTTCCTGGAAAGACGCAATCAAATTAAATATCAGATAGAATGTGTCTTTTTAAGTTTCAGTCCCGGGGAATTCTTGCCAAGGCAAATTGTGTAGCAGTAAGCTATAGTTTTCAAGACCAGCAGTTTGAGTTTTACTTAAACGGAGGCAAAATTTTGTGGTCTTTGTACCCTACAAACTACTTGAGGAACCTACATAAATTGCCTGGTATTAGTAGTAATTTCTAAGAAATATTTAGTTAATAGAAAACAAGGTTTGGCTTGTAATTTAACCCTAAATATGTGTGGTGTCTAATTATATTATGCAAAGTTGTGGGAAATCAGAATCTGCTGTATCTTAGTTTACTTTTAGCATTTTATTTTTTTAACTTTACAGTTTCAACTGTATCATCACCAAAAAGGAAGAAGCGCAAGAAGTACAGGAGTGTTATCTCTGATATATTTGATGGGACTATAATAAGCTCAGTACAGTGCTTGACTTGTGATCGGGTGAGTAAGGAGGGGAAGTTCTAGCTCTTAATGTTTTGGTTTGGTGGGTTTTTTTGGGAATTGGCTTACAACAAGAATGGAGAAAGAGGCTTGCTCTTCAGCTTCACTTGGGTATATCCTAATGCATACCTGCTACTGTTGTAAGTTCTTAGGTACATAATGTTACAAAGAAATGTAAAAGTTTGTAGTCTAATTGTGCTGCTGTAACAGACTCATCAGGTAGACTGAGACTAAGAAAATTCATGTCTTTCAAAAACACTTACAGATGATATGAATCATTAATTGCTCTCTGAAGTTGTCCTCTACTGCGAGATATAGTGCAACATAGGAACAGTTTATTTCTTTCTGTACTATTTGCTCATAGAATTACTTAGAACAACACACATGATCATTTAAAAGAAGTCAGTTACCTAAATATGTCTAGTGGACCACTTCAGTTTCAAAGCAATAGTATCAAATATTGGATAACCAACTTTGGATCGGGGACAAGTTTCTCAACATAAGGTTTAAACGTAAGCCCGATACAGTTAAATGCCCTTACTGCTTCCCTTGTTTTAGATCTAAGAATACAAGATCTCAGGGTAATCTGGGCAGCAAGTTCAAAAACCAAATAAGTTTGCTTGATGTTTTACTCTGTGACTATGATCATTAAACCCAGCATGGAAGCAAGAAAATGCACAGCTGGGTCTCTCTTGCAGCTGGTCCAGTTATATCAGGTCAAGCTAACGTTAAAGTAAAATACTGTCAAAACAGTGGACTGAAGCTTTCTGAAACTAGCTTGTGTAACTGGAGCCTGAGGCAAAAATCATAGTGCTTTGTATGACTAGTAGGTAGACAAATAATTAATAATGACTGGAAAAGAAAAAGTTTGTTATAACAATGTGCAGGTTCACTCTCAAATGTTTTTTTTTTTCTTCCTCTGTTTTAGAAAATGAATTTTTATGTCTCCTTATTTTATACTTAATTTGCTACCTAGTGGAATTTTCAGCTATATGGTGACTTAATAGTTACTGGTGAACTGTACAGAATTCAATTTAATTGCTGTTTCTCTTCAAGCTTAACTGTATTTTGTTTCATTTGTTTTCTTCTTTAGCTTTCTGTAACTCTGGAGACCTTTCAGGATTTGTCCTTGCCTATTCCAGGTAAGGAAGATCTTGCTAAACTCCATTCTGCCAGTCATCAGACATCTCTAGTCAAGACAGGATCATGTGGAGAAGCATATGCCCCCCAGGGATGGATAGCTTTTTTTATGGAATATTTCAAAAGGTAAATAATATTTACCCTGTTTTATTTATTTATCTACTTTGAAATTCCAGTTTCTGCTCTTCTGGCAGAACATTTGTTGGTTTTCTTTCTTTTCTGTCAATGATGTTTCAGGTTTGTTGTCTCATGTGTTCCTAGCTGGTTTTGGGGTCCAGTTGTAACCTTACAAGATTGTCTTGCTGCCTTTTTCGCCAGAGATGAGCTCAAGGGTAAGAGGTTAATTACATAAACATGTTTCTTCTGGGTTTTTTCCTCCTATCGCAATAAGGTGATTAATATCTCCTTAGCTTCATGCAATTAAGCAAAGGCCATCTGTTAGACTGTAATACAGTCATTCATTCCTTGCTCTTATGGGATCATTAATTTCAAAAAGGTAAGCTTCTCACTCAACTGAATATTTGAGGTGAGAAATGCCCATGAAAACTGCTTTAGAAATGTCAAGTAAATCTGAATTTGGTTGAATGAAATGGTATCAGCTGAAGGTTAATAAAAATTTCAAAACCCACTATTTTAATACTCATTATCATAACCTTCATTTAGACTTAGTAAATTATTTCCCTTTTAAATTATTCAGCGCTGTCTCTTTGGATTATGCTGTACTGCTTCATAGTTGAAAGCATAAAACCTGAGACCCTTTCTGTTTAGTTGCTACGGTCGACACTCTTACAACTGTTAAATATTGAATGCAACCTAAAGATAAATTCCCTTGAAACTGTTACATATCGAATGTATGCGCTTGAAGGATAAGTATTTGTTTTTAGAGAATAATGGGTGGTTTTCTTCTTCCTGATGTTGGCAGGTGATAACATGTACAGCTGTGGAAGGTGTAAAAAGTAAGCTGGCTCTTACCTTTGTTTGTTTTAACTTGTCTTCATTTGAGCACTTTAATGCTTCTGTTAGTCAAGAGGCATTTATTTCTTTTGGACGTGTTGGAGTACTATTAATCTTTTGATACATCCTTGTGTTCTGGCTGTCAGGAATTTAGTGTTAGGAAGGTACAGCGGTCAGGGAGCACCGACTCGTCATTCCGTATTGCAAACCAAATGTGCTTAATTCTTTTTCATTTCCCTTACAATTTTAAACATTTCTAAATTGTTTTTGAATGATAAAGTAATATTACCAGCAGGTTTCATTGATGTGCAGCAGGTCACTTCATTGTGTTAAAAATAAATAAATGTACTATGGCTTCAAATACTAAAGAACCAAGAAACAGAAGTGGTCTGAAGACTGCTCAAAGCCCTTAATGTCACTCCTTGCTATATCGCTGGTGATCTGCTGCTGGTAATTTCTTAAAAAAAAACCTGGTCGGTTTCTTTTTTGCAGAACCATCAGCTTTCATGAAGGTTAAAATTCTTTATGCTAAGAAAACCTGTTAGCTAGATGGAACTTGATTATCTGTACTTGCTGCTTTGAATTTTTCAGCAGTACAGATTGTCTTTTCTTCTCAAGCTCACTGTTTGTATCATTTTGGCTACTCCATGTCTAGTCTACATTCCAGAAATATTTTGGGTTTACTAACGTGATGTTCAGCTTAGACTTCTGCTGATCTAGCACAATAAAATAAAACCTTTTCAGAACTAAGTGTTGGTTGTTTTGACTTGGGGTTTTTTGTTTTTTTTTTTTTTTTCTTTGCTTAGGTTAAGAAATGGAGTGAAATTCTGCAAAGTGCAAAAATTTCCTGAGGTACTGTTACTACATGCACTTTAAAGCACTTTTTCTGCATGATTAGGGATGTGGTAAGACTAATGAGTTGCATGGAGTAAACCGTGTTTATAATGTTAGATGATGAAAGCTTATCTTCATATTGGCATTTGTTTTAAGAATGTGAGCAACATTTAGTTATTCACCCTGTAGGAAAGTGAACCTTGTACATGAAAAGTAAGTTAGAATAATGAGGGGTTTCTATGTTGTTACTGTCAGACTGCAGAACTTGTTTATACTGTAGGTCGTAGGATTAAATAACACAGCCAGACTGGAAATCTTTTCTATAAGTAATGCTTGTAACTTTACATTTTAAAAGTAATCCATTCTTACACTTCAAAACATGAGTTGGACTGCAATAATCATGAAGAATTAATGTCCCTCTTGACAAGATTGTGCAATAGGTGCATTGAGGACGAAAAAAGGTATGTTTTTTACCACTGCATCAGTTAGTAACTGTTCAGGACTGTTTTGTTTTTTATACTGTCAGTAAGATAAGGCTTCAGTAATTACAAATTCATTTCTAACTTCTTGAGCCGCAATTGATTTAAAAAAAAAAACACCCAACCTGTAGAACATAGAGCTTGTGATCGTTGCCTCAGGCTGTAGAGAAAAGTCATCCTTTGGGGATGGTAAAAGGAAAAGATGGCATACACAGTGTAGTTATTAAACATCAAATAGTACCATGTACAGTTCTTGAGTGAATCTGTCGATCCTTCTTAACAGATATTGTGCATTCATCTCAAAAGATTTAGACATGAACTTATGTTTTCTACAAAAATTGGGACCCATGTGTCCTTTCCCTTGGAAGGCCTTGATCTTCAGCCCTTCCTTGCAAAGGACAGTCCAGCTCAAATCATGACTTACGATCTCCTATCTGTCATCTGCCATCATGGAACTGCCAGCAGTAAGTATGAAATTGTTTTGTCTTTGCAGTTGATATTCATATTGGCACTTCTGTTTAAGGACATTATCCATGCAATGAAAGGTAGACGGATGAGCATTGTTAATTATAAGTGAAAGATAAATACTGTATTTTTACCTTGAACTGTAAGATGGCTTGTTCCTAGAGTTGACACGTTGTTGAAATCATATGGCGTACCTAAATAAAATTGTAGGCGGAAAAAAATTAATAGATCCTGGAATATCAAGTAAAAAATCTATATGCACTGTTGAATGTGAACAGCATAAATGTACAAATGTTACCTGCCATCAGATGACCAGTTGATCAGCTGTTCTACACAGCTGCTGTTTGTCTAGAGTTTTGATGCTCTGTATGCCTTACTTTATTGGAAAGAGTTCATAAAGCACCACAAGGACACCAGTAACTTCTTTTAGAAGATGTGCTCTTGGATGATCACTGCCAATTAACCCCAAAACAGACAATAACTGCTATTTATGGGTAGTGATGACTAGCTGAATAAACATCTTTTTGCTATATGTCAAGCTTGTTTCTGTCTAGGTGCTTTAGTATTTGTAAGATTTGGAAAATAGGAGAAAGAAGCTTGAAGTTTGAAGCTAGAAACTTCATAGAATTTTATAGAAGTTATCCACACCCTTATACTCCCCAAACTCAAGGTATCCATTGTTTAGAAGAAGTTTTTTCCATTTTTTCAGGGTGCTTTTTCATCTTCCATTTAGTGCTTGCTGAATGATGCTTCTTGTAATCAGTTTAGTAGATATTTGATTATTTAATTACCAGCCATTTAATATGTTTGAAAATAATAATAATTTAAAATACGTTTTGAAGACTATTCATAATGTATTTAAGTATGTTCTTGATATAATGTAGCTGTTACACATCTATAAAGCATTCAAAGATAAGAGTTCATTGTGGAAACTGATTGAGGTAAGTGTTTAGACAGTTCTTACTCTTGATTTGAACACTGTGGTTCAGAAGTGCATTAGACAACAAGCTGCTTGAAGAATTCAAGAATATGCTGAAAGTGATGTCTCAAATTTCCACTAGCTGATAGAAATTCAGAAGAAAAAGCTGATCCTGAGTTTGAGGGAAGTTAATATGCAGGTTGTGTCTGCTAATGATATAATGTTCCTCCCATTTTAGACTTGCTTTTTTTGGACATTTTTTTCCTTTTCATTTATTGCAGAGTAAAATGGGCAACTGAATAATTTTTAATAGCTCTTGCTTCTAACTCTAGGTGGACATTATATAGCTTATTGTCGCAACAATTTAAATAATTTGTGGTATGAATTTGATGACCAGAGCGTCACAGAAGTATCAGAATCCACAGTGCAAAATGCAGAAGCCTATGTTCTCTTCTACAGGTAAGAAATTATAAGTACAATCATACTCATATAAGTCAGGTATGTAAATACCTTTTTAAGCGGTTGGGTAGCTCTCAGAAATTAGCTGCCACACAAGAATTATAATAGAAGAATTTGGCCAACCAGAAAAGCCTATGCTGGAGAGAGACTTTAATTGTTCAGTTATGTCCTTAACACTTGCTCTGTCACTGCTAAAATACTTATGAACTTAAAATGAAAATTAAATATGCATAAATAAAGTGTAGTGAGGTGATTAGAAAGAGAACTTCAAGCAGCTGTTAGAACTAGCCATCAATTACCTTGTTTTTAATTAGAGGAAAGGAATTCTGCACAAGGGGAGGTTTTGCACACAGACTCTTAACTGTTAGAGCTCTAAAGGGAATTGTGGAAAGTCTTTAGCAGATGGGATGTGGAACAACAGAGGTTTTACTGTCTTGTAATTTAATTTCAGCGAATTTATAGGCTGGTCTTTTCCTGGAAGTGGAAATGAAAGGCGAGAAGTCATGCTATTATCTTCAGTCTAAGGAATTTTTGTACTTTAAATAAGAAAAACTTAACTCAGTTTTCAAATTCTAGACTTCTGGTGTTGAGATCAAATGTCCACTAAAAGTTGACTCTGAAATAGATTGTGTCAGAGTTGCACAAGAAAGGAGATGTTCTGTGGATGTTTTAACTTTCATTAGAAGCACCCGTACCTGCCGCTGCCCGAGCTAAGCCTGTGAGCCCGATTCAGTAAGGCTTTTATAAGCCATGTGGAAGCCATGCTGTATTGCCAAGAAAGAACTCTGTACCTGATCGTGGGCCAACACATTAAAGTGAATAATAATAGAATAGCATTCATAAAATTTGGTATTAAAAGAGAATATACCCACAAAACACTATTGCATGCACAAAATACTTCTTTCAGTGTGTTTCAGAAAGATATTTGTATATCTTAAAGGAGATATTTATACATTTTTAAATTACAGCTGGAAAGCAAACTTACCTACTTGAGTTTCATTTTCAGACTTTTAAGGTTTTTGTTAAATAATTTTGATCTGAATTTAAACAGGTAATGTATTTTTAATCGGGTTCATAGCATATGCTCTTTCGTACTCTTTTAACCTTGTTATAGCCATTAGATCTGTCTGAAGCTTTTCTATTTGAAGCTATTTGAGTCAGCTTTGACCCCATAAATTAACAGAGGTGGTCCAGCTTTGTGTGATGCTGAGTGAAGTTTCAGGTCAGAATTTTGGAGGATGGAATGAATGGTTCAAACGTGCTTTTGGAGAAGAGACCTGCTATTCAATTAAAAACAGGAGAGCAGAGATACTTCCAGTTGGACAGCAGCAACAGGCTCAGTGAGAAGAGTAGGGGGATACAGGAAAAGTAGGGGAATTACCTGATCCACTTACTGTTCAGTCTTACTTCTGAAAGTAAGTAAGGAACATTTGCCCAAGGAGTACTGCTTGCAAAGCTTTATTTAGCTCAAAAGATGCACAGAGAAGGTGGGCAGAGCCACATCTCCTCCTGTGGGCAGTAAGCACTCTGCAGTATAGTCTGCTCTGTGTTGCAGTCCCAGCTATTTGCTTTCCCAGGCTGTTAGTAGGCTGAGTCTACTCTACTTCAACTGAACAAAGTCGGGGGTCTTTGAGTCGTTGAACTAAGCAGGCAAAAGTTTTCTTGTAAGCATGGTGACACCTGTGCCGTGGGTTGTCAGAGTTAAGGGCAAGCATAGGTTTGACAGAGCCAGTGTTCTTTGCCCTTCCCGCTCTGTACCGACTCCTGTGGCACATGGGTCTGTAACGTGACAGTCTGTTTTCCTGCCACATGTTTAGGTGGTGGCTCTGACTGTGCATAAAAGGCGCAAATTTTTTCACGTGCGGAGTCAACTACTTCATGCTAGTAGAACTGTGAAGTATAGATTTGGCCCAGGTAATTTACTTGAGAGTACAGTTTTCACAAAGTGAATTTTTTGCACTTTGTAAAAGGACGTACATTTGTTTAATGGTTTCTACTTTGGTAACAGAAAGAGCAGTGAAGAAGCACAGAGAGAGAGACGGAGGATATCAGGTCTACTGAATATGATGGAACCAAGTCTTCTGCAGTTCTATGTTTCCAGGCAGTGGCTAAATAAATTCAAGACTTTTGCAGAGCCAGGACCAATTTCAAATAATGACTTTCTCTGTGTGCATGGAGGTGAGACTGTAACTGAGTGTCATTTTAAAAGAATTTGTTATCGTCTAGCTACAGAGTTGTACACTTGTTTGAGTATACTAAGTTCATATTATAACTTCTGTAACTTCTTAGCTAAATTAGAACTATAACTTTAAGTAAATTACTTCTCTCATTTTATATATGACTAGCTGGAAATGATAGTTTGAAGTTCTCCTATTTTCTTTTCTCTGCACATTTGATTTTGTTTATAAACTTCCTTGATTCTTAAAGAGGAAGTTTGGCATACCTGCTTGCTTCCTAAACATGTATATTCCCATTTCTAAAAATCCTGCCAGTTTATCATCATCCTTGATACTCTGGTATGCCAATCTAAATCTCCTCAGCTGTGCTAGAAGCAGCAAGAAGGTTTGAAAGCTGTGGAACAAGAAATTGGTCTGATGCAGAGTGTTCACTGCATAGCAGTGTGAAAATAGAGTAGTAACTCTGTATATTTGGTATAGAAGCATAAAAATTTTACTTTGTGCTAAATGTTAATACAAATGAGAGGATTACATTAAAGCAAAATTTATTTGGGAAAATACCCATATTTGAATGCTGACATTCCAAGAAATCACTGCTATGTGGTATTCTTACACCTATTTTTTACTGAAAAAAACAGCTGTATTAGATTAGCAGCTATAGGTGCTGCCCCAGTTGCTGAACCAAACTTTTAGCATAGGAATACTGTGTCTCTGTAGCAATTTGCAGAGTGTACAGGTGAGCTCTTGTGGCTGTGGCCTTCCTTCTGCAGAGTTACAGCAGATGACTCTTGTACAAGTGCCCAAACTACTAAATTTTCCCTATGCAAAAGAATTCCTGCATAACACATTGCTGCTTACCATGCAGTTCAACTCAGTGTTTCTAATTCTGCAAACGCCTCTCTTTCTACCTCCCTCAAGATTTCACTCCTTTCAAGCATATTCATGTTGTTTGAAGTAATTCAAAAAGGTCTGCAGCAAATAAATTAAGATTTGAATAAACATTTTGCTAACCTGTTTACATGCATAAACAAAACATTAGTCGCTCTTTAACATTTTAATTACATACCGTAAGAAGCACATTGAATTTGGTATGTAGAAAGGATTGTAGTGCTTTAATTGTAATCTTTCATTACAGAAGCAGTTTGCTTCTGCTTTTTGTAAACTTTTCAGCCTCATAAGACCAAAATTAGAGTGGTCTCTTTAAATAGAGTAATAGATTTTACTGTGATAAAACTTTTACATGACTTCTCTGAATTCATTGAAAGATTGTATTTTTAACTTATTTAGAGACTCCTAACATAGTTTCCACCCTCCTAACCCCCCAATAAAATCTGCAATTTTTTTTTTTTTTGTTGTGTTGATGTTGGGATTTTTTTGTTGCTCCTGCAGGTGTTCCTCCACACAAAGCTAACTTCATAGAGGACCTAGTTGTAATGCTACCTCAAAATATATGGGATAATCTGTATAGCAGGTAAGTTTCGTACTGTAACTGGAAAAAAAACAGTGATATGGTTTGAGAGCAAATATGTGCCAAGCAGACACGTCAGACTTCAGAATTAGTGGCTCAGAAAAATACATATATACACTAGGCACAAAGCTAAGTGAAGGTATTGCAAATGGCTGACATATAATTTGCTTGTGCAAAGTAATTCTAAAAGCCTACTTAAAGTAGTGTGTTACTGGGCTAATACTTGAGTATTAAACCAATAAACGTGTATGGTATGTACAAAATGACACAAAGTAGGTCAGCAAAGTACACTTTGCAAGAGGTATTTTGAAAGAGCTCTCTGTATCAGCTTCCTGTTCTCTGTTGGCTGGAGACAGCTTTTCTTTTATGTTGGCTTTGAATCCATAGCCTCAGCTGCCAGTACTGCTTCAAAATAACTTCTATCTAAGCATTCCGTATAACTGCTCCACACTTTCTAATGTAGGTCAGGCTTAAGTGCTTGCTTATAAAGAAGGGATTCTTGCAAGACATGTCTCCTTTTAAAGTAACAAAAAGCTGCAGAAGAGCTTTGCTGATGACCTTAAGGACTCTCTATTGCAGTTGCATTAAATATTTTTAGCTGTTAAGTTCCTGCCACCTAAGCACTATACCTAAAGGGTTGGGATTTTTTTTGTTTTGAAGTTTCAATGGACACAAGTGAAAAATAGAAACAATACTATTTACAGTTTATTTCCATTTTCTGAGATGTACTGAATTTTTATTTGAACTGACAGAGGCATTATCCGTTTTCTGTATGCAGAAATATTTGCTAAATCTGAAGGGAAATGTTTTTAAATGTCTTACTAATTCCTCTTTTCTATAAACTTTTTTTAACATGTCAAATGTCAATTGTTTGATAGAAAGGCAGAAGCCTCAGAGATGATAGGGTCCTCCAGATTCTGAGAGTAATCTGCTAGGTAGAAGAGAGGTACGAACTGTTATTGCTAAACATTTATCTGTTCTGTGTGGCTTCCTGACTGGCGCACGCACCCTTCAACAACACAGGGTAGCTCTGAAGCAACTGTGTTTTGCTTTTTGTCTTGCTGCTATCTGGGAATTGTGGGAGAGTACCTTAGCTGCCGTGGGTGAGAATTCAGGTTGAAGAAGCCATTTTGGATGGAAGCTGACTTTCACTGAAACAGTATTAAGGAAAAGGAGATTTGTCTAGGCTGCCAGTTGCTGACCCATGTCCCAAACACATGTATCTTGCTGCTTACTTGGCATTACTTCAGTTCCAAATACGCTAAGGTCAGAGTTGCTTTGAGATAATGTATATAATACATACTTGTACTATTTCAGTTAAAAACTTGTGAACTTATCAGTGCAGTCTAAAGACAAAGTTTCATTTTCAGAGGTGCAATGCAAGTGGTATGTGACTGATGAAACGTATGTCTTTGTTAAGTTGGGATGATTGAGTATATACCAAAAAATTTGTATGTATGAGTGCTGCTGTACTGAAATAATGCTTTGATTTTCAGTTAAAATACAACACTTACGTGTTTTTGGGGAAAAAATACTCTCTCAAATCATTTTTTATAGACCAACAAACATACAAGTCTAAAAGGGAAGAAAAAACAACACCTTCCATTGCAGATTTTTAATTTTTTCCACTCTTGTTTAAGAATTTTCACATTTTGAACTTCAATTCATGTTGCTATACTTAAGAGCACTGTCTTTTATCTCATTTAATGTAAGATTTTTGGAATAAAATCTAAAGTTTTAGAAAAGAACTAAATTGGAAGAGAACACTGCTCTGACAAAAATATTCAACTAGGAAGTAGAACCTGGAGTGTCCTTATTACAATGTGTATTTTAATCTGACGTTTCTGTTGTAGTAAATGTATCTTTTATGGCTGCTACTCATTCAAGAATATTCTCTTTATCAGGCTTGTAGTTTCCAGGCTTAGCAAATGCTGCCCATGTTCATAATGATACACACATACACATCTGTATCTCCTGTGCCTCTCAGTAACTACCTCTGCAGACTTCCATGTATGTAGTTTCATCCATAAGCTGTTCCTTAGAGGCCTTTAATAAAATCACACATGATGTATATTTAACAGAATACTTGTTCGCTGCCATGTTCTTTCCATAGTAATGCCATTTGAAGTATGTGATATAGCAGGATTTGAGATGGTTTGTACTGGCTTTAGGCAGTCAGAACTTGGAAGACAGTTATGTTCTAGGATGGAGAACAGAATATCACTAGGAAAACAGATGATGGTATTTGTGGATCGGTGTGACTGGCATGTATCTGTTATGTATTATAAGAAGCTGATGTGATGTCTATAGGTGCATGATCTTTTTACATGGTATTTTCCACAAGGTTAATGATGGTTTTTTACTTTTACTGCAGGTATGGAGGAGGACCAGCTGTTAACCATCTGTATGTTTGTCACACCTGCCAAATAGAGTCTGAAAGAATTGAAAAAAGAAGGAAAAATGAATTGGAAATGTTTATTCGGGTAAAAAAGTAAACACTTATTCATTCTGCTTTTTGACATCACCTGACACTCATGACTTGACCCAAGGGGTTACCAGAAGTGCATAGGTGCTTCCTTTAACAAATGGATTTTATTAAATATCTGTATACCTATATAGAATCCCTTCTTTCCTGTTGGCAACAGTAATGTTCTTGTGATATCCCAGATAACTCTTTATATGGAAACATACTTAGAGAAAATATTTAATGTTTCTCAAACTGCTTTTTTATAGTATGGAGACAGTGCAGCCACATGAGCAGTTGTTCTTTATACACTGTCAGTGATCTGTTCTGTGCAATCTGATAAGGTTTAAGTGCAATAATACCGTGCAAGCAAAAAGTTAATCATGATCTTTAATTCTAATTTTAACAATGTCATTAAAGATATTAAAACCCATAAATAATTCAGTGTGAAGTAAATACCTTAGTATTGTAATGAATCTGTAAAATTAATATCGGGCAGCTACTATATTTTCCATGAGTTAAAGATTATGTGCATGAGTCTGAATAGTAAAATAACTAGTAGTAATGATTTTGTAATTCTTAAAGCAAAAATGAGTTTTGAAGTTTATTTTCACTGAAAATAAATGCAGAGATATTGGAGTCCCATTTCTGCTATCTTAATTCATGGGAGAGAGAAAAACAGAATTGCAGCTGTTCTCTTGGTTCAATTTGTGCTTTAATCACACTTCAGAGATTGTGTCAGCTTTTCCATGTTTTAGCTGGTATTTCAACTTCTTGGTAATAGATTTTTCTTTAGTCTGGGTTACCACTGGATAGTGATTATTATTAACAGCATTGAGTCAATCTCATTTGCTTTAGCAATCAGTATCTTTCCAGTATAAACAACGTATGTGCACAATAGTGCAAGTATTGTAACTGGTTAGCAGAGAGAAAATTCTGTTATCCTCTATAAAGAATGCTGCAGGGAATGATTGCAAAACTTACTTTATATGAAACCCTAACAAGTTTTGTTGATGCTTGAGGTTCATGGCTTCAAGGGGAAAGTACAGCTGTATTATTACAGAGCTAAAAGATAATAGTATTAAAAATTTACATGAGTCTTTACATGTTTCTTAATAACATTGTGCAAAAATCTGTAGTGTCTAAAAAGAATAAAATGTTAAATTTCCTAAAATATTAATTATAAAAAAATTATATATTTTTATAAAAATAGAAACAAATTTAGTTAAATGCAACTGACACTCTTTACCCAGCTGGTTTTTGTAATGTATACAGTCACTTACGTTGCCTTGCAACAGAAACTTAGAAAACTAGAATGTGAATATTATTTTTTAAAAAAAAATAATTTAAAATAGTAGAAACAAAATGTATCTTGTGTATTTTAAACTGAATCAAAGAAAAGTCATGAAAAGTGCCAGTGCATTTAGTTCTCTGTGCCTTGCTTGGAATTGTATTGGCATCTGTTCAAAGTATTTGGGGAAAAGCAAATAAAGATGAAGATAACTGTTCATCACACAAAGAACCTTCTATAAAATTATGGACCAAATCTTTCAAAACACTGTTCTATTTTATAAAAATAAGTTTTCTGCTTTCTTTTGCTACTTCAAACTTCAACCTTCACAGCAATTACCCAATAGTGTTTGATGGGTAAGCACTTGTGCTTTAGAAGAAATTGTTGCTGTTTTCAGGAAAAATAAATAAATTCTCAAGTAAAGAATAAATCGTCTTTTAAGATGAAGGTTTCCACTACGTCAAAATCTCACCTTCTGAATTCACCAGATGTTTACTGTTCTGATGGTCAGTAGTTTTTAAAAATGTTCTGTAACAGTGTAATATTGTGCTGTTAATAACTACAGTGGTTAAAAGAACTCAGTAGTCTAAAGAAAAAAAAAACAGCAAACAACTGAAAAACATGGATTCTTTGTCATTTCAGCTTAATAGAGCGTTCCAAGAAGAAGAATCTCCATCAACATTTTACTGCATAAGTATGCAATGGTTCAGAGAATGGGAAGGATTTGTAAAGGGTAAAGACAGCGGTAAGTTGTGCGCCATTTCAAAATATGGGTGATCTTTTTTTGCTGTCATATAGTGGTACTGTTTAAGTAAATAGTTTCTGCTTTTGTAGAAGGCCATAGGAAGAGCAGACAGAGAAGGCAACAAAAGTTCCTAAAACAAACATCTACGACACAGGTTTTGTAGGTTACTAATATATCCAGGAACCAAATTACAGAATATAGTCAAATAATTCACAAGAATGGATAATGGGATAGTTGTGGAAAGAATGTTTCTTATTTGCAAGGGGTTTGCTGTTAGCAGCAGGAAAATTGGATCGAAATACAGGGAGGGGATGGATTTTGCTGTGCAAACTGACAGATAATGCTACAGCTTCTGGAGGAAAGGTGACCTCACTGTCTCAACCTAAACTCACAGATAACTGAGTAACAACTGTAGTGATACCACTGTAGCCTACTTTAGGTACCTCTGATGTTTTGAAATGGAAACACTGATAGAAAGTTCTACAAACTTAGTCTGAGTCTGCTCTAGGACAACTTTGCTAGGGGTAGGAATTAGGATTAATTTGTGGTTTACATTGCTTGAAGACTTACTGTAATAATGAATGCTTCAAAAAACTTTAACTGAAATTCTGATTAGCTTTTTAACAACTTCGAACGTACTGTTAAGCAGTACAAGAACAAGCAGTAAGCAAATGAGCTATTTCTCCTTCTGTTTGAAAATAGAACCTCCAACCTGCCCTTTTTTCAGCTCTCCCAATTTTTATCTTTCTGTCACACTAGATCCTCCTGGTCCTATTGATAACGCTAAGATTGCAGTAACAAAATGTGGAAATGCTGTGCTAAAACAAGGTAGGTATCCAGTATTGCTGCAGCTTTGGGCTGCATATGATGTGTTTGCTGAAGTTTGGAACATACATTGTGAATTCTTTTATTAACTCTTATCATAAAATGGCAATTCATAATGAATCTATGCTATGCCTGTTTTGAGGAGACCAGCTTATTCTTAAAATAACAAATTTGTGTCTGAAATTGACTATTCCAAGTGCAGATGAGTGTAGAAGGAGGTGCAGAGTAACTTTAAAATGGCAAAAGTGTGCTTTGGCTTTGTATCACTTGGCTTGATTTGGGTTTTCTTAACATAAATTGGGAGGTGCTTGGCTTGTAGACTGTGTCATGCATCTGTACATAGTTAATTGAATCTTAAAACCTGATTTGAATTGAGAGCTACTTCTCACAGAAGGAAATAAACCACAGTAAGTAAATGCTGTTGCTCCTTTTCCTGCAAGTTGTTATTTCCCACTGTACATTGCAAAACCTTCTCTAGCATGCAAAAATACAGATTTCTTTGTTAATCTTTACAGTCAGATGCTTGATACCATTAATGTGAAATGTGTAGGTACAGAGAAAATAATCTAATATGGCTTGCTTTATAAAGAGCTTTTTCTTCCTGTGCACAGTTCATTCTAGCTCGGCTTAAAAAAAAAATTTGCAGCACTAAGATTAACATTTATTTTATTTTTTCCCAATTTAACTTAATGCCTCAGCATGCGGTGGACCTACCAATGGCAGTTTACCAGAGGCCACTAGACCCTGCATAAACCTCACCAATTGTAGAATGTCAAGAGTGTGTTTAAAAAAGGAGTTCTTCAACCCTTGAGTTTTGCAGTGCATTTTAATGGTTTAAGTGCTTGTGCAGAATTCAGATACAAGTTATAAAGTGTCTGATGTGTAGCAAAATAAAAAACAACCCCAAACAGTAAAAATAAACAAACATGCAGCTCTTGGTACCCTTCCTCTTTAGAAACTTTTTATACGTATAGTATAGTAGTAGGTCTGCTGGAGCAGGTGGTGTGGACAGAAAAGTGTAAGAGGTAGAGGGAGAAGTCTCCTTGTTATGGCACTGCCTTCTTTTGGTTTGGGCGTTTTTTGTTTGTTTTTGAAGTAGGAAGGTGCTGAAATTAGGCTTAACAAGACAGATTATTAGTATCTGATAAGTATATTGGGGAAAACTTGCTGCAGGGCAGGTTTTTGATGAGTGGCTTTAAGAAGAAGGGGGTTATTCTGGTGGAATAGAAATTTGTCCTCTCTGCCTAGGTTAGTGTGAAGAAATCACTTCAACTCTGTCAAACAGAATCCTTGTGTTAAAACTTAAAGGGGCAATGTGCTGATGCTCCCTTGCCCTTTGCCACGATAAAAGGTTATGTAAAATCAGAAATGGTTGTTGGATGCTGACTTGAGACAGGAGAGAGCACTCTAGCCAGAGGAATGGAATCATGAACAAAGAGTAGTTGGTGAACAAAAAGAAGCCAGGCTGACCCTACATACAAGGAGCGTTAGTGGGGCTGTTGATGTGCTAACAGTGTTTTCTCTTTGGGGCTCTGAGAAATTCACTGTGGCTCTCACACTTTTATTCTTTACTACCAATATTAATTTATTTGATGATACAAGAATCTTGAGTCCTTGAACTTTACTGTGTAATTGATGGGACTGTGTGTTCTTATATTAATATATGAATCATGGTTTCCTGTATACCAAGAGCTACCAGATAAGATATCAGATGTTTATCATAGAACCTTCACGTGTTTTATGCTTGAGGTATGTTAAGTTCTGGATAACTTAGAGCAGGTAGTTGTAAGAATCAAGAAGTGTAAAATTAACACAAAATGCACCAACTGCCAAACCAATGATGTAAGATAAAGCACAAATTTAGCGTTTTATAAATTAGGGTTTATAATTTGAATCTATATTATATTTTCCTTTTTGTAGCTCCTTTGGACTTCAAAGGAATAATGAAAGAATTATTCTAAATAGTAATTAATTTTTTTTTAAAACGTTTTCAGGTGCAGATTCTGGACAAATATCTGAAGAAACCTGGAATTTTCTTCAGTCAATCTATGGTGGAGGTCCAGAGATTATACTCAGACCACCTGTTCCTCCAGTAGAACCTGATATCTTGCAAACAGAGGAGAAGATTGAATTAGAAACTCATGGTCTGTAGCTATTGAGAAAAAGATGAACTTGTAAGGAATCCAGCTTCCTTACAAAATTCCCACAATACATTCCTGAAAGTTTTATTCTCTTACATCTACTGGAGGCACAGCTCACTGAGCATTACATTAACTACAGAATAGTAAGTTGAAATATGTATTACAGTTTGTTTAAATAGAGGCTGTTTCTCTGTTTTGGAAGGCATGTGGTTTGTACATTTGGAGTGTTTGGTCAATGGAAAAAAAATGTAACTTCTGAACTTTTTGGTATAAGTGAAAATCCTGTTACATCCTTAGACTTGAAAAAAAGGGGACAAATTTTAGAGACGTTCAATAACCCTTCTGATTCCTGATGGGGCTTCTGATATCTACAGACTTTTGCCTGTCTTAATTGTACAGTCTCGACAAGCCTAGGTGTATGAGGAATATATTTTAAATGGATTGCAACTGATGATAAAGAAAAAGGATTTTAATTTCCTAAATGCTCAGGAAAAAAAACCTTACTTATTTTGCACTGTAAGTATATGAAATGGGTAGTATATAACATCCAAATACTTACTGTATTTGAATGGATCAAACAATGTAGACTGAATATTGTTTTAGTCAGCAAATGTCATAATTTATTACCTACTAAATTTTACATCTACTTATAGTGTTCTGTAACTCTATAAACTGGCTAGTGTATTTAATAGTATATGTGACAAAAAGATTTAGTCTTCTCTAGGGTAATGTTTGAGAGCATGAAGTGTGAAATGTAAAATGATTATGGACATGAGTGATATAAATTTCAGAAATTAAATTGTCTGGTCTCTTGAATTATATTCATAAACAGTTCCATTTGCAGAATTTTATTGTATTGTTAAAAATGTTCATTGGCATGATGACCTATAATGTCAGAAGCTGGATAAAATGTATATATTGCAGAACTTAACTGAATGATTCATATTGGAATGCAGAATGGCACTTGCTCTTGTTTTTGCCTGATACTGTTACCAAATAAGCAGCATTATTCAAGGCTGGATCAATAATAAAAACAAAATAAACTGTGGAAGAAAGGGGGGAAACCTTTCTTAAATGTTTTTCATTTATTATATCAATACAAAGACTTTTGAAGTAATGCTGCAGTACTGCTCTCACACCCATTTAACTATATTTCTTGAACTATATTTCTTGACCACTTTGTCTAGGCAATGATGTTGACAGTTCCAGCTCCAAAGTAAGAAAATGCTGACATAACAATCTTCTGGATGATTTTATATCTAGTATAAAATCAAACTGCTTTTGAACTTTGTAAAGCACTTAAAGCCATTCTGGTTAAAAAGCCACCTGTAAGTCCTAAAGAAAGTGTCCTCTAAACTTACGTACTTGCTGTGTAGGAGGCATCAGTTCTGTATGAATGTAAATCTCAATATTTGTACCAGCCATACAGTCATTTGCTTCATACTGCTGTCCATTCACCCCTCGCTTACACTGCTGTGTTTTTACCTTTAGTTCTTCTCAGGTAGGCTGAGTTCAGTTTCATACTGCTTTGTAGGTAACTCTTGACCAGCCTGTTAAATTTCTGAATTTCTACTGAAACATTCTTTAAATTTCAGAGGAGGTTATGAGATGACAGCAGCTGAGAAGCCTTGCATGTATCTGGATTTAAATGTAAAGAATGTCTGACAATGCATTTGGACAATTTTATATTAGTAAATAAGGCAACTCAAAGTTAATATCGAGTTACCCCTGTATGTAAGGTAAACACAGCAGTTACAACAACAGACTTGGCTTACTGTTAAGGTAAAGGTAACTTGCTTATGAGCAGTCAATAGTAACTTGCTGACCTTGGCCTCTGAAAGACTGTTATAACTTCCCACCTCTATTTTTTTGTCCTTGGGTTGGGGTTTCTAAACTAAACCTGGTTTATACTGTCATATTTTAACTCTTCTCTTTTTTTTTTTTTTTTTTTTTTTTTGGCTAAGGTTTTATCTCATTTAAGCTGTGCTTAAAGTTCTCTGACAAACTAAGCTAAACAAAATGAATAGGTCTGTGTACTTTAGGAATAATTTTTCCTACATGATGTTCTTCATTGGAGACTTGTGAAATGTTTCCTTAAAGTACTGTATGGTGATCAGGTTTATAGATGTACTCAGTGTTTTCATTAATAATCTGGATGGTGGAACATACTGCCCCTGTAAAACTTGCAAGAGAAAAATGGATTGAGTGTTAGGGACATCAGCTTGTTGGGGGAATGAAGCAATTCTGTGCTAAGTATTCTGGGTATGGTAGCATCAGACTAAGAGTTAAAATCCAGTGATACCAAACCAAAACCTGTTCTGGGTAATAGTAATGAAAGCATCAGATGTGAGGCACAGGAGGTAATTATTCTGCTCTACTTGGTGCTGTGCTTGTTGTGAGATCTCATCTGTACTGTTCCCAATTTTGGATGCTATATGATGATAAATACAAGTTGAGAGGTTACCTCAGAGAAGAGCAACAAGACTGTTGAAAATGAAGTTGTTCTCTGGCTTGAAAGAATGCTGAAGGTGCAAGTCTTCCAGTGTGAAAATAATTGCTGGATAATAGTGAACAATTTTTCCTAGATGAGTAAGGATATCTGCCTCTGCTTTAGCAATGCTGACTTGTGCTGGGTTTAGGTATTCTATTAAAAATCTAGACATCTTCTAGCAGTTTTGTCAGTCTTCTGTCACCTCTGTCACCCTGGTAAAAGGCATCTTCACACTACACCTGTCATGCTTTAAAAAAAATAGTCCTGAGTTTGCAGAGATGAAGTAGATGTGTTTGTGTTTAAGACAGACAGTTCCAAAGGGATAACTGTCTTGTTTTTAGCCCTTTGAGAGTTCTAGAAGGCATTTTTGTGCCACAGAAATGGAAGTAGCCTTTTAAAGTAAGACAGTGTGGGAGAACTCCAGATGGATGGCTTGTGTATGCTGGAGGGAAGGCAACAATTCAGAGAATAGGTTAAAGAGAGGCCTTTACTGTGAAGGGCTGTCTGATTCACAGCAAAGAAAGAATGCATCTCAGGAAGGGGCTGTGGAAATTATTTTTTTCCATAAGCCTTTCACCAGACTATTTGGATTCTTTGTTCATTTGTTTCCAGTTGAGGAAACACAGCAATGTGTGTGAGTGCCAGGGAAGCTGTCATTTCAAGAAGGGAAAAATCCAGTGGAGTCCTTGTTTTAGGCCTGGGAATCTAGATTTGAGCTGTTAAAAGCCTGTTGTTCGGTCTGGTGACTTTAATCCGCTCTTCTGGAGCAAACTGCATAGGGGATGTGGGGACCTTACCAGCTCAAAGCTTGATTTCTCTAAATTTTTGACGGTTTTTTTTGCAAGTAGTATAGCTAAGTGTTCATCTGAACCCCCAACATCGAGGAGAGTTCTTCAGAGACTGTGTGATGTAGCTGAACAGTATAATTGGAAGGGAAAAGATTAGCAGAAGAGCTACTGAACTATTCAGTAGTAAAATAAGGCACTTCTGTAATATGCTTCAGAGGTGAGAGCTAAGTAGTCCATCTGCTTAATAAAGCGAATAAAAATGTCCTGCTTTGTAGCTGTAAAATTATCCCATGTTAATACTTCTACTGACTTGAAGGTCAGTCTTGTCCTTTCCTGTGACTGGAACATTGAGAAATGAAGGAAGTTCTGAAGACAATTCTGTGATGCAAATTCATTGTTTAACTTGGGTAGTCCAGAAGGCTGTTTTGTGAGTATAACCTTAAATTAGTTCTGTGTGTAGGGATATATATATGTGTGTGTGTGTATATGAGAGAGAGAAATGGACATAATCTATTTCTCCAGTCTCTTACTTGAATTGTGGATGGAGGCACTACAATAATTATTTTGGGTTCTATATTTTAATAGTGATCTTGAGTAGATGCATCTGAAAAAGGTTGGGTTTTGTTTTCAAATAGAGAAATGACACTCGATTGACTGCTCTAATAGGTGTCAACCTTCCCGTCAGTAATGGCCTGAAAGTTTGCTAGGCAAGTTAGAGACTCCATACACTGTGCAAAAGCTTTATCAAGATAAGATGAAAAAGGGCAAAAGCTCTACTTATTAATTTGTATCAGACAAACTCAGAATAAATTTTTAAATTTATTTTATTTTATTTGAGTACTATTGTCACTGCTAGCTGTTGAGCTGCCTGAATGCAGCAAAAACATGTTGTAAGGTATCCTCTAGTACATATTTGACGAAACTGCTTTGGGTGGCGAGATGCTAGAAGACTGCCAAATCTGAACTGAAGGGAAAACAGCCACACCCAGTGTTGCTACATGTCCCTGACAGTGGTAAAGAGATCTTGCATTTGAATTTTATTGTCTAGATACTGTGCTATGACTTGCAAACCTACTATATGCAGCTGGGTCAACGGAAGCTCATTTATTTAGGGGTTTTTACTTGATATGTTTCTTCTCCCCAGCGATGCCATATTTGATGTGGAAGTTCTAGTCTGTGTAGCTTAGGTTGGGAGTTATATAGTCATGTGGGAGTGCTTACCATTCAGTTGGCAGAGCTGTGCTGATAGGAGTTAACTTCTGACCAACCTATCTAAGTAGAGATGTTAGAAGATTGAAGTTAACAAGTAGTAGTGCATTAGTCCCTACTCTGGAGGCTAGATGATAATGTACTCTTAGAAATCTGTCCTTCCAGTAGAGTGCAATGCTCAGTGACTTCTGAAATAATTTATATTTAGAGCCTTTTGTAAATTTCTATGGTCCTGTACTTTGGTAAAAAGAGCCCCAGGGGAAGGTAGTTTTCATATAAGTATCTGTTGAGTTAGTGGTATGTCCCACTGCCAGTGGGATATCAGCATGAAGTGTTAGAAATATGTTTGGCTATAAAACACATTATGTGGATGAAGCAGTTCCCATTTGCGGAGCAAAAGTTAAGTGTGCCCATCTAAGGTGTATGATATCCAGTGTCATTTGATGTGCTGTACTAAGGATCCTGCTTCTCAGACTCAAAACTTACATAGTGATTGGCTTTTTCCTCACAGAAGATATCCTAGGTTTTCTTAAAAGGACTAAAGCTGAGAAGTTTCTTTCAAGTTAGTATTATAGGCATTAAAAATAAATGCCTATAATACTATAATCTAACATTTGATTTCTTTTATTGATAGATTATCCTGTTATACTTCATCTAAACTAATTTGGAAAATTTACAGGAAAACTCAGAGATTATCTGCTTAAAGGGGCAAGTGGTTTCTTCATATTTGCCATACAGCTATTTTACACTGAACTAAGAAAATTCTGTTCCATTTATTCCTTTTGAATTCCCTATATACATCTGGCTTAGTGCAGTCTAAGCAATTTTCTCACTGAAAACCTTTCAGCTCTTCATTTTGCCCAGGAAATGAGTAAAACAACTAGGCTTTTTCATTCTTCCAAACAGATGGCTTTTCTGGCTTCTCTCTATACTTAAGCCATCTAGAGTTGACAATTAGTAGCAGGAAGCAAAAGAAGAGTTGCAGATTTCTGAAGTGTCACAAAGACAGACAAATCACTTTCAGTGTTATTTCACAAAAAAAAAATATCTGGTTGCAAACAAACTTGGTTTATATTAGTCTTCAAAATCATTTAGCAGATTAGAAAATAGCCTTGTTCAGTAAGAATTTTTTAAAGCACTAGTCTCACAGTATGTTTCCTTGAATATATTTTATATGTAGCTGTTTAAAACATGTGACTTGAGAATAGCTTCAGCCTAGCTTTCAACTATTCAACAAGGTGACATGGCTGTTTCTCCATAAAAACCAGTGTGAACACTGCCACACAATAAAACAAAATGTCATCTGTTTATAATACATTTAATATTACAGATGTTTGCTTACAATGTTCCTCCCTTTTCACTTGGAAGTCACAAACTTATTTTATTTAAGAACTTCAGTAAGATCCATTTTTTGAAATAACTTACAACGTGATAAAGTAAATCTTAAAGTACTTTGAGAAGAATAAAGAGCGCAGAGGGGCATTTGATTCTTAAAAGTAAAAAACTTAGCTCAAAATAAATTCTTAGCTGTCAAAAATAAAATATAGCCATTTTTGTCTCTTATCTCACAGGGCAATGTGAAGACCTTTTCATTTTCATTGTTTGAATAGGTTTGCCCAGAAATGATTATTTTTCCAGGTGACTAATTTTGTTCTGCCCAGTGTGTTTTTTAATGTAGATGCTCAAACGAGATGTCCTGGTTACCATGGTGATACGTTGCCTGCTCCCCCCCCCCCCCCCATTTTTCTGTTGAAGTGCCAAACCCAAATGAACAGAGATGCAGCACTTGCTCATGCTGTGAATGCACATTTGTTTCCACCAAGGCACACACCTTCTTTTTAGGACCAGACACAAAATTACTTTGAGATGTTCAGCTGTAACAAAAGAAATGCACTCCGTCGTGCTAAAAGGTTAATTGATCAGCAGCTATCAATTCAGTTAAACAATAGTTTCAATTAAATTTCTAATCCAGTACTGAGGTTTTTATATTTAGACTAACTTTACAATTTAACTGTAACAGCAAGAAGACATTTAGCTATGAACTCTTCCTCGGTGTCTCATCTTCTGAGTAATTTTTAGTAAGGGAATTGTACTTGCTCTTACCTTGTTTCTTTATATAGCTAATATATATTTTATATATATTATATATAGCGTTTTTATATAGCTAATTTGCTTTCCAACCAAGCAGGGTAGTGGAGATCATTTCTCTTATAACTATCTCAGTAGCAATCTGAACTTCATGTGTGACCCTGACTTCACACACTCCAGTGCAGAGGCTAGTGTTCCTGGGCTTTTTCTGCAGATAAAAGGAAAAGGTAACGGAGGCGCTTTCTAGGCTTCTGCTCTGTGAGCCTCCTCCAGAAGATGTTAAAGTTTCCTGATAGCACCGTTAACCTAAATCTGAAAAGTGCCAACCCTCCACTCTGGATCTGAACCCTGAACAGGGATCTCTCCTTAAACTGTCAGTGGTGCTGGTGTCCACTCGTGTGTGGTGGCAGTTAGGATGTGAAAGATTGAATTTCTAGTTAAACCTGTATGAGAGGGCCCTAATCACAAACTAGGTTTATGTTTGGCAGGGGGAAAAGTGCCTAAATGCTAAGCAGGAATGTGCCAGGTCTTTTTTTTTTTTTTTTTTAATTAGACATGTCTTAGTTGAAAACTTATAACCTGTGTTTTTCAGGTTTACACTCAGCATACTACATGTTGTTCAGTTTGAGTAATAATAGAGCCCTTTATTGTGGTGTAGGACCTGAAGGAATATACAAGGTACTCAAAACAGTAACAAGGATACTCCATGACCTGACATATCTTTATGTAGGTTGTACATAATTCAGAGTATTAATGCAGAACCACTAATACCCGAGAGTGCTCTATATGTGTAATAAAGGGAAGTTCCTAAAGGAAACTGGAAAAGTAAAAGCAATTGTTTGGATAGGAGTGCATAACTTCTGTAAGGGGTGAGACTCCTACAGTGAGCCAACTAACTTTTAAAGGCAGTGCTGATGTGAACACTCCAGTAAGGTAACTATTAATATGGGCTACAGTTTCTCAGTAGCCTTAGGCAAAACCACCCGTGCCCATATAGGTCCAGCTCCCATTCTAATCCCATTTAGTCAAAACTTCCCAGTCTCACATATGTGAAATCTTCCAAACCTGGAAGTCTCTGGACTGTTGTTTTCTTGAAGCCTAAGTCAAAGTCTGTACACTAGAATAATAACATGCTCAAAGCCACTGAAATAAATTTTAAAAATAGTTGATTGAAATATTTTAAACACCAATAAAACCTCACTCTTCAGCATTAAAAACTATGTAGAAGAATGTATTCTGAAAAACAAGGAGCTTTTTGGTATACTGCTTTTATGTTTAGTTAAGGTTCCAATTTGGAATTTTTAATTTTTTTATTTTGTAATGCACTAGTCTAGCAACCATTTCATATCTACCTGACTTTGAAGCCTCTACTGGAATTAGAAAAAGCCCTTTAAATAGGAATACCCTATGTGCAAGGAGTGGTTATATGTTGTACTGAATATAGTCAAATTCATAATTAAATATAAGTATCAAATCTACTTAACTGTGACTTTTTGGACAAATTTGGATTAGATTGCCCTACTTTAAATATACAGAGATAAAATGGAAATGAATTAATAACTTCCTAAATTTGTTTAACCTTTATAAATTGACAACTTGCTTTTTCAACATGGAATATGACATCTTTCAGTAACTGAAGTCAACTCTGCAGTAGTCTGTAAGATTTCTAAGTTGTCTAATGTATGTGTCCTTTATCAATGACTGGAGATCATTTTGTTTAATGAAGAGCTAAACCTTTGATTTCCTCCTGCCTTGTTCAAAAAAAAAAAAAAAAAAGCCATAAAACCAGGCATTATAAATTTATGGCTGGACTGGATTAATTTTGAATAGATATTAGACTAGATGACCACTTATAATTGTGTGCTACTTACCACATTGCATAATTTTTCCCAATTATGATTTTAGTATTTTTAAAAATTATTTTTGACATGCTGACTTGCATAACTACTGTAGAACCTTTGTCCAAGTAGTTATTTGATATAGTGGAAATATTATTAAAATCATGCATTTTGTTACTGTGATACTTAATTGATAATATTGTAAATTTTAACAAAAGTTGTGGCAAAAAGCCTGTATAGTCTGTGATGTAAACTGGCTACTGGAGCCACACCTAAATGAGTCAGTAGGGTATGTCTTCAGATATCAACCAATTTTGTTTAGATAAACCATTTTGCTTCAGGTAAAACCACTGAAAATGCTTTGTTGTTGATGATGACCTTAAGGGAAATCTAGCCTTTCTCATATTTGTTCTTTACATACAGTAGAATGAAGGGGGGGGGGGGGGAATACGTGAATTTAGGGCTCTCCAGGGAATACAGGAGGCAGAACTGAGCAGCAAAACAGGGGACCTATAACAAAACATGAAGTGATTCTGTGTAACAATGCATATTTAAACAGAAAATGGTCTTAATACTGTTAAAAATGTGTTTTTCTCTTCTTTTAGCTCAACAAAAACTTCCCTTTTATAACTTTTTTAAAAAAATTGCACTCTTGAGAAAAAAATTCAAACAACAGATAGTTACAGAAAATATTTTAATTTCAGCAGTATATAAATACAAGAATCAAAATGTCACCTGTAAAGTACCTAAGAAACGAAATTACTGCGATGGTAAAGTAATTAGTGCAGAGACTTTTGGGTGTTGTGCTTAGCCAACCTGCATCCCATCCAGGATGGTTTATTAGATTGGGGCTGACCCTACTGAACCTAAGCTGGCTTTAGGAAAATTCTCTCTGCTGTTGTCCAGGGCTTATGGTGCAGCTACCCAAGTAGTTCCACACAACCAGCCAGTCCAATGTGGCTTCCCTTCAGTCAGAACAAATAAGCCTGAGCTGAAGTCTGGAGGTGAATTCGGCTATGATCTTCCTCCTCCTGCATGCCCTTTTTTCGAGGCAGTGTAAATCTAGAGCTGTAGCAAGAACATAAGCCCCGTTTTAACTGCGGTGTTGGGTAGCAAGCAGCAGGAGCTTGCTAATGCTGTTCTTGGGGCATGGTGCGAAGATACCAGTGTAGCTGTCACAGAACTAACCTAGATGTCCTTAGGATCAACTTCTCAATTGTGCTGACTTGTAAAAAGTGAACTTTGTTAGTCTTCTGTCAGGGAAAAAAAAAAAAATCACATTTAATTTGCTGTAAAAATAGGAGATGCGATTAAGCTATTTCATGGATTGAGATAGGTAGAAACAGCGATGATGCTGCTGAAAGCATGAACTATATGACAGCTTCATGAAAGCTAGACTTTGTGATCTTAGGCAGTTCTTTATACACAGACATGAGCTGAGGTTTCATTGATGTGAAGGGATATAAAGCATCTCAGCTCCTGATTTTGTAGAAAATACTAACCTGGGAGAGGGGGGCTGATCTAGTGTATTTTAGCTTGCCCCATTGTAAAATGCTGAAAAGCTGTCACACCATTTTCCCTTGATCAGAATAGTGTGTTGTTTTGTTTGGTGTGGTTTTTTTCCCCATTACCACCAAGGTTGATGAGGCCAGAGAAATTGTTATTGCCCTATAAATGAGTAATACTCAAGGCTGCCCCTAACAAATACAACTACCCAGTACTGGTACAAGATAGATGCTGTGGCATGGAGGAAACAAGACTCAGGAATGTGATGTAGTTTGGGTAGGGTGTATGAGGAGCAAAGGAGACTGACTGGAAGTGAAAACAAATGTATTGGAAGAAGCAATGTGGTGCTGCTAGGCAGAAGCATAATCCTTTATAGCTGTTAATTATTTAAAAGCTGCTATAGGATACTGTGGGGAAGGGGCTACAGGACATAGCATCAGTGAACAACAAAGAGATTTTTTGAACTGTGGGGACAACAGAGTAGATGTAGAGCCCCAGCCACCTTCAAACAATCCAGGTTTCTCCAGATTTAAATGTCAGTTCTCTGGGACAGAGGTCTTAGTAAACCTGCTTGATCTCAGTTCTTGCTACACATGGACTGCTTTTTTTCTTCTTTGCATGTTAATTTTCCTCTGGAAGGTTAGCTGAGCAGAACAAACTACCCCGTAGATACACAATGGCTGGATTCAATCCAAGGGAAAGTGAGGGGCATGCAGAAGTGGGGCAAGAGCCTCGGGACTATCCCTTTCATTAGCAGGAACCACTACCTGAAACATCAGACCATTGGCAACAGTGGGTCTTTGTTACCATCCCATCACCAGACATTACTGCTTCTTAGGTAAGATGGCAGAACCCAAGTGTTGAAGTTCTCCTCAGCAAATTAAAGCCAAATCCTGGAGTAGGGTGTGGTTAGACAATATAGTTGGACTGGTTTAATCCTGTTGCCAAAAAGTTACTGCTGCCAAAAGAGGATCGTCTTGTTCCTCCCCTCTGCTGGCAACGCTCCCTCACCCCATCTCACACGCTGGCTCTTGTCAGTCTCCGCCATGAGCCAATGCAGCTTATTTTCTAGCTGAAAACTACCATAGCAGAAACAGGAACGGTTTTGTGGTGGTTTAGGAAGTCCGACGGGTTTACCATGTGTGTAGGTGGGCACTGGGCAGCGGGACAGAGTGCGGGGCAGGGGAGACGGGAGGGAAGGAGTGCTGCCACCTGTGTCAGCAGGCCCTCGATTAGCTCAGCTCCACTGCTCCCTGCACCCATAAACGGCCATCGGAATTTCAAAGGAAGACATCAAAACCCACAATCGATTTTGCACTGCAGCAGCTGAGAAGAACCCTCAGTCCTACTGTGAAAGCACTAACGCTTGTCCGAAATCCAATAATATCTTCAGCTGCTGCGACTGTTTAGCTAAATGAACGTATTTCTAAGCGGACTGCAGTTGTGGAGCTTACAGGTGCTCCTGCAATAACGCGGAAAAGCACCCTTCCTCTTTCAGACTCGGCCACAGACAGAAGACTCCGTGACAACAGTGGCGTAGAGGCAAGAAAAAATATTTTTTTCCCTCTCTTGTGGGATTTCAGTTGGTTTGAATCTGATCACAGGAGAGGACTTCCACGTCGGCAAGATGCAGGGAAAAGTGAAAACTGCTTGGGAAAGTGGAAAAGCTACTGAGGGTTATCTGCAGACTCTGGCCTTGCCGAGTGCATGTCTGTATGACTACAATTAGTAGTCTTAATTAACAATTTGGGCAATTAGGATTTCATTAAATACTCTTTCTTTACAAAAATATCAGTCGGTTGAATTACCATACAGCCAGTGATGATTTTTGGAAGCAACTGAAAATATTCTTCAGCATTTAGTCACCTGTTACAGTAAAACTGTTTTGGCTTAAGATCTTTTAGCAATTTGGGAAGTTGCTAACTGTTCTTAAGGGAAAGGTTCTTGAATTTCACAAGCACTTAACAGAGCACGCGGATCGTTCGTGTTTCTGGGCTTACAGGCAGCTCTCCCAGATACGCTGTGACCATGGTGTATCGGGAGCAGCACAGTGAGAGGCTACAAGGCCGGTAAGGTACGCGCAGCAGCTCCCCTGGCGCTGTCGGAGCAGGAGGTGAGGTAGCCGTGGCAGCCCGCTGCGCGCATTCGATACGAACCGCCGGCGATCACGAACGCGTTAGCGAGAGCCCGGCAGCGCCGCAACGAAGAGATGTGAAAGCGCGACCGGTGCGGGTTTGGCCACGCTCCAGAGGGCTGAGCACCCCGCGGCGCCCGTTCCCGGC